>JAJPUD010003230.1:0-215514 GCA_023553655.1 Myrmecobius fasciatus
GAGCTGGAAGGGATCTCACAGGTCACTTAGAGCAAATCCTTTTTTTACTTTTAAGAAAAAAGTCCATCAAGACTCGGGGACTTGTCCCAAGTCACATGGATAGTAAAAGAGCCAATACTTGAACCTTGATCTAAACCTAGTGCACAAAAGGAAAGGAAATGGGTCTGTGTTCCGTAGTAGCAAAGTGAGAAGGAATGGTAAGGAATGAAAAAATACAAGAGCAGGCATTTTCCTCTGCTTCCTTCCCAGATGTTCTTGAGTTATGACTTACACACCTGTGGTCCATAGAGAGTCCCTGCCTGTTCTGGACCCTGCTCTGCCCTAAGGGCTGCAGCGTCTTTAGCCCCGAGTACAACACCAGGGGCCTTGCTGATTGGTGTCATTGGAAGACCCAGGAAATAAGTAGGTAGGGTTTGATGCTTTTCCTGCCTTTGACTTGAAGCTGCAAATGAGGTGTTTCTCTATCTGATGAGTTGGTAAATTATTCTTTCAGGAATAATCCTGGTGTTTATTTTCCCTTGATATGGCCTGGGCAGACCCAGGAGAATAATTTTGCAGCAAGATGGCACTGCCCTGGAGTCAAAAAGACCTGAGTTCAAATCTAACTTAGATAATACTTCTAAATGTGTGACCCTGGGCAAGCTACTTAACCGCTGCTTATCTCAGTTTCCTCACCTATAAAATGGGAATAACTGTAGCACCAACCTCACAGGGTTATTGTGGAGATCAAATGAGATGATATTTGTAAAGTTCTTGGTGCATAGTAGGTGTTTTATAAATGGTTATACCTTTCCTTGTCCAATATCTCACTGGTTCATTTTATGCTATTGTGATAATCAAATTGGAATATTAATAAGAATTGCATTATGTAGTAGTAATTTCCATTCTTATCTGTCTGAGGGAAAAACTAAATATGAAATTATTTCAAAATCTGGACCATGTGTTGTGTCCTCAATACTTAGCTCAATGCTTGGAATATAATAAATAGTAAATGTTAATTGACTTGAAGAATTCTATTTATATCCTTATATAATTTCCTCCCTCCTCCAAAGCTAAATTTTTTACATGATGCAACACTCATTCATGAAAGCTCTTATGATCTCAGCTTCAGTACACAAGGATAAAAGTGGTGGAAACCTGAGATTTCATATACCATTGTCACCGAGAATATCAACTGTGGTCTCATTGAGATTTGGTTCAGAAAATGTATAAGACAGCAAATGTAAATTGACTAATGAAGGTTTATTAGGAGATGAATAATATGTGGAATAGTAAAAAAAAATTGAACTTTAAATCAGAATTTTATTCACCTTTTTAATTTGATTAGAATTCTTTATTAGCTAGGGCACCTTCTCTGAACTTCAGGTTGCTCTTTGGCTTTCTCATCTATAAAATGAAAAGTGATATTTTTACAATCCTTATCTAAATTTAGGGCTGTTGTGAGGAAAACACTTTGTAAATCTTAAAATTCAGTGCACATACACAGATATGAGTTCACACACATTTCTTTTTTTATAAGAGGAGTAAAGCCCTGAATACTAGTCTTATAGTAGTTTTCAAATGCAATGGATTAACTGTGGGAAATGGATCTTTCATCTGTAAAAGACTAGTTGGTATGTTCAAAGACTGCATACTAATTTTAGTACTAAGCAAAGTGCAATTTAAAATGTGGGTATACTTTCCAAAGTTACAACTCCAAAGGAAAAATAAAAGGACTTTTTAAATTAGCTGTATCTTATTGAAGTTGATGTTAGTATAGATTATTGACATTTGGCTTATGGGGAACTTTAATCTGATTTTATGTCTTTAAATTGGCATCTTCTATCTAATTGTTGTTTTATCCTTTGTTCTCAGAGAGGACTAGGCAAGTGAGTTGGATTTAAGTGAGGAAGGCCTGTGCAAGGTCACTTTCCCCTCCAAAGTTATCTGGGTCCAATGGTCAGATATAAATCGAGATAGCCCTGGATGCAAAGGCAGACCATGGTCTTTTTTCTTCAACTGAACTGTTTGACTAAAGTCACACCCATTGAGTAATTGAAATTAGATAGTAATTGAGGCAAAGAATCTCCTCTTTAGCCTAGTCCCCAAAAATCTGTTAAATAAATGAATGAATGACTCTGGGAGGGGAAAACCCTCAGAGTTTCCCAGCAAAGCAGAAGTGATTGCTATTTACATTCATTCTGAATCAATTAGGACCTAAACAGTGACCAAATTTGGCTTAATTTAGGACCTATTGGTGGCTAATTAGAATCAGATTTCTTTCTTAAAGATCAGGCCTTAAAATAAAAGCAATCAAACCAATAAACTCCAAGATCTCTTGGAAGGGATCAGAGGTATGACAAGGAAGAAAGTTGGTTTTTGGGTTTTTTTTTGTAAAAACATTGTGTGGGATGGTGACCCTTATTCCAAATTAAAATCAGAGACCCTCAAGGTAAAAAGCCAAAAAAAAAAAAAAAGTTACAATCTTGAGAGAAAGGCAACTCCTAACAGACAAGGTGCCAGTAGAGGAGTACATAGCACAAACTGCAAAACAGCAAATTAAATAGACCCTAAATGCAGAAGCCCCCACTTCCTACCACCTTTTTTCCTATTATTTGGGAGAATCTATCCCAAAAACAAAAGAATAAATAACAAACTCTTAATTCAAATTTTCCGAGAGAACTGTTATACAAGCAGATATTCTTGGATGAGACAATTCTGTTACCTGAACTCCTAATGCCATCATAGTACTTAAATGCTAATTAAGGGAGGGGGGGGAAACAGGAGGGGAAACGTTCATCCAAGACAATCTAACAACTGCAGCTTTTTAGCTATAGTTCACTTATTATGCAAAGTCTCAAATCATAATTCAAGGCTATATTCCTATGAGAGGGTCTTTACTCAGTTATACCATTCAGTCTCTTTCTTTTTTTTTTTTTTTTATTAACCTTTGAAGACCTCTCACATCATTCTTGATATTTCCTCAACCATCTTGTTCTCAATCTCCAATCCCTCTGGGTCTTGTTTTTCCTTTTTCTCTGCTGAGGGTCCATCCTCATCAGGAACCAAAGAAGCTGTTTTCAGTTTAATTCCTTGGTCCTACCCTCTAGGTTGTTCAACCTTTCTTCTGTGAAAATCCCAGCCATGTCCCCCTGGTTAAGTTTACCCTATAAAACATTCTTGTGGGCCATCTCGTGGCCACTATTTTCTTTTGGGGTCTTTTACCTTCCCCCATGCCATATGGTATCTCTCCTGACTTTATTATGCTTCCCAACCCCACTTCTCTTTACAGTAAACTTAACTTTTAGGGTGCTAAGCCTACCAGCTAAGGTCATACCCCAACCTCATAGGATACTTCCTTTTACTGGGAAATTGTGAGTTCCACTGGGTTATTTGTCTTTCCTATGCTCTCCCAATTCTGTGTCATTTACCATCCCTTCATTTGGTCTGTAAACCATTCCCCCAAATAAATCTACACTTTTTCAGAGAGAATGGCCATCACAAACTTTTCACATTACTGAACCCCACCTTTTGGTGCCTGCCATCATTTGGTGACAAACCCCACACCATAGAACAATCAGTAAGGACCAGATCTGGAATGGGACATGGGCCAAATTTCTGATGTCTTCGGCAGTTTCCTTCACTACTTGTTCGTTATCAATTTTCACACAGCAAAAATTTAATTTCCCACAGACTCTACCTTCTTCAACCAACAAGTAGTTTAATACTACTCTATACGGATTACTGCTTCTCTAGTCTGAGTGGCCTGACCTGCTAACAAATTCCATACCTTTGTTGTCTGGTTAGTAATTATTTCAACCATGGTCTGGAGTCTAATGAGCCTCTTCAGCATACAAATTAGAGTTTTGTACCCCTAACTCCCATCTAGGTTCCATCTATCATCCTAACCGTTTGTGTCCCAGTTATCAGAGTAGGTAACCTTTTATAAATAAAGATGCCTTTCAGGAAAGTCAGCAGCAACAGAAATGGTAAAAGAAACAGACATATGCATCTAGCAACAGATAGATGACTAGGCCAAATACCCACCTACTTACTTAGAATATAATGACCACATTTTCAGATGGGAAACTGAACTCTTACATACTTTGTTCTCATAGCTTCTACTGAACACTTGCCCTGATTATAAAAATTTGCTATTAGCAAAAAGAAAAAGCAGAGGCATGATTATAAAAAAACTGGCCCTTCATGCCTCAGCCCGAGAGTACATACATGACGGTATAAAGCATCCTTAGCTAATTGTATGCGCTAACATAGCCGGACCCAGGAATAATCAGGTGGGTTCTTATTCAAAAGAACACCACTGGAAAATGAGTCAGAGGGATCCCTCCTTAAACAGAAGTCAAGATTACCCTCCCAATTCTTGACCCAGATACTAACTTCTACTTAATATAATTCAAGATACTTTCCTCTGAGTAGCTTGTGGCATATTCCTTTCAGATGGTGGATTACTAGCTTGAGGATCCATCAGACAATCATACCTGAATTCAAAACTCCAAAATAATATTAGCTACAGTCCCAAGAAATTTTATCTCAAATAGCAAGCCTCATTAATCAAAGCTTTAGGTGAATTTAGCTCTCAAGAATCACATATCCTAAATAAGTATTACTATAATCTTACATTGATAATAGAGATTTATCCTAGAAAGTTCACAGCTTATCTTCCTATCTAGTATATGTTTTAAATTCAACATTACACAAATCATTTTATCTTAAAATAAAATATAGATATAAACAAATCTATATCAAGACATGTTCAATTATTAACCTTGTTCAAAGGGACAAAGACATAGACCACTGTTCTCAGAATCTCCCTAAACAATGGGAACAACTTTAAAATGACTCAACACAACCAATTAAAATTCATGTAGAATACTATCTTAATTTCACATTAAAGAATTCTATCAGAATTAACATTATTTCTTCAACTTAAAAAATGTTAATTTAACTTCCTCCAATCAAGGAGTCTCTAAACTTTTCTGAAAACATAAATAACAGGTACAACACCAATATTAAAAACTACTGTAAGCACAATTAATCTTTTCCCCCTTCTCCCACCAAAACATTCCTTAATTGCAGTGTCAATTTTAGAGGTTATAAATTGTCCTTAGCAGTCCATTCTTGAGGTTTCTCCTCATAGGTCCATTAAGCCTGATGTTCTCAGCTTCCAAACTCAGTTATCTGTAGTGTCTGGTAAGGTCCTTCCACTCTGCTTCGTCCAGGACCCAGGAACCTGGAACTGCACACTCTAAAGGTGTTGTCTCTGTCAGCAATCCTAGTTTCCCAAGGGCTAAAAGGAATAAGGACACAGCCAGTATATAATTCCTTAAAAATTTATCCTTTGGTTTATTTTATTTGGGAGGAAAGAAACAATCTCATATGGGGAAAGTCCCAGATCAATTCTGGGGACAGTTCTAATTTTTTAACAAAGCAATAGACAAACATTTGGTCCAAGGCAATTTAGTAATCAGTTTCTTAAGAATCTGATTCATTCTTTCCATTTTTCCTGATAAGGGCAGATAGATGCCTAGATATGTGGAATTACCACTCAATTTGCAATCCCTCCCCATTATTTCTTTTAAAACCATAGAAGTAAAATATGTTCCTTCATCAGAATCAATATTCTATACCAATCCATACTTAAATACAATTTGTTTCAATATTATTCCACTAACCTCTCTTAAAGCAGCAGAGCTCAGGGGAAAAGCTTTTACCCATCATCCCCAATGGTGTAATTTCATTAAATTTTGGATTTTATTTTGGAGCCAGGCCCCCTCCCTCTGGAGGGACACTTCTTCAGTACCTTCTTATTTATCTTTAGGCATGTTTGGGACAGTAGCAATCACAAAAGCAATCAGAGACTTGTAGAGTAAGAAAAAGCAAAAAGGGATTTTTACGATCTTTCGAGGAAGGGCATCTCCCCGGCCGACAAGTTGTCAGTAAAAGGAGTGCAAAGTAAAAACTGCAAAATACAAGATTAAATAGCCAGAATGCAGAAGCCCCCTCAGAAACTCTAACCCAGAAATAAGAGAATAAAAAAGAGGTACTTACATGCTATTTAAGAGGTGATGGGAAACAAGAGGGGACAAACAACCTGCAACTATTTTAGCTATACCTCTATTTTTATAAAGTCTCAAGTCACAATTAAGGCATAGTTTGACTATATTTCTATGAAAGTGTCTTCACTCAGTTAATTCCATACAGACATATTACATACTTCTCAGATACAATTTGTTTTGCAATTATACATATCTCTGTACACCATATTTTCTTGCTTTTACTTCTTTGTTCAAGGGAGAAAGCAAGACAAACCTTAAGATTCAGAATATAGGTAATATCTAAATAACTTGGGACCAAATTTCACAAAATTTATACCACATGTCCAACTGGGCTAACAAAACATTAAAGCACAACTCATACAATTTTTACAAATTTCCCAATGTACAATTTAGCAGGCAACATAGTAATTAGCAGATATAAGCATGTGACCTCTTTAGATAAGTTACCAGAGAACCAAAATTTTTTAAACTTCAAATCAAATTAAATACAGATTTAAATTTCTAGTAGCAATATTTCAATATTAATGTACACATTTCTAAAATCTTATACCAGAATAACAAGTTCATAATTTTAGCACTTAGCAGTTAATAGTAATCATCTCATACAGTTTCAGAATTAGAATTAAACACACAGCTTCAAAATTTAAGGTGGCAGAAAACTGCCCTTTCAAGTCTGTCTACAGGGCTTTAAGAAATTGGTGAGAGAGTCAGAGAAATTTGGACCTAGGTGTTCTGATTCGGGTTTGTGGCCCAGTGACTAGCTCACCCTCCATGCCAGAAATGCCCAAAGGTCATGTTGAAGATGTTGGGGGACTACGAAGAGGAGTCCAGGCCAGCCAGGGATGTCATCCTAGGCAGAAGGATTCCACAAGCCTCTCCCAAGGGAGGGAGGTTTGGAAAATCCCAGAGAAGGCATTTTTCTTGCAGTTTTCCTGTAACCCTCAAGTTCAGACCCTCAAACTCAGAAGACTTTTAGTCATATAAATTAGGCCTGCTTAAAAATACAATAGACTAGGGGGCAGCTATTTCTGCAGATCCAAATTGGCTAGTTCTAGGTCCACAGAAATGTCAGCATTTTTCTTTTTGTTGTGGCAATTAACAACTTTCCCCACCTCACAACTAATCCTTCCTCTCCCTAGCTAAAAGCTATTTTCATAAATTCAATTATGTACCAAATAAGTGCTTTTTAAAAATCCCAAACAGCCAGATCTTTTCCTTTGTAATTTGGCTGACTGAAACACAGAAGACAAAACATACATGCACACACACGAACTGCTTTTCTAAATCAAGCTCCTGTTCTTGGTTCCACCTTGGGATGGAAGACAGGGAGTGAGTTCTGAAGCCATAAGAGCTGGCCAACTGTGTATTGAAGGCTTCTTTGAATTTATACCCCAGGCCTCGGGATGGAGCAGGGCACCTATCCAAACAAAGTAACAGTATTTAATCCCTATATATTTTGGTACTTCATCCCAATTCTCCTAAAGGCCATCTTCCCAGGACACTAGATTAGGTTTTTAGAGCCAGCTAGGTTGTTCCTTTCTCAAGAGTTCACAGTATCTTACCCTTTTTGTGGAGGACTCACTCAGTCTTACCAAAGGAAAATGAGAGAACCCTTTTAAACTCGAATTGCTTAGAGTTTTCAAAGGGAAATGGGAGCCTTAAATTCTCCCAATCCTAGTCAGCCAGGATTTGAACCTATTAGAATCTATCCCCTCTCACCCCCCACCAGTTTCTTGCCCTGCCGAGGTAGTGCAGTTACCTGACTGATTTTAAATTGTTTCTCAGCTGGCTTGTCTCCTGGGCTGAATTAATCCTCTATCTTTGCTAGCCCACTTCTGCTTTTGCTTTCTCCCAGTGACTGTCTTTGGGAGTTTACCTGAACCAGGTCCAAGGACCACTGGAGAACTCTCCAGAGGGCACCTACCCAAGGATTTGATAGGGGAGAGACCTCTCACAAATAGGATATGCCCCCAAACTCTGTAGGACAGTGACCCTTACCCAAATTAAAATCAGAGACTCTCGAGGTAAAAAGCAAAAAAAAAAAAAAAAAAGGATTTGTTGCAATCTGAAGAAAAGGGGCAACTCCTAACAGTGTCAGTAGAGGAGTGCAAAACACAAAATGCAAAAGACAAGATTAAATAGACTCTAAATGCAGAAGCCCTCACTCACCCCCTACCTTTTCTCCCATTATCTGGAGGAGTCCAGACTTAAAACTAAACAGGGAAATCTATCCCAGAGACAAAAGAACAAATAACAAACTCTTAATTTAGATTTCCCTAGAGAACTGCTATCAAGCAGATATTCTTGAATGACAGAATTGTTACCTGAATTCCCAAAGCCTTCATAGCCTTTAAAAGAAGTATTTAAATGCTAACTAAGATGTAGGGGGCAACTGGAGGGGAAATGTTCATCTAAGAATCGAGTACCTGCAGCTTTTTAACTATAGTTCAACTTGTTATTGCAAAGTCTCAAGTCATAGTTCAAGGCCACATTCCTATGAGAGGTCTTGACTCAGTTTATCCTATTCAAGATGATGATGTAAAAACTATAGCAAAAAAAAAAAAATAGATTTACAGCCAATAAAGATAGACAATTTCAATATTGCTGCCAAGGTAGAAATCCAGGAGCCAAATATTTCTCACTTTTCTTAAAGTCTTCACGTCTCAAACCAGTTCCAATTGTTCAGTGAAGAAAGCCATATATACCCAGAGAGCGGGATATGAAATGTGGACCACAACATAACATTTTCATGCTCTCTATTGATGTTTGCTTGCATTGTGTTTCTTTTCTGATTTTTTTTCTTGTAGATAGGATTTTTCTTGCACAACAATGATGTGTAGAGATATGTATATATATATTCGACTTGTCAAGTATTTTAACATAATTAACATGTAGTGGACTTCCTGCCATCTAGGGGAAGGGAGGGGACTGGGGGTAAAATTTGTAATGGAAAGTTTTGTAAAGATCAATGCTGAGGAACTACCCATACATATGTTATGCAAGTAAAAAGCTTTAATTAAAAAAAAAAAGTCTTCAGAAAAGTCTTTGGGTTGAACTCAAAGGAAGGAAGCATGTGAGAGAACCTATTATGTGCACAGCAAATATTTATTGAGTACCTACTGTGTATATAAAACAATATGTTAAGATGAGAGATGAAAAAAAACACTTTCTTCCCTGAAGAACTTTATAATTTCATTGAGAAGATTTCAGTAACAATATCAATCATGAAATGTCACAAAGCAGCATAAGATCTACAGCTGAGTTTGTACAAAAACTGTAAGACTTGATCTCTGGTCTTCAAAAGCTGAAAATTATTTTGATGCTAGAGTGCAGGGCATTTTTTTTTCTTTTTAAATGTCTTTAATATAGGTATTGTAAATTAATTTTTCCCAATCACCATGAATCTCTTTTCTCCCTCTCTCTGCCCAACTCACCCACAATTAGTAATCCAAAGCGAAAAAACCAAAATCATGTAATTTGTTGATGCTGATTTGACTTTCTTTGACCTAAGCAATTTAAAATTGCAGTTTGCTTGTTATTTACAGCATATACAGCAGCCTTCACATGAAAGCTTTAGGACTATTTGGAGTCAGGAAAAATATTAAATAGTTAATTCATAATACCATTGAAATGAAAATTATCCTTTAAATTTCCTGTAGAAATGTTCTTATTTATTGAAAACTACTTTTACCTTATGTGTGAAGGACAAGTGTTTGGGATAAGGAGAGGAACAAAATGAGTGCTGTGAGGATTCTTTAAAAAATTTTATTAAAGTGTGCTCATTTTCTTTTTTCTTCAGTTTCTCAGCCATTTAAGCTCTGTGTCAGACCTCACAGTAAATAAAACACACTTTTTTTTTTTTTTGCCATTTCCACTTCTTTGTACCTTGTCCTGTTTATAGATACAATGCCACAAATGTTCAGATAATAGAAGACAAATGCAAATCAGAGCTTTAGTAGATTAAAGGATTAATACTTAAACAGAAATTGGCATACTTTGTTGAGGGAATCAAAGCTATTAGTGATAGTTGTTGTCTTTTATTTTAGAGAGGATCAAAGTGACATCCCTATGTCTTGGAACCATAAAACTGGAATTCCCTTTATTGATAATTCACTTTCTCAAGCTAATTACCAAGCTCCCCTAATGAGGAATAGTTATTCAGGAATATTAAAAATTTATTGAGTATCTGGTACTAGCCAAAGATTTGAAGAAATAACGCCAAATTCTTACCTGTATGAGAATTATAAAATTAATTGGAGAAAGTCAGGAACATCCTAAAGTGAAATAGCTTGAGAGAAATGATACAAGTAGATAAAGTAGAATGGTGTAGAACTGGTATATGAATAGTGGCAGTGATAATATTTAAAAGGAGAAAAATCACTGGGGTTTTTTGAGTTGTCTTGGAAGTCTTTATGGAGAAGTTGGGAAATGAACTGGACCTTATGTAACTAGATGGGTAAGAAGTAAGCAGGTGAATGGTATTTGAATGGGGAAAATAGTTTAAATATGACATGTTTGAAGGACTGAGTAAACTAGTCTGATTGGAATAAAAGGTCTCTGTAGGATTGTCATAGAGAAGAATAAGAAACATGGGCTTTCAAAATTAAGGCCTCTTTTTTACAGTTTTGCAGAGATTTTAAATAGTGCTTCAGAAAATTTGAATTTGCTTATTTAATGATTTCTGTTAGGAATTCCCCTAAGCAATGACTGTAGATCTTAGGTATAATTTGTCAGCAGTATCCAAAGATCAGTATTTTCAGAGGACTGCTGATAATCTTTACTACCCATCTCCTGACAGGTAATGAATTCAGAATAAGATATGTTTTTAGACATGGACAATGTGGGTTTTTCTGTTTTTCCTTTCAAATTGGTTGGAAGAAGAAAAATTGCTTGTTAATTGAAAAATAAAATCAAATATAAAAAGAAACAAAGGTGATTTGAAAATCAAAAAAGACCAATAAAAATAAGACTTTTTAAAAATTGTCAGGATCAGCTGGACAAACATCTCTGTGTACTAGGGTGGACTGTGTGACCTTAAGGTAGTAGTGTCAAAGTCATGCAGGCTATAAAAGTCTTTAATCTGGTTCACACCATATTAAGATGTATTTGGTAAATGTTTAAATAAAATACAACCTAAATTATATTAACTTAAGGTTTTCTAAGTCAGTATGTGGTCCCCAGTTTGAATTTGATACCACTGCTTAAGGCATTGGACCTTTCAAGCACCCTCCTCTTTCAATAAGTAAAGTAAAATGGGAGTATAGTATAGATATTTCCTTTAATAGTATAGGTTATTAATGGAATTAAATTTGGAACTTTATGTAAAAATACAGGCATGACAGACTTCTTTAAGATATTCAGATATGGTCTTTGTGAAAAGCAGCATGTTTTAACATTTTTGAAATCAATTTCTTTTTAGACTGTCTTCGTAGTTTTACAGACTTGGAAGAACTTGATGAGACAGAACTGTATATGTGCCACAAATGCAAAAAGAAACAGAAATCCACCAAAAAATTTTGGATTCAAAAGTTACCAAAGGTAAAACCAGCATTCCATAAAATTTTACAAAGGAGATCATTCAGACTGCCAGTTCAAAGTTAATTTTAAAATATCCTGCTTTTAATATAACTTTGGAAGTTGCTCAGAATCAACTTTTAGAATTTTCAGTCAAAGCTATGCACACTACATTGTGTGCAGGAAATGCTAAGAAATGTCCAAAAGAAACTGATGAGTTATAGATAGCATTCTTATCTCTTATAATATCAGCAACAGACACGGGATTTTTCATGAAAGGCAAATGAAATGTTTATGAACAAATATGTCCTTTTTTCCTACTCTATTTTGTCATTCAGGTGCTATGCTTACACTTGAAAAGATTTCATTGGACAGCATATCTAAGAAACAAAGTTGATACCTATGTAGAATTTCCTCTGAGAGGCCTAGATATGAAATGCTACTTATTAGAGGTAAGGTGACTCATTTCAGAAAGACCTTTATTAAAATAACACTACTTTTTTTTTTTTTTTTTTTAATACCAATGATCTCACTATAAAGTCGAGAGTGAGTTTGATAGAGAGCGCTATCATATTGGTTTATTTGATTACTGGTGTCAGTTGAGTCCTAAGGATGTGTTTCCTGTCTCTTGTTTTAAAGCCTGAGAATAGTGGACCAGAAAGCTGCCTCTATGACCTGGCTGCAGTGGTTGTACATCATGGTTCAGGGTGAGTATTGGGATTTTCTGTTATTAGATGGGCACACAGAACTTGAAGATGTGAAAAACTTGTGTCAGAATTTTGATGATTTTGTTCTATTTTGAAATAACTGAATTTTCTCCACAAAGCCTTTTCCAATGCTCCTAAGTGCTCATTACCTTCCCTTCTTAAACTACATCTTATTTTGTACATGTTGCTTTCCTCACTAGTCTGTAAACATCTTGAGATTAAGCAAGGATTGTTTATTTTATTGATGCTAAAAAGTGGTTGGAAGAAAGGATATTGACAGAGAGTTCCATTTTATAAAGAAATTTAACAAATAAAAATTATTTGAGAAATCAGAAGAGTCTAAAGTTTCTTTGTTAACAAACACTGGATTTCCTGGCATCCAAGGATAATACTGTATGTTTTTTTAAATAAATAAATCTTATGAAGAAAGATAGAAGGGTACAAATAGTAACATTTTATCAACTAGAGATAAGCAAATAGAGGGTGAAACCTAGTGTGAAGAAACCATAGTGAAAGCTACAACTAAAATTACCCTAAGGGCATTGAAAGATGAAAATGAACAACACTAGCCCTTAAGTCAGGAGGACCTGAGTTCAAATCTGCCCTTAGACACTTAATATTTCCTAGCTGTATGACCCTGGGCAAGTCACTTAACTCCAATTGCCTCAGGACAAAAAGAAAAAAAAATGGAAAGAGAAAAATAGGCAGAAGGTAGAAAAGTGCCAAGAGTTCAGTAAGGAGCTCAAAAACAATAGAATCAGCACAATTAGATTCTAACAATTGGTCCTGGGATGTACTTATAAAGGAAATTAAAATAGTACTAAAAAAAGCAAAAATGGAAAAAATGGTTAGACTAGACAGACTATACACAGAAGAGGTTCATGGTGGAGGAAACACAGTTATGATTGTGAAGGTACAATACAATTCCTAAAGTATTTGAAGGAGAGAGTAATACCAAAAAGTGTGGGGAAAGTCTTAGACCGTATGAAAAAAGTTACTAACCCATATACAAGCCCATAAATCTTTTTTCTCTGTATAAAATTATGAGAACCTACTGTACACACATCAAGTGCATCCTTGGTGAGATTTACAAAATGGGACAAGGTAGCCTTTTGATAGTGATCATCCATACTAGTTCATATGTTTACCATCATATACTTAAAATGAAAGAAGTGGTGAATCCAGTAGTTCTATTTACCATTTAAAAAAAAAACAAAAACTCATTACAGCATCATGCTGCTTTAAATGCTCTCACGTTTAAATATATATACATATATAATATATACATGACATGTATATAAATATAAGATTCTTTGAAATATGAGTGATAAATTTGTTTGATCCTCTTTTTTAGATCTAAATTTTAATTAATCCCATAAATAGATAAGGAAGTATTTGCTTGCTAAGTTCACCATTATCATGGAGGTGATGCACTGCCCAGTCCAGGTTGTGAAAGAATCCTTGATGGATGTTGTCTACCATGATCACATCACATCAAATGGTGAAACACTACTGAACATGATCCATGAGATCTACAATTACCCTAAAGCATTTGACCTCATTCTCCCCCTAGAAAAACGAATGGAGAAAGAGATACAGCTAGAAACAAATATATTTTTATGTGTGTATGTTGTCTATGTGTATAAAAGATGAGGACAAACCATGTATATACATGTTGGTCCCAGAATTAACAAAAAAGGGAATGGCCTGGATCGCTTTCAGTTAATTGCTAGATTTCTTGGTCTCAGACTTCTCCATAAGACAGCGGCCCATCCTTTTGTGAACATTATTCTGCTGATGGTGTGGTGTGGCTGCCAGTTCTGGGGAACTAGAATGTCTGAATCGGAATTGAGTCACCCCCAGAGGTGGGACATGTGAGCAGCCGTGTTTATGTGCAGGCTGTAACATTATAGACAAGCATTAGAAGGGGAAACGGCATCAAGCATGTCATTAAAGAAGGGGAATAAAAAAGGTGGGCTGGTCACCTGAAGAGAAAAAAAGCCGGCCAGGCCAGACCAGACCCCCTTCCCCTCCTGTCCGTCCTCGGGCTCCTGGTCTCCACGCCTTGTGGCCGCCCCAACTCTGCCGGCCCCTGCGCCCTTCCTGGGGGCAGCACCTGCCTTGTGCTGGGCCCTCAAAAAATATTTAACAATTGAAGTGCCTTTCTTCATCTACAAAATGGGATTTTGACTGGATTTCCTTTTTGTGCACCTTGGTTATTAATCTCCTTCCTTCCTCTTGCTTGCAGTGTGGGCTCTGGACATTATACAGCTTATGCAACTCATGAAGGCCGCTGGTTCCATTTCAATGACAGCACCGTCACCCTGACTGATGAGGAGACCGTGGTGAAGGCCAAGGCTTACATCCTGTTCTACGTGGAGCGCCAGGCCCGCTCTGGCTCCGAAAAGCTCTGATCTGCCCTCAGTATCCTGCGTCAGGTCCCCTGGACAAAGCATTTCCAATTTTCCACAGATACTTGATCCAAGACTTAATTTCATTGTGCACTTTTCAGCTTCCTATCGTGGGTTTCATTTAGTTGTGTCAATGGTAGCATTTGACTTGGACACAAACTAACTTTTTTTTAGTTTTATCAGAAAACCCCAGCAGACATTTTGATTTGCTGCTTTAGTTGTGGTAACTCAGTATATATACATATATACATATATATATATATATATATATGTATGTATGTATGTGTGTGTTTATATATATACAAATGTATATGTATACATATACATATAGTTTCATAAATTTAGTTCTATTTGACTTTTTATATTAATGTTTCAGTTCTCACTTTCTTAAGGCACATTTACATCAGGCATTTTTATTACCATATGCAGCTTTTTTGAAGAGGAGTGGTGAAATCCTTGCTGCATTTTCACAGCTATAACATAGATCAGGTTGACCCTGTAAATCAAGAATTGTGCTTGCATATATTATTCTGTCCCATGAGATCTACTAGTGACCTGAACAGTCGTTCTTTGCTTACAGAAGAGAAAGAAATTACATCATTAAAGAAGACCAGGTAACTGCTGCTGTCAGCACTAACCTTAAATAATTGCTAGTTTAGGATCTGCCCTGCAGATTCAGATTATTTAGGGGTAGATAGTAAGGCATTAGTAACTAAGTTCAATTACCTTGGAAGTGAATTGTCCTTCCTCAGTTAACGTTTGAAGAAATCCTCAAGGTTAATTTTTAATGCCCATAATGGGTCTTGTCTTTGGCATTTAGAGAGCCAGCTAGACCTTTGCTTTCTAGAGCTGTACTCTGATCCCATAAGAACAGGACTGGTATTCAGGCCTATTTTCTAGTGGCTATGCTCCTTCATGACAGCTTGGTTGAGATGTTATCAGAGCTGAGCTTCTGAGGCTTGACTATTAGCTTACAAATTGTGGAAGAGGGTACTTTGATTTCTAGAACTCAGAACTTGAATAGAACATTGACCCTGCATCAGGACCTTTGTGGTCAAATTGAAAATGTGTTTATTGGATTGTATAGGAAGAGAAAATCTGCTCCCAAGGGCAAGCTCTTGTTTAAAATTGTTTTCTAGAAAAAAGGAGAAAATGGAGACCCTTAAGATCTAATTCTCAAGTTGAATTGCAGACACAGATTTCATTGGTAGCCATGCCAGTACTCTAGGTATCCCTTGCAATCCAAGGGCATTGTTTGTATTGTTGGATAATGCAGAGATGGAAGACGAGGATGCTTGAGTATTTGAAGAATATAGAAACTTCTGAAATTAGCACGTGTTCATATCACATTGATTTTTTTTTTAATCCTTTGTTCTAGTGCTTTTTCCCCCCATTTTCTTTTCTGAAAGTTGTAATGAAGGACTGAACCTGCTAAATAAGCAAGCAGACTTCTGAGGGATGATGTCTGACCAGTCAGATTAAAACAAAAAGTTATCTGGAAAGATGTCACTTTTTGATGACTTCTCCCGGTCCTACATTTGAAACTGCCAGGAACCAGCATGAGAACGTCATTTCTATTTCAGTATTAACAAGTTTTGTCATTGCTTAACACACTTACAAGATGAATGCTTGAAAAGGAAAAGCAGTAAATGCTAATCACAAATATCAAATGTTATTTCTAAAGAGGCTGCATTACTAACCTCCCCAGATCTTAAAAGTGAAAAAGTCTAAAACCTTAGGAGCTATTTGGAAGGAAAAAAAATGAGAAGGGGGGGGTTAGTTTGCTTAGAAATATAACTTTCTCCTATTATTCTTTAGTGGTGTATAAATATGAAAATATACCTGGCTGAACCTGACATTTGACTCCCTCTTTCAGACCTTTTTGAGATACGCAAAAGCAGAGTTGGCTTTATTGTGCTTTAACAAGTGGGTCAGTAAATAAAATCATTTCTTGCTTTGAATTGGATATTCCCACTCTTAGTAGCCTTGTCTTCTGTCTGCACCCAGATTGCTGTTCTTTATAAAAATGGGTTGTTTTTAATCACTGAAACTTACATAACTTTGGCAGTGTTCCTTCTGATGGAGGAAAATCACATGTAATTTTGTGTGAAGGTGTATGAAAGTGTCTGGGGAGAAAAAATGCAGGGGACCCTGTGACCTGGCCCCTGCCTGAATTACTATGGCCATGTTTTGTTGCATACTATTTCATCACACAATTAGAATGTTATCATAAAGACTTTTTGGAAAGGGGAACTGAAACAATTTGGGTTAATCAGACAGCAAACTTAGCTGCATAGTTAAATATACCAGTGATGTAAATGTGCCTGTTTAGTATTTTAGAAATTTAACTGTAATCTTTGTCACAATTATTTTAAAAGCTGATTCTGTTTTTCTGTTCTCCTTCTGGGCTTTTTTTTTTTTCTCTTTTGGTGCCATGTTGTCTCCTTTGTGTATATATGGCCTCTGGCTAGAAAGCACCAGCGGGGCTGACGCATCGAGGTACATGCCTCCTTGGAGAAAAACCTTTAACATCCTCCCACTGCAAACACAGATGTGTGATACAAACGATCTGTTTGTGGCAACCCAGATATCTCTCCATGATGGAGAAAATGGCTTATCCACTGTATTCTACTCAGTGTGTAGTGATGACAAATGTAACCCACAGTTGAACCAGTCAAGTATGCTATCCCTCTTTGAGTGTTAAAAATGTAAATTGCCTGTGAAACTCAGTCAGTGAGGTTTCTGGGCCTGGCATTGGGGCATATTTATTTCTCAAAACCGTACGTGTCTTTTTGGTCTCATTGTTCTGATGTACATATATCTGCCTTTCCCATATTCCTTGTCCTTGCTCCCTCCCTTAAGCTACTTCAGGGTCACATGGGACTGGGTTCTCCTCAGCACCCTCCCTTAGGGGCACCCGGTTGTACCCAGGAAGGCAGGAGCCTCCCACCTGGAGCCTCCCCAGGCAGGGCGTCCCTGCTGTCTGCTGGAGCCATCATCCAAGTATCCCCACTGAGCACAGGAAGGCAAAGACTTGTGTGCCACGGCCACGCTCCATTCCACTGTCGCTGTATCTCACCCAGGGGCCGATGTGCACTCAAGGCCCCCCAGTCGTGTGGTGCTGTAGATGTCATTGTTTGCCATTAAAATCTAGCTTGTGTAATGCAGAAAAAAAAAAATCCTTTCACTGCGTGAATGATCTCTCCTTTTAAGTTGTACTTTATATCTTCTTTTTCTTCTTTACCAACTTGAGATGTTTTATGGAAAAGTATCATTAAAGATCTGGTCTCTTTTCTTTGACTGTTAATAATTTTTAACACCCTTTAGTGGAACCAACCAGGATCCTCTGCTCACAAATCCTCCAGCATGGAAAGCCTCCCATGCTGCTGCTCCCTGTAAGGTCGCGCGTACCTTCTCTGGGGCACAGTGGCCCACAAAGAGCTAGCACATAATGCTTTACAGATATCTGCCCCAGAATGTACGTGCAGATGAGGAAGCCGGGGAGACAATTTTAGTGACAGTTAATTTTGACGCCATATTTGAGTTTGGACTTTCTAACTCAGCCCAGCACTTCACTATGGTGGATTCACCACTGGCCAAGATGCATTTAATCCTTGCATTGAGTAGTCAGCATCCTGGCTGCTGTGGGGTTATTTACTAAGTGAAATCATTTTTCTCTTCTCTAAAGCTGTGAAAATAAGTTTGTTTTTTTTTCTTCAGATGGTAATTATGAGCCCCTGCACTCAGGGACCAGTTTTATATATACTCTTTAGGTAGGAGAGGAATGGTCATGATCTTTTAAAGCAAAATTGCATTCATCTTTAGAGAATGGGTAAACTCACTCTCTTTCTAGCTGACCTCCCCCAGCAGAGAAGAATATTTGGACCAGTTCTCCTTCTCTTTGGGATCCCTTTCAGTCATTTTCCTCAACTCCTAAGCCTTTCCTGTAGAAGAGCCAAGCACAGCTGTGTTCACAGAGGGGTCTGGTATGAGATGCTGAAGAGTTATTCATAAAGTGACCAGAGAAAAAAGTGGGTAGAAAGGAGCTTCTGAGATAGCTAACAGTTCTTCCTTTTGTTCTGCTTGTGATAGAGCATTCAAATGCACCGGGGTGGGGACATTTCCGTTACTGCTCTCCCTAGCTACTTCTGGAGGATAAGCCATGTCTCCTTGTAAGGACAGAAACAGAATTTCACATTTATGTACTAATCTTACATGATGATTCCCTCGGTTGTAGATTGGACATACGTAGCTAAGTAAACTTACAGCTTATCCCCTGTATTATAAATATTTACTGGTCTTGGATCAGGAAGACCAAAAGACCAAAGTTCAAATCTGGTCTCAGACACGTAGGAGCTGCTCATCTCTAAAATGGGAATAGTAACACCTGTCTGTCTCCCAAGGTGATTGTGAGGATTAAATGAGGTATTAGTATTGTAAAGCACTTGGTATAGTACCTGGCATCTAGTAGGTATTAAGTGATGGCATTTTCCCTCCCCTAATGCTGGGATTTACAATCACAAAGAAAGGAGAGACTTGAATATCAGCCTTGCTTGTCCTTAGTAAACTTTGGAGCAAGGACTAAAGAAAGATCACTTCAAGCTGATGGCCTCATAGCCTACTTTCCAAGAAGTAAAGGTCCAACTAGATTGAGACAATATACTGATATCAAAATTCGGCTCCTCTGAAACTTGGTATCTAGTCATTAACTCTTTTCTTGGGGAATAATACTCTGGCTGTGGAACATGCTCTTGAGGGCCCAATCTCCCAGGGGCCTTCGTTAAAATCTTTATTTACTCAAGATCTTTCCCCCTGAACTGGACCAGACAGGCTTTCAGTGGACCCTGAGGTAACATTTTAAGATGTATTTTTACCTGGGGGCCAGGGTGGTCAGGGAAGTGAATGACTTGCCTATAAAAACATAGTGGATGTGTAATAGCATGAGTATTCTTAAAGATTTTAATATAGTTCCTGTTGTCAAATCCGATAGTATCAGTATCCAGAGTAGAGCTCATCTGTCGCTTGTTCATGTCAAATCAAGAGTGAAATGATAAAGTTCAGTTGAACATTTGTTCACTGAACAAATGCTGCCCCCAAAAAATCATCCTATGTTGGATATATGCACTTGGGAAATTATGGTATAGTGTACCAAGTCACACACCAACTATACAAACTAGAGAAAACACAATATTCCTAAGCTAATACAGTATATATTTTGAAAGTAAGTTGGTTTAGAATCATGTACCCTAGGCTCTCAATGTAAAAAACAAGCCACTTTTTCTGAGTTTAATCAGTCGGACTAAAAATAAACCTTGTTCTACAAGCCAAAGACAATGTGTGTACCTTGGTGGGATGTAGTGAGAGCAGCCTGGAATTGACCTGGAAACTCTCAATCATGTCATAGTGAAAAGCAAAACGGAGGGAAGGGAAAGAATCACTGGTTCTTTTAGCAGACTGGGGCACCGTAATTCTAAAAATAGAAATAATCTACTCTGCTTTGCATAGGACAAGCCTTTTCCTTTTAAGGATGTAAATGAAACTTTTTATTTAAACAGTACCCAATATTCCCAACCTCACAACCTTGTCCACTTTAGAGCTAATCAGAGCTTATTTGGGGAGCCATAGCTGTTGAAATCTTGCTAGAGGCCACAGATCCCCGATACACAATTGTTGATTAAAAGGAAAATAAATCCCAGTTAAGGCGGGGGAGGGGCTTGTATTTAACTTGATTTGCCAGATCTGCTAGGCTTTTTAAATGCGAACTGCCTTCACAGGTCAGCCGATATATGTCTGGTGTTTTTTTTTTTTTTTTTCCTTTTAAGCAGACACACACACAAACCTTCAACACCAGTTGTTGGCCAAAAATAAACACCATTCCTCAACCATATATGTCCACTAGCCCTGGCCCAGGAGGAGGTAGGTCAGGCCCCCCCCTAGACATCTCAGCATAGCAGGCGCCCACAGCAAATCTGTTGCTTCTCTCTTTCCTAACAAAGTGCTTTTGTTCCCACCATGCACATAACTCAGCTTAACCGGGAGTGTCTTTTACATTTATTTTCCTTCCTGGACAAGGACAGCAGGAAGAATTTAGCAAAGACTTGCTCTCAGTTGTGGGATGTGTTTCTCGATCCTTTGCTCTGGCCGCTGCTGCATTTTAATTCTCTCATGGAACTGAAAAAGGATAACTTCCTCTTGAGCCCTGCTTTAAGGTGCTTGTCGATTTGCTGGCATTCGAGCCAAGTAAAGGTATGCAACGTCGAAGATTGGATGAAAAATGCCTTGCAGAAAGGTGTTTGCAGCACTCATGAGCACCTCGCCACTGACTTTTTAGTCAAAGTTTGCCACAGGTAGGTGGAGTGTGATTGATCAACAGCTATCTT
Source organism: Myrmecobius fasciatus (assembly GCA_023553655.1). Classification (NCBI taxonomy): domain Eukaryota; kingdom Metazoa; phylum Chordata; class Mammalia; order Dasyuromorphia; family Myrmecobiidae; genus Myrmecobius; species Myrmecobius fasciatus. The sequence continues at coordinate 21,069 of JAJPUD010003230.1, forward strand.
GTTTGTAACTCCAATCCCAAATCTTTGGCAACAAATTTCCAAGAGCAAACAGAGCTCTTCAGAGGTTCACCACCACAGGGAAGCTCCGATGATTGATCTGGAAAGATTGGTTGAGGTGCTTTTTTGTTTTGCTTTATTTAAAATTAATGAAAAATCTTCTTGCATTGCAATCTCTATTTAATTTAGGAAAAGCATACGACTGGGTAGGCTTTAACCAAGAGAGCAATCTCAACCATACCGGGCAGGCGTGGGTCACAGCTGTCATAAATTGTGAACATATGTTTTTCCATACTTAGAAGTATCACTTTCCCTTTCCAAGAGAGGGGAATACCCCCCCCCCAAAAAAAAACCTCAGCTACCCCTGAGTAAAAAGTAACAACCAACCTTTCAATACTTCAAGGGAGAAATCAGAATTCTGAGGAGGCAGAGAGACAACATGAATAACTCAAAGTAATAGGGAAAAACAGCTTTGTGGAGAAGAAATTCTTGAGAAATCAACTGCATGGTAAGATGGGCAGGCCTGTTTTGTTACACACTGGATTTGTTAATGTTCCAGAGAGAACCATGACCCTCAAATGTCATCGGCAATCAAGTTAGTCCAGTCTGGCGTCCAGAGATCCCGATGGGAGCAAACTAGCACAAAAGAAAAAGTGCTTTATAATAAGTCTGGGTTGATTTTAGTCACTAGGGACACTATTTCTATATGGAAAAATAATTTGACATAGTATATAACCAACCAGCTAACTCTCCCCTTAGAATTTGGTCTATAGAGAATATGAAAAATATAGAACCTGAGAAGGAATTAGAATTCATTGTCAATCTTAATTATGTGTCCTTTAGTCTTAAAATCAATAAAGTTAATGCAGTTTCTTTTTTTGTGTGAGAATGCAAGCCTCCAGGAACCTACAGATCAACCAAATTAGGTATTTCACTAAATCGACCATGAATTTATCTTTTGTTCATTTTCCCACATCCAAAGGCAAAACAAAACCTTTAACCCTTTAAAAAACAAAACAAAAAAACTTAACCTGACTGCTAATTGCAAAGGAAAATTCAGCTGGCTTCTATTGTTGTCATGAAGTTAAATACAGTTTTTCCTAGTTACAGAATGACAAAATGTCAGCTCCCATGTTTTTCTCCCTGAAAACAATCTAGAAAGGGAAAGGAGAAGCAGAAAAAGTCTTGAATCTGTCTGTAGTCAGTGTCTTCAGCTGATGAAGCATTTCATCAGCTGGGCATTTATGAGAACATGGCAATGAACAATCCGACAAACTTTACCTCTAAAAAAAAAAAAAAGAAAAATATTTAGGATTGAGGCAGGGAGTGTATCTGCAATTTGTCCATTCTTACCCTGAAAGAACAAAGCTGAATCCATTTTACCTACAAATGGTAAGTGGATCAAGCTGCATGGTTTTTCACCCCAGGAGAAAGCTCAGCAGGAGCTGTCAGATACAATGCTGTCTGCAGGAGGAGTTCTCTGGAAGGAAGTGCCTTCCAGTCATTCTTTCTCCAACCTGAAAAACCTGTTTAGCCAAGCTGGTGAGTGATATTATTCTGTTACTTTTTTTCCCCCACAGAGATTTGAAGGGACAGAAAAGGGCCATAGAGAGGGTGAAGATGAATAATTTTCTCTTTAAAATCCTAACCCAACATTGTGAGAACAGCTAATTGATAAATCTCATTAAGAAATTAATTCCCATTGTTTAGAAGAAACCTTTTTTGAAATAACATAAATCATTTTTCTTGGCTTTCAGATGCCAACCAACAAAAGGAAAGACTCTCAGTTAAGGAAGGATAGGCTGCTGTCCACACTAATACATTTGTCTTTGCCAAGGTTGGAGGGGAACAGCCTCCACCTCATGGCAAAGACAAGCAGCTTTAGTTTGGAAGACCCTTCTGATAGCTGATGCACAGAAGAGCCTCTAATTTGGCTTGTTTTCTCTTTCCCTTTCAGGTGTCCCAATCTCCTGTCCTTGACACTGTCCGGCTGTGGCCATGTCACTGATGAGTGTATTGCGTTATTGCTTCAGAGTTGTCCCAACCTCCAGACCCTCAAACTGGAAAACTGCGTTCGGATCACCAACCAGACGCTGGCTGCTGTAACCACCCACGGGCGCTCTCTGAGGACCCTTCACGTCGATTTCTGTCGCAACGTGAGCCAGTCGGGTCTGCGGCGGGTCAGAGACCAGTGCCCTTGGCTAGTTCTGAAAGCAGAGAGAAGTGCAGACATGATCCCAGACATGCTCCCTGAGCAAAAGCTCATCCAAGACAGGGTGGCCAGGAAACTCTGAGGGAGAATACGGGGCCCACCTCCCCTCCAGGACTCCCGCGGCCTCCAGCCCTGGCTCTGAGGGGAAGCGTGCTCATGGGCAGTTTTGAAGTCTGAAATGATTCCTTGTGTTGTAGGCAAGTTTTTGCCACCTGGAATAAGCATCGAGGAAAATGGCACAGGTATATTTTCTGCTGCTAAGGCTGGGCCCAAGAGCGGAGCCACCTGAACCTGGATCAGAGAGCAGCTAAAGCAAAGTGGCGACAGAGATGGTCCATCCCCCAGAAGAATTTAGTCCTTCCAATCCTCAGCACCCTGGACTAGCTGGCAAGCTTGAATCCCCTTGGCAAGTCCTAACTTCTTAGTCCTCAAGTTTTTTCATCTATAAAGCAAGAATTTTGAACTAGATGGTCTCAAAGGTCTCTTCCAACTAGAACCATCTGATTTCCTTCTTAATTTGCATCCTAAAACTAATTTTGTAGAGAAATATGAAAGTGCTTTACTTGTCAAGCTTTTCCTGAACAATTCCAAGATGAAAGGGCCATTTCCCTTAGACAACAGACACAAACACACTCTAAAATTTGCAAAAGGTTTTACACATTTCATTTGAACCTTGCAGCAGCTCTTTGAGGTAAAAAGGTATCATTATTCCCTTTTATGGAGGAAGAAACTGAAGCAGAGTTTACAGTGATTTGTCTACGTAAAGAAGGAAGAGCAGGTTAAAGCAATGCCTTTTTAGTGGTAAGAAAACTGAACCCAGAGTGAAGTCCCAAAGTTTTTAATCACATCTTGGTGAGGTTGGAACTATAATACATGATTCCTGACTTTATTTAAATAGTAATACTATTCATAATTCTCAAGGTCATCCCAAAATCATTTGTTAAAACTGCCTCACCAGTTCTCAATCCATCAGAACCCAACCCCAGTCCCTCTGGTAAACATGATGGTACCATTATCTGGCTTTCTGGAATCTTGGATATCCCAGAAAACGCTTCATTTCTAGGGAAACTCTAAGCAGCCTGCCAGTTCTGAAGCCCCAAACCCACAGGTGCCCAGGGTATCCTTCCCTGGCCATCACCATAAACTGCTATTCATCACTCCAAAGCTGGTGCTGGGGAAGGGAGAGAGCTTTACAGACTGCCCATTATTGTTTATAACTAGTGTCCCTTTAGCTCGGCTGGATCACACCATAGTAGCAAAATACTATTAGGCAATCAGCAGGAATCTGGCACCAGACCAGCTAAATGAGATTTTAAAATGGCTGCCATGGTTACGGATTCAGAAACTCTATACTTGACCCCCTGAAAAATGTCAGCTCATTTTCCTAAGTTTCTAAAATCTGCTTATGTTTCTTTTTTTACTCTTTACAAAAGACTGGTCCAGGAATCAGTTCACAAGCTCGGGGGGGGGGGGGGAATCATAATGGTATCAGCAGATTCCTCAAATTAATCAAATCTGAGTCAATAATATCCCCAGTGTGTGCTGTTTTGGGGCCTTTCTGCAGACGCAGCACATGGCACAGTGAGGACGACCAGAGTTCAAATGTGACCCAGTCCCTTAAGCTCTGTTTGCTTCAGTTTCCTCCTCTGTAAAATGAGGCTAATCAGAGCCCCTTCCCTCCCAGGGCTGCTGTGAGGATTGAAGGAGAGAATATCTGTAAAAAGCACAAGCAGTGGGTGCTACATAAATGCGAATTACCCTCTCCTTGAATTGTTTGGTGTCCCTGAGGACCAAGGAAATGAAATAATCAAACAAAAACAAAGTTGGGCTTGCCAAGTCTGGCAAAGCCCAAATGTCTGGAGAAGGAATATACAAGTTCTTTCTCCCCATTTCGTCCTTAATCTCACTGTGACAAATGGGACCATTTTGGTGATGGGTTCAAAAGGGAACTAAAGTGATGTGAGCATCCCTTCCTTCTTCCATTGACAATTGATTCAAGATGGATTCACCTTGTCCATTTCTGAGGGCCTGAGCTGAGCTGGTTAGAGTCCCTTAATCACCCCACAAAGGTACAGGGGCCACAGCAGTGGTGTTAGATAGAAAGAGGCCACTGGTCCATATGTGAGGACCTTTGCTGACCACGCATTGAGTTTTAAAATATATTCCGTGTTATCTGGGTTTTATTGTATTCATTTTGTTAAATGTTTCCCAATTATACTTTAATCTGGTTCCCCTAGCCCCCAGCACAGTGGGTCATGTATTTGCCACTGATGGCTCTGGGCTACATACAATTTATCCTCTTATCTTTCTGGAGCTTGCTTTATAAAATAAGTGTGGTCTTTCCCAAATTGTATGAATTGGAAATAATTTTTAAACATGTTAAGGGAGCTTATTTTAAAAAGAAATCCTTTGTAAACTCTTTGTAACTTGGTCTCATTTATCTTTCCTGTAAATCTGAATTTTCATATATCAGGTTTTGCATAAAGGGGAAGAGGAAATAGTTCTGTATCAGTATCAAAATCAGGAGTTAATCTCTAAGACTCATTTCCCTCACCAGCTAGATGGTGACACTGATTAAAGAAGAGAATCTCACTTCTATCTTTGTACAGTGCTTTTATAATTTTAAATTATATGCATACATACATACATACTATCAGTGTTTATATAAAGCACAGTGTCCCAAAAGTTTTAATGCAGTTTTAAGCTTTATTCACAGCTTTTATGATAGCTTATACACATCAATATGTAGAAATTTCATTACTAGGAAATAGATCATAGAGCTATAGAGGACATAACTATGCTTTAGGTTGGTGGTTATCTCTAAACTACCTGCTTCACTCAGAAGTAGCAACATGCATTAGTTAACAAGCAATTAACTGTAGCTGGTTTTGTGACTGGTTTCAACCACCTCCCACCTCGTCTTCAAGTTTGGGGCAACAGAAGTTGGGGGAGGGCAACACTACAATCATTTCATTGGGATCTGGCATTCACCCTGGAGTAAATGATTACACTCATGGATTGTGAAATCATTTGCAGTGGAATTATTCCAAATTAGCAGAGATTTGCATCACCCACAAAGTCATAAAAATGGAGGTGAAACCAGAATCAAAGGGGGAAAAAATCGTAAATTTTAAAAATGATATTTTTCCTTCATGTCCTTCAGGACATCTCGCCTTCATTTACTGATGATTTGCATAGGCTTTGCTTTGCTTCCTCTGGGCTATTTTGGAATCAAATTTTGCTCAACTAATGACATAAAATCATTAGTTCCCAGTGACTGGTCTGAGCTTTTGCTCATATATAATTATATAGCTACAAAAATATAATATACAAATATAGATAATAATTACAGAACCTTTATAAGGTCCTTGTGCAATTTTAAACTTTAATTACACACTGGGGGGCATATAAGTGGTATTTAAAAGCAAACTAGTTTAGTATGTTACACAATGGTATGTATGCAGACTGTGTTAAACAACTATACATAATACATTATGTCAGATCCTATGAAAAAATAATGTTAGGGCTTTGACCCTCTCATTATGTAGCTGAGGAAATTTGAGGCCAAAATAAATGACTTGTCCCAAATCATACAAGCAATAAGGACAGAACTGGGATTTGGAAACTGTGCTCTGAGCAAGAAAAGCGAAATCCATATCATATATATATATTTTTAAATAACATTTGCCTTCGAATGCTGCTATTCAGTTTTCTTAAGGGATCCATCCCTGCATACCCAAAATTTAAAATTCAAAATTCAAATGAATGTGCAAGCGTCCCTCCCAATTCTCCCTCTGAGGAAGCCCTTCCCCAGCCCTGAGAGGTGCCAGTGAGAGCATTTCACAGGAAGAACTCGGCATGGGGATATTTACCTAGCTGCTCAAACAGAGCCAGACGGCCTCTCCTCTGGCCCATTTCCCAGACCCATGCTTGGGTCACATCTGTACTCAAGGCTTGCCATAGAAACAATGAAGCAGGGCGAGACTTTGTGCTCAGGCCTCCTGCCCCGTCCCGAAGCTCAGGAAGCCTCCCCCACAGAAAACAACAATTCTCTGGATGCTCTAGTACCAGTCTAAATGCCAGTTCCTGGGGCTGGATCAGGCGTGTGTGTGTGTGTGGGGGGGTGACTTGGTTCTAGCCAGTATTACTGATCTTTCCTGTTTGTGTTTTTCCATGGTTTCCACTTCAATGCCCTGGAGAAATGACTTGCAAGTACTTAATTTTCTCATGCTGCTTCAAACAGGCAGACGTTCCAAGAGGGGTTCTTTTTGTTAAATATTTAACCACCACCAAAAACAACAACAAAAATCCGACCCTCTAAACCATGAAGCCTAGAGAGCATTTGGTTTTTATTGTCTCTGGCTCCAATGCTTCTTTGGAAAAAGTGACTTAAAAAAAATTAATTTTACACGTAGGCCTCAATTTAGCAGTGAATCCCATTATTTGGAATTCTGACCTGCTGTCAGCCATAGGTTCTATTCACAGATTGGTCCACAAAAACCTATTTGAATCCATGATGTCAACTCACTTATGCTACCAATAGTACTCTTCAATTGAATAAAATCACTCAATAATGCTCCCTGTACCCCTCAACTCACTGAATGGACATTAAGGACCTATTATGTGCTCTGCAATTAGGAGATAACCAAATTTAGAAAACAGACCTAAATTCCATTTTAGAAAATGACCTAAAAATCACCTAGATAAGTAGGAATCTTTTTTTTTTTTGAATACAAACAAAAAACAAAAAACAAACAAACAAACAAACAAAAAAAACCCTTCTCTTCTTGATTTAGGCATTGTGACCCTGTCCAGCATAAAAAAAAATGTTTTTAAAACCATTGTTTATGTAGGAAAAAGAAAACATTTATCCTCTCTCTATGGTGGTAACAACCCTTCCCTAAGAAAGGCACTGAAACTCATTTTATGAGCACAAAAGAGGAGATATTAAATATTAGGGGAGAATAGGTACATTTGAAACAAAACAAGTCATACAAAATGATAAATAAAACTAAAGCTAATGCTTTGAAAAAACTAATAAAATTGATAAACCCTTAGCTAATCTGATTTTTAAAAAGAAAGCAGAAAATCAAATCAAATAGCAAACATGTAAGATAAAATCACAGTAAAACTGGAAGAAATAAAGAGAATAATTAGAATATTACATACAGTTATATAGCAACAAAACTAAAAATGAAAAAAGGAATTTTTTCAAAAATATAAAATACCCAAACTATTAGAAAGACCATGTAGAGATTTGAAATAACCCAATCTCAGAAAAGGAAATACATCTACATGTAAAGGAACTGTCCAGGGGGAACAACAATAGCAGCAACAACAAAAAACTGATAGTCCTGATGGAGTCACAGGAGAATTTTACCAAACCTTGAAAGAATAGTTAGCACCCATGCTTTGCAAATTATTCTTAAAAATTGACAAAGTATCCAATCAGAATCTTTTGAGACAAATATAGTCCTTTTCAATTTTTTTTTTTTTTTACAAATATAGCCATAGTACCTAAACCTTGAAAAGATACAACATAGAAAGAAAACGATAGGCCAGTGGCATTAATGAACATTGACTCAAATTTTAAATAAAATCCTATCAAACAGACTAACTTATGAACTCATTAATTGTGAAACAGAATTGAAAGATGGTTCAACATTAGGAAAACAATCAACAATTTATCAAAACCCAAAACATTCAAAACCACATGATTCTTTTAAATGCAGAAAAATCTTTTGATAAAGTTTAATACTATTTTATGCTTCAAACTCTACAAGATATAAGGAGAGAGGAATGTTTTTTAAAAAAAATATCATAAAAAACATCTAAAATCAAACAAGTTACAAAAGGTAAAATAGATAATTTTGATAACTTGAAACTGAAAAGCTTCTCCATAGGCAAAATGAATACATCTATGATAGGAAGAGAAGTAGTTAAATGGGGAAAAAACCCTTTGTATCAAATTTCTTTGATGTTTCCCTGGTATCTAGGAGATAGAAATAATCATCAAAAAATTTTAATAAGCATGCTATTAACAAACACATTATTAATAACAATTATTAATTAATAAAGGTGTAAAATCAATAGCCATTTCCCAATAGATAAATGATCAAATGATCCCAATAAACAATCCTAGAAACACCTGCAAAGTATTCACAACCACATGAAAGAATGTTCCAAATCACTAATAATAACAATAAAATGCAAACTTTTTCACCTCAAAATGTACAAGTTGGCAAAAATGACCCAAAAAATAGCACTAGTCAATATTGGAGGGGTTGTAGAAGAATAGGCACACTAATACATTTGTTAGTTGAACTGTGAAATGATACACACTTTTTGTGATAGCTAAGAATTGAAAACAAAGTAGATGGGGAATGGCTAAACAAATTGTGTTAATAAATGTAGTGGAATATTACTAAACTGTAAGGAATGTGTGTGTTCAATATAGAGAAGCATGGAAAGATTTATATGAACTGATGCAGGTATGAGGAGGGCCAAGAAAACATTACATACAAACTACAACAAAAGAAATAGAAAGAATATGCCAAAAAAATTAAAGTCTGTATAATAAAATTACGAAAATCAAAAAGAACTTCAACAAAGATATGGGAAGACACTCCCTGTCCCCCTTTTCATGGGGGTGGAAATCCACAGGTGTTATACATTGCACATGTTTTCAGACTTTTTCAACATATTGATCAGTTGTGCTAATTTTTTTAGCTCCCTAAAAAATACTTCTTATGAGATGATTTCCTGGGAATGAAAGGAGGAAGGATATGTGGGATAACTATGGTGATGTAAGAAACACAAAATATCAATAAAAACATTTTTAAAATGGGGGAAAAATCATATTGTGAGGACAGAATTCTCTATCTTTATCTAGATAAATATTCCTGGACACTTGGCTATCTCTTATTAGATTTAGTACTTTTACTCCAGCTTCTCTTTCCAAGGTTACTAATAACCATTACTCAGTTCAAAGGACTTTTTTAGTTCTTGTTCTCTATAATCTCTTGTTGCATCTGACTCAACCACATTCTTCTTTAAAATATCATTTGTTTACTGCTTTTGAGGACACTGCATTCTCATGACTCTTCCTACTTTTCTGCTTCCTCTTCTTCCATTCCCTTTAAATATATGTAATCCCATAAGTTCTGTTGTGATCCCTCTATACTCTTGCTCAGTTCAATCATCCCACATATTTCCTTTGGCTCTAGTTATTACTACAATGCAGACATAACTTTAAATCTATACTTCTTCCTTCAGCCTCTCTTTATAACTGTACAATTAAGATTTACCTAACCAGAAAAACTGAGTATCTTTCAGGGAAAGAATGGAATTTTTTAAAAAAGTGAGAATTTAAGTATTTTTGATGAAAGGACCAGACCTGAATAAAAAATTTGATTCATGAGAAACATAAAAAGGTAAACAGAAAAGTGAATTCATAAGGTACTTAATAAGGCTAAATTGATTATATTCCTACAGGGGAAGATAATACTTATAAGAATTTTGTCATTATTAGGGCAGTTAGAAGGAAATATATTATGTATTTTGTGTGTGTGTGTGTGTGTGTGTGTAGACAGATCACAGATATGAGTTGAATATGAAAGAATGATATCTAAAAAAATAAAATTTAGCAGTGAGGGAGTACTAGAAGTAAGGGAAAGGGAGAGGTAGAATGGGGTAAATTATTCTACATAAAAGGCAAAAAAAGCATTTACAGTGGGAAAGGAGGTAAATGGAGTGAGTGAACTTTACTTTCATCAAAGCTGGCTCACTTGGGTATAGAAATCCATCTTACCCCTACAGGATAGTAGGAGGGGAAGGGGATAAGACAAGGGGGGTGGAGGAGTAATAGAAAGGAGGGCAGATTGAGGGAGGGAATAGAAACAAAACACTTTTGAGGAGGAATAGGGTAAAAGGAGAAAGAGAATAGAATAAACAAGGAGAAATGGGATAGAGGGAAATAGTTATCAATAGTAACTGAAAAAATTTGGAAGCACATATCTGTGTTAGAGAGCAGAGTCAAATTTATAAAAATAAGTCATTCCTCAATTGATAAATGCTCAAAAGCTATGAAAAGTTTTAGATGCAGTAATCAAAACTAGGTAGTCACATGAAAAATATTCTAATTTACTATTAATTGGAGAAATGCAAATGAAAACAATTCTGAGGTACTATAGCCTGGCTAATTAGGACAGAAATGGAAAATGATAAATAGTGGAAGGGGTATGGGAAAAATGCTCTTGGTAGAATTATGAACCGATTCAACCATTCTGTAGAGCAATTTGGAACTATGCCCAAAGGACTCTAAAATTATGCCCTTTGACCTAGTAATATTATTACTAAAGTCTATATCCCAAAAGATATTTTTTTAAAAAAACCCAAAAAGCAAAAGGACCTATATGTACAAAAATATTTCTAGCAGATCTTTGTTGTGGCAAAGAATTGTAAATTGAGGAGATGCCCCTCATCAAAATCTTTCCCTTTCTTTAATACTCAAAGATCACACCTTTTTCATAAATCTTTCTGCCCTCAGAAACCACCTTCTTCAAATAGCACCATCCTCTTTTTTGCATTTGTCACATAGCAAATATGTTTAATAAAATGGAAGCCAGGCCTAATACAAGGCAGCTACAAGGTATCAATCCTTTGCTGTAATAAATAAATGAATGAATAAATATAACACACACATGTGTATGTATGTATATGTAATTTATGTATGTGTATGTATTATATCTAAATCTCCTGTTAAGGATTAGTGGCTGTAAATAAAGTCCTCTTTTAGGTGGCACTTTAACACACTAGGAAAACTAAAATATAAAAAGGTCAACGATTTAAAATACTGTCTCATAATAATATAAAGATGAGAAACATTTGTTTACTGAACAAGTGACTTGTCAATAAACAAAATGCCCCTTCCTCTGTGGGGGTTGGAAGTCCCTGTAATAGAAAGTCTAAGCCTTCCTCAAGCTCAGCAACAATCCCACAATCTCTCTACCAACATCACACGTACCCCACAGACTAGGAATCGCTTCCATTGAACTTCCCTAAGTGCATGAAACAAGGAATTGAGATTTATTCACTAAGGGAAGCTGCTAGCAGCACATAAAACAGCAAAATATGCAACTGATTAAAAACAGAGCATCTCTGTTGGATGGATATAAGAAGCTTGCCAATATCAGAGCCTCAAGAACCCTAAATTGTAATTTTAAAAACCATGCAATCTCTCTATTGGTTTTGTTTTAAAAGTAATGAGCAGAAGGGGGAAAGGTAAAGATTTGCAGCAAAGGTACAAGTTAACTAATTTTTTTATCCTTTTAAAAAGAAGCTATGTGACAAATGTCTCTGCTTGTGAGGGACATTTGGGAAAAGAGCTTGATAACCTAACACTGTCTCAGCACATGGGATGGTTAGGAGGAAAGATGGTAAAACATCTTGAATCTCAGCACAGCAATACCAGCCTGGCGCTGAGCTATGATCCCTTATTCAACAATGTACCGTGCCAGAAGAAGCTGCTTTTCCCCGAGACAGGGGATCAGACAGAAAGGCACTTTACAAGATGTCTTTGAAACCAAGAATTCTTACCAGTGGCAGGCTAAGCCCTCGGTGACTACAACACAGGCCTCGTCTATGATTGTGGTATGTTGGAATCTTTCAAATGCTGATCAAAACACAAATCTGCCTCTCCCCCATAGAGTTACACTCTCTCCTCTCCACCAGAGAAGCACTCTATAAGGCAAACAGCATCCACTGCAGTTTTACACATGGCAGATATTAAGGATGTTATTTAAGCCACCTGGAAAGGTATTAGAAGCAGCTGGTTCTGCAACTGAGACATCAGATTTTGCCGTTTCCTTTTTTACATCTTTACTACCTCAAGTCTGAGGTAGTAATACAAATAAAGCACTTGCTGAAAAAACTTCATCATTCTAAATGTGGTTAGTCAACATCATTATCAAAGCTTGCTTTTTTTCTTCCAGAGAAAGATGCTTTTCTTATCCACAAAAAAACTCTCTCTTTCTCTCTCTCATTGATCCACTTCCCCATCTTGAAAAAATCCACAAGGTTCTGAGCATACTGAAGACCAAATTGTCCCTAACCCACAAGGATGATTTCCATTGCAGCTGGCTCCCCAATGGGAATGTGCAAGGAGTGGGAAGAAGTTCTTAAAGGAACTAAATTAAGTCATATCCATCCCCCAAAAAAACTTGACCCCCAACATAGCCTTCCAAATCCTAGGCCCTGGTGAAATCTAAGCAGGAGGCCAAGACAGCTGGGGGGTGGGCAGATACTGCTGTCCCATTCTGGGAATAAGGGGAGGAGTCCCGGGAAAGCAATGACTTTCTCTCCCAGTGAGAGCTTCAGATATGGTTCCTGAAACAGGGAGTTAAGGAAGCCATCAGGACACTCGGGGCTTGAGCTCCAAGAAGCCTAAGACATCCTCTAAAGCCCCTGCCCCAGGCTGGGTCATTTGAGCAAGGCTACAGAGGGCAGACCATAGAGGAAGAAAGATAGGCCCTTGGGAGGATCTGCCCGGAGCCATTTTGGGAAGCTCTACGCATTATGATGGGGCAATCAAAAAGAACCCTATCCCACAAAGTTAACACCAAATAACAATAGGTCAGCTAGGTGGCCCAGTGGATGTTGTGCTGGGTCTGGAGTCAGAAAGACACTTTCTTGAGTTCAAATCTGGTCTCAGACACTAGTTGTAATTTGTCACAACCCTGTTTGTCTCAGTTTCCTCATCTCTAAAATGAGCTGTTCAAGGAAATGGCAACACGAGTATGCAAATGAAGTCAGACATGACTGAAACATGAGGTCTCCAGGGTGCTGAAAGTTCTTTTCCTTCTAATAAGGAAGCAAGCAGGAGCACCGTGTGCTCTCAGCACCCCAGACCACCACAGGTACTGCCCATGAGGAAGACAGATGGCAAGGGGCCCATAAGGGTGACCCACGGGAAGCTGAAGAGGCCCCCAAGCACAGGGGCCTGAGAGCTTCTCCCCACCCTGTCAGTGTCATGGTGTCACACAGTGCATAGGCCAGGCCCAAGGTCCGTGGAATGGCAATTTTGTTTTCAATTTCTGTAGCTCAGATCAGTCAAGACCAATGTGCTTTTCCCAGGGAAAGCCTTCCCTGTAACTTCACCACCCTTCTCTGGGGACAGTCTCCTTTACACTGCCCCCTTGGGACGTTACTACCTTGATGACACGCTGACCAGGCCAGACAGGCCACTAGCCTAGCAGGGACCTTAGATTAGGGGGGAAGCCTAGAGCAGAGAAAAGAAAACTGCTCCCTCAAGTTCAAGGGAATACCAGGGATTCTGGGTGAAGGCCTGGAAAAGAGCCTCCGGCATTTGCTTCCCCATAGATTAGGATGGAAGCCCAAAGGCTTACTGAACTCCAGGATCCGGAGAATCCACATTCCCACCTTCAGATGCACTGCGCACCCACCCCAGGCCACTTAGCAAACCGCCTGCAAGTTCATTTCTCTCAAGTGGAGCCCCAAACAGCCTATCACAATTGAAGATCTGGATCATGTCTCCAGGTCTCTGTCCATAAAAACTAGGCTGAATGGAGCCTAAGGCAGCACAAGGAGTAGCCAGAATAAACAAATATCAGGCTTCTCAAGAATCAAGTCATTTCCTATCCCCTACCCCCAAAGTGGCCATTTTCTTTTTTTCTTTCTTTTTTTATTAAAGCTTTTTATTTGCAAAACATATGTATGGGTAATTCTTCAACATTAACCCTTACAAAGCTTTCTGCCACAAATTTTCCCCCCTACTCCTCACTCCTCCCCTAGATGGCAGGATATCCACTACATGATAATTATGTTAAAATACTTGGCAAATGGAATATATGTATACATATTTCCAAACTTATCATTGTTGTGCAAGAAAAATCTTATCTACAAGAAAGAAAAATCAGATAAAGGAAACACAATGCAAGCAAACATCAATCGAAAGCATGGAAATGTTATATTGTGGTTCACATTTCACATCCCTCTCTCTGGGTGTATATGGTTTTCTTCAGTGAACAACTGGAACTGGTTTGAGACAATTCTTTGTTGCAGAGAGCCATGTCCATCAGAACTGATCATCATATAATATTGTTGCCGTGTATAATGATCTCCTGGTTCTGCTCATTTCACTCAGCATCAGTTCATGCAAGTCTCTCCAGGCCTCTCTGAAATCGTCCTGCTGGTCGTTTCTTACAGAGCAATAACATTCCATAACAATCATATGCCTTAATTTATTCAGCCATTCTCCAATTGATGGGCATCCCTTCAGTTTGCAGTTTCTTGCCACTACAAAAAGGGCTGCCACAAACATTCTTGCACATGTGGGTCCCTTTCCCTCCTTTAAAATCTCTTTGGGATATAGGCCCAATAGAAACACTGCTGGGTCAAAGGGTATGCACAGTTTGATAACTTTTTGAGCATAGCTCCAAATTGCTCTCCAGAATGGTTGGATCCGTTCACAGTTCCACCAACAATGTATCAGTGTTCCAGAGTGGCCATTTTCGTTATCACTTTTGAAAAGCATTTCTTTGTCTGTCACTGGGCCCTAGTTGATAGTGAGTAGATAATAAAGAATTGTACAGTGATCTCTCTCACAAAATGGGTAGGACACAGAAGGCCTCTAATGATAAATGGAATTGAGACATTGAAACTCACTGTTGGAATAGTCCTTCCGCTGTTAATGCCCTTCACAAACCAACAGAAACTAAGGCCTCCCATCCAAGTCCTTGAACCCAAAGGGCTCCAAGCTGTGAGGACCTGGATCCTGAAGAATGCCAGTTTTAGTTTATCACGGTTCTGTACACCAAAGCTTCTTAAACTGTGGATTATGATCCCACATGGGGTCATCATATAACTCAATGTGAGGATTGTAAAATTTATGATTTATTATCAGTAAATGTTGGATTTGCATACCTGATTAATGTAACTTTATGCCTGGAATCACGTAAAAATTTCTTGGTTAAAAAGGAGTCACGAATTGAAAAAAAAGTTTAAGAAACTGTGCTATATACTATGAAAAGAGGGTTACACAACTGGACTTCAGCAGCTACTAATCCAGTAACAAGGTGAATATGATAGGAATAGGGCTTCTAGAAAATTCTTCCAGAGGACTGAGCTCCAGATAGTATGTAAGAGAGCTTTTAAAAAATGCTCTTCATCTACAATGATTCCTGAGCAGTGGCTGAGGATCTCATCAATGAGTGTTCCAGGGCTTGAAGAACACTTAGCAGCACCACTTTGGGTCAGGATTATTAGAGGAATGTTGCTGATGTCACCCACTGTATGCTGCTATTGTTTGGGTATGTAGCACTAAGTCTGAAGGTGTTTATGTGGACCCTGGCACAATGACCCCACGTTGTGCTGGACATGAGACTATGTGATCTCCTCAATTAAAGATAAGGTATCTATTCTTGCCCAACTGGGCTCACTGGAACAAATACCTGACCCAAGGGGCATTTAACCTAGCAAACAGCACTCTTCCATTTTAGGGCAAGAGGTTTGCCTGTCAATTAAAAGGCGTATAATCATTCATCTGACTTTGCCAGTCATCCAGACGCTTAGAAGCTAGGTCTATGATAAAGCAACACCATTCTAGGAAGGACTATCTGGCACAGTGGTTTCTGGGATCCAGTTTATAGGAAAACTTACTGATAAAAATAAACTATTTCTGGATATAATTCCAATCGATCCTTATTCCTTTTCCAGGTTAGAGTTGCACTGGCCTCAAAGTCCATGTCTCCCTCAGAAAACTTTGTCCATTCTGAAAAAATAGCTGAGGTGTCCCTCAATTAGGCAGCTTTCTTCCCTCTCGGATAATTTAGCCAACTCTTCAAGAGGGGCTTAGCAGCGGTATTGTTGGGCTGTCTTACTGCATGGCAGAAGTAAAAAAGTTGATATCATCATGGTATATGTGCATTTAGTTAGAAGAAATCTCCCAGTTGATCTGGTGGTAATCTTCACCTCAGATAGGAGTGAGTTCCCATTTAGATACTATAGAAGGGGGGATCTCTCTGCAGGAGTCTCTTACAGGAATCAAGATTTCCTATCATCCCCTTGACTGTTTTTCTAAGTGAGGGGGAAAGTCTTGGTGGGTAATCTGGGTAATGCTAAATGGGGAACAAGATTGGGAAAGGTCTCCCTCAGTGATAACTTGGGTTAAACACAAAAGGCTTATGATACTTTAGCCACTTTACCACAGATGACCCTGATGGATGATGAATGTTGACTGTGCTCAAATTCAGGTGTAGACCCCGATGTTTTTGGTGTCGCTCCTGTTTGTCATTACCACCTTACAACAGGAGGAAAAACTGTCTGTGCTGGTGATGTTGACGTTTGTGCTGTATCCCTGGCGGTCTTCAGGCTGCTCTGGCTCATCTCAGCATCTTGCAGGAAGAGACCTAGATAAACTGCCATTAATTAATTAATTAATACCATCACAGAGGTCCGAGGCTTGCTTTGCTAATGGGAGGAAAGCCTAGACTTTTGCTGGCCACCACTTTTTTTTTTTTAAATCTTTCCTTTAATTTTTCTTTAATCCTTTCCCCCTTAGAACTTGTTTATATGAAGGTGATTGTCCAGTAAAATCCCTCAAAGCATTTAAATGTTGGCAGGCCCTCTAGAAGAGCCTTAGAATGGTCATTGCAGGGGTTGGGTGTGACTCCTCCACACCTCCCATTCTCTCACAGCAGGGAGGTTTTTCCCTTAAAGGCAACAGCGCAGCCTCTGGGACCTGACTGGCCCTTTCTTCTTGGTGCTTGGCTACCCAAGGACATGATTATATTTTACCACACAGCCCCTCCAACTAGGTGGCTATCTAAAATGCCCCTGAAATTTGTGCACCTTGACATGCTGAATAAAGACGTTTCCACAATTTGGAGCTATGCTCAAAAAGTTATCAAACTGTGCATACCCTTTGACCCAGCAGCATTTCTATTGGGCTTATATCCCAAAGAAATCATAAAGGAAGGAAAGGGCCCCACATGTGCAAGAATGTTTGTGGCAGCCCTTTTTGTAGTGGCTAGAAACTGGAAATTGAATAGATGCCCTTCAATTGGAGAATGGCTGAATAAATTATGGTATATGAATGTTATGGAATATTATTGTTCTGTAAGAAATGACCAGCAAGATGATTTCAGAGAGGCCTGGAGAGACTTACATGAACTGATGCTGAGTGAAATGAGCAGAACCAGGAGATCATCATACACGGCAACAACAGTACTATATGACGATCAATTCTGATGGACATGGCTCTCTTCAACAATGAAATGTTTCAAACCACCTCCAATTGTTCACTGAAGAAAGCCATATACACCCAGAGAGAGGGATGCGAAATGTGGACCACAACATAACATTCTCATACTCCTTGATTGATGTTTGCTTACATTGTGTTTCCTTTATCTGATATATCGTTTGTGTAGATAAGATTTTTCTTGCACACCAATGATAAGTTTGGAAATATGTATACATATATTCGATTTGCCAATATTTTAACATAATTAACATGTAGTGGATATCCTGCCATCTAGGGGAGGGGTGGGGAGTTGGGGGGAAAAATTTGTAACGGAAAGCTATGTAAGGGTTATTGTTGAAGAATTACCCACACATATGTTATGCAAATAAAATAAAAATTAAAAAAAAAAAGAATAAAGACGTTTCCATATAGAGATGAGGGGACCGTGTCAATGAAAGCCAAATGTCACTGTAACCTTGTTGCATATATCCTTACTATGTTAAGAGATAATTCCTTTTGCTAACTACTCAATGACTTATATGTGCCACATTTCCTCCCAGAATCAAACCTGAAGACAGTGCCCGCTTCAGGCCTGTCCCTGACAAAAAGGTAAGCTCTACACATAGCATTCTCTTCATCTGCTGGTTTGGCAATCCTACTGAAAAAGGAAACGAGATTAGTGTGGCATGATGTGTGATTAATGAAAGTCAAGATGACTCTGTCAATTAACCTTTCTCTTCCTAATATTTAGCAGTCTTCTTAACTCTTCAATGATCCCTTCTAGAATTTTTTCAGGGTGAAAGCAAGCTTGCTAGCCTAGAGTTTGAAGACTCTATTCTTAATGCTTTTTTGAAAATTAGAACATCTGTCTTTCTCCAGTCTTGTTTCCCAAAGATCTTTCAAATATCACTGACAGAAGCTCAACGGTCATCACATCTGTCAGTTCCTGCAGGCCCCAAAGATGTAGTTCATCTGGGCCAGGTGACCTGATTTCATTCAGAGCAGCCAGGTGTACTCTTCCTATTTTTTGACTCATATGGACTATCAAATCCCTATTGGTCATTTTTATTCTGCCCCTTCCAGTGTAAATCATCATTTTCTTTTGCAGAGAAAACAGAAACAAGATAACAATGGAACAGCTCTGTTTTCACTGTTACCAATTATCAATATTCTACCTCCCAAGTAGAATCCCATCCCTTCTTAGATCAAATGTCTTTTTGTTGTCCTTATTTTCCTTTGCTAGCCTCAGTGCATTCTGAACTTGTTTAGTTCCGCACAAGTTCTGCTTCCATCTTCTGAATATTGTTTTCCAATCTAAGTTGGTTGCTGAGCTCCTTGTGTTTTCACACTGGTCTCTTTAGACAAATCACATTCTTTCTCCTCAGAACATTATTCTCAAGCAACTCTCATTCCACGTGGTCTGACTTTTTGCCATGAAACATTTTCCTCCATAATCTATTTTCCTCTTAGACTTTCTGTCCAGATGGTCTATAGTATATTCCAATAAGAAGAATCATTTCTGTTTCACCTTTTAGTGATTTTCAACTGTCATGATTTTCCTTCAATGGTTTTTGAAGTTCCTCAAATCAGTCAGGCTACCTTGTTAAATCCACAATGCCATCCACTCTCACTCCCTCATCTACAAGTCTATCCTGTCTGTCTGAACAAAATATACTGACACCGAGCCATATTCCAATCGGGGTTTCACACCACAAAACCTCAGTTTTAGCTGTAATGCCTAAGTCATGCCCTACAGCATTGGCAGGACTTCAACAGATTCTTGCAAGCCCTTTGGGAATCCATATATGGACACCTGAGGTCATGGGTTTTTACCACTGTCAACTTTCTTGGATTTTACCTTGTGATTATTTTGGGTGTCTCAGCTCTTCTTTTTCTCTATAGAATTTAATTTGACGGACATTCATTTTTAGTTTAATTGGCAAATACACACTTGCTACTACTCTTTTTAATGTGGGTTGAAGTTCTAACTGCATAGGCATCATATAGGTGTCCCTTTCCTTCCTTTTCTGTGTAGCCCTCTCCTGTTTTCTTTTCCTGACAAGGGTTGAGTCTTGCTCTCCCCTTCATTCCAGAAGCCTTTTGCTGTTGCTATTCCTACTAAAGCCTTCAAAAAAGCTTCACTGTCCCTAACAACCTGGAGTATGGAAAAGTGCACTTATTTCTTCATCTTCATCAGAAGGGAAATCAGAATGCATTTGGACCATATAAGAGTCACTTTACTGTGGGGCAAAATAATACAAACGTCTCACTCTTGGATGAAATTCACTGCATAATTCTGCCTTCTATCCATGCTAGTATTTTTAGCCTTGTTTTTTTCCATCAAATTTAAAGCCCGAACCAAACCAAACGCCTTATCATGCTCAATATATCAATAATAAAATACAATACAAAGTGATAAAATACATAAAATCCATTCAGATTAACATTACATTACTAATCTGTAGACTATTCTTAGTAGAATTAGGAGGTTCTGGGTTATTGTCTTCATCCCAAAGAGTATATAAATTGAACAGTTTTTAAAAGGACTAGTTCTACAAGAGAGAATAAAATGAAAATGACATTAAGTCTCATCTTAAAAGAAAACATTAGAACAAATTCCAAATGATGGATACTTTGTCAACAGTTTAAGTATAAAAGAGAGATAAAAAGCCATCTTTTATGTGGACTCCTGTTCCTAACTTGTTCACATCCCAAAAGAGATCCCTACCTGAGCATTCACAAATCTTCAAATGATTTATAAAAAAAGGTGTATCCCCCTGATATATCTGTCTGCTCAAAGGCTGTTAGAATGTTTCATTTGCTGCCACAACTCCTACCAGCCATACTCTTCAGTCCCAATTTAATTTCATACAGTATATTATTAATCACCTGCATGCAAAAACATTAAGCAAGATAAAACAATTCCTCAAGGACTTCTTGTTTCATTAGTGTAGGTATATACCTGTCAACAATACTGGGCAAAGCCTTCTAGGGACTTGGCATCTAGTATCTGAGAAGTAATAAACCTCTCTGAATTTAGCTGGGCTTGTCCTACTCAGATGGACATCTGTCACCGTACTTGTACAATTCTCAGTCTTAAAAACAAAACAAACGCTATTCCCTGAAATTAAGAGGTGAACTTTAAATTTTCAAGTTAAAAATTGGATATGCTAATGAATGATTCAAAAGATCTTGATACTAAATGAACAAAGCTCATGTTTTTACTCACCACCCTAACAAAGCTCTTGCAGCACAGAAAACCTCATTTCTCTCCCCTACTCTCTGCCTTAGTGATACCATTCTAGTCAGTCATTTGAGGCCCAGATAAATGGATGGTAACAAGATCATCACACAGAAATTCTTGAATCTGCTTTATTTCTCTGCATAAGGAACCCTGCACAGGCAATTCAAATTAAAACAAAATAAATATATGAATATTCATGTAAAACTGTCCTTTCTAATGAACAATTATACACAATGTACAACTTCATGTTCACTGGGAGGGCTTACAAATACACCATTCCCAACCAAAAATGCACCAAATGGCTCCATGCAAACTTATCAAAAGTGACCAAATATGGAGGGGCAGGGAAAGGGTTGGAGGGTGGGGGAAAAAACCTTACCGAGAGCACTTTTAATTTCTTTTTTTGTTTTTTTTGTTTTTTTACAATCACAGAAAAATAAAAACATCTATTCTCTTTTGTTGTTACATTTAGAGTAACTAAATGTGGCCACTGTTTATAATGTTGGTTTATGCTCCTAAAACATCTATGTTTACCATAAAAGTGTCTTGACATTGAATTGGAATTGGGCATTATTCTGTAATAAAAGGAAGATGATTTTGTTCACAGGTTAATAATCTGTGTCTGAGCCCTCTGCATTGTCCACATTGCGGGAGAGCATGTAATTGTCCATGTCTATCGACCTGCAGTTATTGATTGCATAGCGCAAACGCTCTGCCATGATTAGCTGACTGGAGTAAGGTGGAAGCCTCAATTGAAAGAAACAGGTCTGTGAGGTAGGCAAGCTGTCGTAAGGCTGTAGAGAGAAGAAAAAGAAACCTATGAGTGTGGTTATTAAAAGAAACAAAAAAGGCCACTGTTTACTGCCATATTTCTCTTCCTGACAAGCATTACATTTCCATTATTCATCTTTCATAGCCATAACCTAGACATGAAATAATCCTGGTAGTCATGCTTTTCTCAACAACTATATCCTGGAATCAAATCACTGAAGTGACTCCTAGCTTTCTCACTTATGGCCTACTTAAGAACAGGACAAATATCTGAAATCAACAAAATCCCTTTTCCCTATATCTGGCTCAATTCTTTTGGCGTATATACTATTAGCACTCAACAACATAAATATAAGGTAGCTGCTAAGTTGCTAAATTTGAAAAAGAAAGAGCCAAGCCAGTAGCAGTAGTATATGAGATTGTATATTTAGAATAATGGATTTTGTATTTAGTATAAAGGTGTCAAGCTGGAAACAAATAGAACTATCTACCAAATTCTATTGTAGAAAAAAAATTTAAGGAGCTGGGGATGATTAAATCAAATTTGAAAATTGAAAAAACTATCTAAACAGCATAAAGAACACATTCAATTGTTTAACTTTCCAGGCAACTGAAGTTATTACAGAATAGCCAGAAGATCAGTTATTGCTGAGGTTGTATGCACTTGTGCATATCAAATAAAGAAGGCACTGACTGTAAACTGAACATTTTCCTTTCTCTCTTTTTTTCTCTAAAACAGTTAAAAAATTTTACACCTAGTTTCTGGCAAGGCCTTAATTTGGAGAAAATTTGAAAAAACAAAAAACAACAAAAAAAAAAACCCACTTTATAGGATATCTTGTGCTGGAGAGATAGGAAAGAGAAACCCTTTAAGACTTCCAGCACTATAGAGCTAGCTAGCAGTTATAGGAATTATATTTAAGAATGAAGGTTTACAGATGTTGCCCCTAAAGAAAAAAGAATGAAATGGCCATTTATTTTGAGGAAGAGGGATAGGATAACAGAAAGCCAAATTTTGTTAGCTAAGTGGGCTCAAATCATGACATGGTTTATATTCAAATTCATTCTGGAGAATACATCAGTAACTAAAATCTAATCCCTAATGGAAACTCAAACTTGAGTGAAAAGAAATGTTCAAAGATTATTTGAAAAAAGTCAATAAAATGCTAATTACAAAATGACTAATCATTTTAACTCTAAATATGACTCAGAAGAATCTATGTTCTGAAATGCTATGTGAATAGCACTCTGCACTTGCTTTCAATTTATGAAATATTCATCATAGCAAATTAGTGCTTTAGATGAGTCTGATTACTTAAGAAGGAACTCACAAATCTCTATTAAAATCAAACAGACTCTGAGCCTACATGAGAACAACAGCGTGTTTTTTCCTTTGTTCTAAACCTACCCAATCCAGAAGAGGAAGAGGAGGATTAGAGAGGAGCTTACCCTATCAACCTTCATGATCTGGAATCGCTGAGATATATCCGCAGTGTTGGCGGGTAGCCGAGACCTTCCTGACACGAATCTCATAAAAAGAACTCTCTCCTCATTGGAGAACTCCTCCAAGGTGTGCCAGAACCACTGTACCAACTGATGCTGCTCATCCACCTCCCTGTACCGGACAACTTTCTTCAGAACTTCGACAGAGATCTCGGGCATTCCACAGACCATTTGCTCCAGTTGTTTGGCAGTCAGGAGGGATAACAAGGGCACTGGGATGATCCATGACATTCCTTCTCGAACAGCAGCTACCTGAAAACCCCAAGAGTTTGAAAGAAAATTTAATAATCTGTTTTCCCACATGTTTTAGTTCTGCAAAAGAATTTCCCTTAATCCCTCAGGATTTGCCCCTTGTTACAAGTCAAATCATAAGTCTCCAAATGCAGCTGGCCATTTCCTTTGAACTTTTCTAACTGGGAATGCTCTCACTTCTGTATCGTGAATCTTCCCATCAGAGAAACCATTTTACATCCTACTCTTTATCCCACTCTTGTCTTTATCTTCCTTGACAGCACTTATTACTTAAAGGGATAGATGAAGACAATCTCTTATTTTTTTATGAATGTCTTGACTTTCCACCAAGTCTAAGGCTCTTAAACACAGAGACTATGCCCACTCGTGTCTGCTTTCTCTCAGAGCCACTAGCACAGTACTATGGCCTGGAGGGCAGGCCTTCATTTCCCACTGCTGGCAGATGTGGAGGTGACAGCGACAGTGGACTGAGCCCCCATCTCTGACATTTACTCCCTGTGGGACTTCGGGCAAGTCAGCTTTCCCTCCCTGAGTTTCAGCTTTCTCATACATAAAATGAGCAGGGCTGAAGCAGATGATCCTGGCAATCATACTGTGTCTTTGTGGGTGTGCAGGATGAGTTACATCCTGCACACCAACCAGAAAGACTACATACTAGGTATGACAAATAAAAATAAATGAATGATGTTAACAAGACTAAAATTTATAAAACATTTATTGTATTTGTTCCCATTTCACAGATAAGGAAACTGAAGACATGAAAAGTTAAATGGCTTATTCATGCTCTTATAGCTAGTCTATGCTAGATCCAAGTCCTGACTCCAAGTACTTTTACTAACTCATCCTGCCTTTCAGGGACATATGACTATTGTCTAAAGTTAACATTATGCTTTTTATAAATTTAATTCAAAACTACCTTTAATATTCTTCACAGAACCTGCTACTATGTACCAAGTGCTACATAAGGAGAGGCTATGCTCTCCAAGAGTTGATATTGTCCAGGAGAAGATAACATATAAAAACAATCAAATCCGTACAAAATAAAATCAAGGTAACTCAAGTGGGAAGAATCAATAGCATCAGAGCACAGGAGAGATCTCATTAAGAAGGCAGAGTTTATATTGAGCTTCAGAGTTAACTGGAGAGACTAACAGGTAGAAGTGAAGATGCTTCAGGCACTGTAGACAGTCTGTACAACAGCTCACAGATAATGTGTAAGGAATAGCAAGGCATCAGGTCTGGCTGGACCAAAATATAGATGAAGAAATGGACATCAGGGTGGAAAGGTATTTTGGAGTCCTATCTGTGATGATTTCAAATGTCCAAGCACAGGAGTTTGTACTTGATCCTAGAGGTAAGAGGGAGCCAATGCAGTTTATGTCCCATCTGTGCTTCAGTGATTGCTCCTTGGCATGGATTACAAAAGGAAGATCTTGAACATGAAGAAACCAAGAGACTAGGTGAGAAGTGACAAGAGCCTGAACAAGGGGAGTGGAGAAGAAAGGAATGGATGCAAGAGATGAAAGCAGAAAAAAGAAGATAGCAAGTTATTAGATATTTGGGATAATGAAGAGTAAAGAGTTGAGGATGACTCCAAAGTTCTGAATGTATGTACTGGAAGAATGGTGTGTCTTCATCAAAAATAGGTAAATTCAAAAGAGGCCTGGGGCTTGGGAGAAAAGACAATAATTTGTTTTGGTCATGCTGAGCTTAGTACAGTGTTGGGCACAAAGTAAGTGCTTAACAAATGCTTATTAACACCCTGAATACTACTGTAATAGCAGACCGACACAAAGTATCTTGTACCTTCACAAGATAGTTTGGTCCAAAAGATTTTGAATACTTTAAAAATTTCTTAGAAATCAAAGACACCAGTGAAGCAGCTGAAAAGTATGACTTATCATCTTTATAGAAAAACCAAGACAGAAATAAAATGATTGAACAGGGTAACATTCAGGAGCATAACCAAAAATAAATAAGACTATAGATTCCATATTTTCTGCCTCCATTTATTGGCCTTCATTTCACTCAGTGTGCTGAATTATAACTTTCTAAAAATCCCTAGATGATCCTATAAATAAAATTTTATTGACAAATAATTGGATAAGTTCTATTTTCACTTATTATAAATTATCCTTTCTAAATTATCCTTTCCCCAACATTTATGCATTCATTTATTCATTCACACAAACCTTTATTAATTGTTAAAGGTCCTTTCTTTTTATTGAGTTTCTATGGGTAAATATTAACATTAGCACTTTATACTCGTTCATTAAGTGCACAGAGAACATTACAGCAGCATAGAAATACTGCTATTTCTTTTTTTTTTTTTTTTTTGCTTTTTGCTGAGGCAATTGGGGTTAAGTGACTTGCCCAGGGTCACACAGGTAGGACGTGCTAAGTGTCTGAGAGCAGATTTGAACTCAGGTCCTCCTGACTTCAGGGCTGGTGCTCTAACCACTGCGCCACCTAGCTGCCCCAATACTGCTATTTCTAACTAAGGAAATTCAAAAGTAAGGGTAATCATACTATAGGTAAACATAGAGAAAGCTATATGGAAAAGGTGATTTTAAGGACTAGAGTGAAGAGGAGTAAAAAATTCTAGGTACAAAGATGATAAGCATTAATTAGCAAAGAAAAATTTGGAAATTATTAAAAAGTTTTTAGGGAATTCTAAGTGTAGCACTGGTTAGAACAGATGAAACAAATTAGAATGAAAACCATATATCATTAGAAATACTGAGTTATTACTAGGAAAAACATTCACTTAGGAATTGAAATACAAATCAAATATAGTAAATGTCTATCTCCTGAAATGTAAAACTCAGAATTAGTGATGTCAGATTTTTGAAATCATAATATTCATCTCACCTGCCGGTCCATTTCATGAAGTCTATACTCAATAGCCCTCTCCACATACTCCTTTCTATTAGAAAATGTAAGTGGGATGCTATTCCCACCAGGGATTATAGGAACCATCTTGCCATCAGCACTCTGACCCACAAAAGAATCAAGTGGAATCATCTAGATATAGAGAACAAAAAACACAGAGTATTTGTTAAAACTCTAAAAATTTTAACCAAAAAAATGTAAATAGATTTGCCAAGTCATAATATATGGTCAAAAAACACTCCTCAACTGAGGTCTACTACTATATTCTTTCCTGTAGTAGAACTTGATCCTCCCTACTTATAATATATATTAATGGGGGAAGACCAGCAGCAGAAACTGAGGGTGAGATGATTTTTTCCATTAGCAGGTATGTTAGCAGCAGCAAGATGTATTATATTTATTACAAGCACCAAAGAAAAATGAGTCAAACAACAAGACAACTATAGGTCAGAACCTGAACTTTTAATGTCAACTTACATAAGTCTGCAATAAATACCAATAACAAAATATTGCAGTAGGTAATTTACCTCATGGAAATTCTCTTCAGTAATCCCACTGTCTTCAATGTGAAGAATGCTATTAAGGGTCTGCACATAGAGAAGATCCACTTCCTCCAAGTCCTCTAATGTGAGTGGGATACAGCACAATTGTTTCCAAACCATTGGAGCCAAGTGAAGATCTAAAGGCTTCTTGGTACGGATAGCAACACCCATCAGAATTCCCAAGAATTTAAACTGCATTAAGTGTTCATCTAAGAAAGCTGAAGGGTTAAAAAGGAACCTTAAAAGAAAGAAAGAAAGAAAGAAACTGAAGAAACTTTTTCCCAGTTCTTTTAGTAATAAGTTAGGATGCAAAATCTATGAAGTACTACTATCCAAATACATGGCCTTTGCTATAAATTAGAATATTTTTAAAAGCATAATAAATAAGTTAGGTAAAATAAAGATTAGATTTCTTCCAAAATGATGTATCTTCCAAATAACTTGTATTTATAACTGTTACAAGTTCATTAGTTTTAGCCTTATAAGATTATCTTTCAACAGACTTTGAAATCAAAAATTTCTTAAAAAACAGACCATATGTATTGCCATATAGGCTGTAGAATTTACTATAGATGTTCAGCAAATTTTTATTAAATTTACCTGTCTCTGTTGTAACCCACTTCTGCTGTAGCATTTGGGGATGGAATAAGAAGGTCAACTACACCAGTTTCAAGTTCCTGTCAGATTAAAAACATATATACTTCAAAAATAACAAGACAAGTGCTTCCACAAATGAATTGAATGCACTTAATATTATTTCCCAATCCCTATCCCCCAGGAAAAACCACACACCAAAAAAACTTGAAATTACAGGTTTTCACTAATACTATTTAGTCACAGAATCTTCTAAAGAGGCTATATATATTACTAGTAATTTTTAATACTAAGACAAGCTAGATGTGTTATGTGTTAGTGTCAGTACTGTCAATATTACCAAAATAGTGTCAATGCTGCCAATGTGGATCTTAATATCAGGAAAAGGTCAAAACTATGACTTTGTTGGGACTTTCTTGAGACCTCATATCCCTATGGCAGGAAACATTTTTGTAATATAAACCTCTTTGGTAGTTTGATAAAGCCTGTGGGACCCCTTCCTAAAATGTTTGTTGTTTATAATAATAATTTCAGTTAGAAATGAGTGAATCTAAAGATGTATAAAGGAAATACATCTTTACCTCCCTCCCCCTCTTTCTCCCTATCCAAGTTTATGGAATCCTCTAAACAGGTCCCTTGGGGAAATGAAGTTTCAGAACTGGAAATGTTACTTTAGAGCAGTGGTATCAAACTCAAACAAAAACAGAGCAACTAAATCATATATAAGGATCCCTTGCAGGGTACACATTTACTTGGAAAATCAACATTAACATTATTTATGTTCTAATGCAGTTTTATTTATTTTTTTAAAGTATTTCCCAATAACATTTTAATCTGGTTTGGGTTGCACTCTTCCTCAGAGGACTGCACATCAGACTTTTGACAAAAGTACCCACAAGATTATGAGTACAGGTACTTTCCAACTTATATGAAAAAATATCTTTTAAAAATCTTGGTTAAAATATTATAATGAAGATGTAAATGCTACTAGAAAGCAATATGCTGGTAACTCATTTCTAAAAATCTAAGTATTACTTTTACACACTTAATAGCAATATAGCTTTTATATAATAAAGTTCAACTCAAACATCTATTAAGTGTCTATTAAATTCAGGACTCTAATTCATAAATATTTCCTCGCTAGTTTACAAAAATTAAATGTGCAAACACATATGTAATTCAGTTCCTTATGAAAATATCAATAAAAAACAAAACTTTCCAAATATCTGAGATTATTTCCAGCACACTAGACATCAAAAATACCTGGCACATCTCTGTAATTGTGTCATCAAATACTCCTCCAGCATCATCAGCTCCTTCTCCAACCAGCTTAACTTTCCAGGCTCGAGAGGGCAGACGAAGGTCTGAAGCATTTAGCTTAACCACTTGTCTTGCTATCTGTACAAAAATAGGCTTACATTTTCGACCTCTAAAAGAAAAGCAGAGAGGTAATAAAAACCAACTCTCACAAATTTTACATATTACCATAATAGTCAGAGATAGAGGGGCATCTGCCCATAGACTGCATGTATATGGATCTTGTTGGATAAAGCAATCAACCTTTAGCTTCAGTATTCTTTGGTATTAAAACAAAACCATCACACCCCTCCCCCCCTCCAATACAGTCCCTGATTCCAAAGTGCATGATGCCTGCTGACAACTGCGCCAAGAGACTAGCAGTGCATAAACAAGGCAGATAGGGTATTTAAATTAATCAGACTTAGCATAATTTGGGATGTTACTGAGTCTCATTTTTTAACAGAAGAATTCCAGACCACAATTTAAAAATATATACCATGCAAATACTAACCTTGTTGATATTCTTTTTACGGTTATTTGAGGACCATAGTTTTTGCCCTGAACCATCGTTTTTCCTATGGATCGTACCATGGGGAGTGTGTAGACTCTTGGTGCTAACAGAGGTCTAAGCTGTCCTTGTACAATTCCCCACGTTCCAGCATTATAATGAGATGTGCTATTCTGTAACAAAGGGCAATGTTATCAGAAATCCTACTTTTCCAGATCTCTCTTCTACAACCTCACTAACTACCTTTTTGCCCTGCAATCATGAACTATGGGGTATGTTACCTACTCCCCAAAGACATTATATTACCATCCCTTTGGACCAAAGTGCTATTCCTTGTCTACTACACCTCTTAGTATGTCTTACTCTCTATTACAATGTAAGCTTCTTGAGAGCAGGGATTATTATTATATTTTTACTTTAAAAAAAAAATTGTGTTCCCAGTGCTCAGCACAGGATCTGGCACATAGTAAACAATTAATAAATGCTTTTTCATTCATTCACAAAGTATAATATACCAAGGCTTAGAAAAAGTTCCCATTATTAGAATGAAAATCTCATCTACCTAAAGAAGAATAAGTTGTAAGTATTTAAAAAAAATTTATCCTCCCAAATCTATCAGATGTCAGATACAAAAAAAAATCATTTATGCATAATGAACAGATAATTTAATTTAATTCAGCAAACATTATGTTCAAGACACTGTACTAAGGTGCTAGGAATTCACAAACAAAACTGGAAAACCATTCTTGCCGTAAAGGAATTCGTTTATTATTGAAATCAATGTAAAATTATCTTTAGCATAGATTTCCTCTCTAGCAAAAATAAACCAAAAACTTAAACCATACTGTTCCTCACCTGAAAGTAAAATATTATTACAAAAAGACTGTAATTTACTTTATGTCAGGAAGGCCAGGATTATTTGTAACGGTATGTGGTTGTATAAATCCAACTTTTATGTATACTACAGAATCTATATTCTTGCTAACTGGACAAACATTGAATGTTAAAAAAAAAGTCCTAAAATTATATGCATAAATAGTTTTTACATAAATTTACATAAATTAAAGAGACACACCATTTTCATATGCTTGATCATCTGGAACTGCTTCACCTTCCAAGATTAAAATAGGTAAAAGGGTAGAAAGGAATGGAAAAGACATCCAACTGAGTGTTAGGAAACCACAATTCTTTTTCTAGCTTTAACACTTATCTTAGAACTGGTCTCTCAGGTGGCATCCTTAACACTAATATTTTTCCATTTCATTTAAATACTGAGAAAAAAGTGGCTGTGAAACTATTTTATGATTTTAAAATAAAAGACATTTAAAGCAATTATTACTTATTATATCTCCTTCACCTCCCCCCTGAAATAGTGTTTTACCTGGTTATTGGGGCTTAGGTTCAGTAACCTCCAGGAAGAATACATGAGATCTGAAAAGTGATACAGCAGTCTGAGCCTGGCTCTTACGGTATGAATGCTCACTTCCTTCAGAGCACCATATTGTGGTGGAATGGCATCAGGTAAACCCAGCTGTAAAGGAACTGAGACACCTGCCACAAAAACCAAATATATTCTAGAGGTTAATATTTTTTTTTAGAATTTATATTAGAATAGCAACATGTGCTTTCTCTATTTTGTTTTAATTAATAGTAAAATTCAACACTACGTTATACAACTTTAATAACATGAAAATAAAATTATGATTCATTTTGTTACTGATTACTGACATCTACAAAATAATAAAAAGCAGGCAAAGTTCTTGAAAAGAGGATGCTCCTAATGTGACTAACTTAATGTCTACTGTGGATTTTAAAGGAACTAGGAATAAGGTAATATAAAAGGAAAGGATAGAACTAGAATACAAGTGCTAACCTTCCCTCCCCTCTGCAGAAGTGGAAAACTACCCAGTACGAATCACCGTATATGTCAGATTTTTTTTCTGTGTGTTGAGTAGTTTTACTGAACTTTTATTTTTTTATCTTTTTTTTTTCATCGTTAGAAGTGATGGTTCTTTGAGAAAAGAAGGAGAAAATAACAATTTATAAAGTACAATTCCAAATTATATCATATTGGAAAGATATTTCTGAGAAAACTGAAGGTGACATCCACTAATAGGGGAAAAAATCCTATTAAGGTTTACTAGCTATTATAAGCTCTGTTAAGTAAAAACATCTCATTTGAAGAAAATTAGCCAATATAATTCCATCTTCATGAAGTACATACAAATACAAGGCTTCCCCCCAAAGGTCTCCAGAACACATGGCCAGAAAGGATAAATTAGAAATGTCATAGTATATACTTACATCTTAACCAGGGATTTCTGAGATAATTGTAGTAAGAAGACTTTAAGGAACTGTTCTTTAAAAAAGTGTGTAGGGGAGAGAGATTAAGAACCCTCATTTTTGAATATTCCTGTTTTTATATTAGGATATGTTGATACTAATTTGAATTGTTTGCCTAGTATATCAAATCACAGCATGAGTTCATACACCAAACTAGAATGATACAGCATAATACATAGATTCATTAACTTTTATTCTATACATTTCTTGACAGAGAAAAACAATGGTCATTAGAAAGCTCCAATTTTTATTTCATTAAAACAAAAAATACTATTATATATTTTGGTAAACATTTGATTCTTAGAAATGTCATTTCTTTCATTGGGCAAGTGCTTTACAGACATATTATCTTGAAAGATTTGCTAGTGACATGAAGAATGCTTAATGATTTGGGTAAGATTTTATTAAATCAGAATGATTAGGGGCAGCTAGGTGGCACAGTGGATAGAGCATCAGCTCTTAAGTCAGGAGGACCTGAGTTCAAATCTGATCTCAGACACTTAACACTTCCTAGTTGCATGATCCTGGGTAAGTCACTTAACCTCAA
The DNA here is from genome assembly GCA_023553655.1 of Myrmecobius fasciatus. Classification (NCBI taxonomy): domain Eukaryota; kingdom Metazoa; phylum Chordata; class Mammalia; order Dasyuromorphia; family Myrmecobiidae; genus Myrmecobius; species Myrmecobius fasciatus. The sequence continues at coordinate 53,032 of JAJPUD010003230.1, forward strand.
TTGCTTCAGCAAAAAAAAAAAAAAAAAAAAAAAAAAAAAAAAAAAAAAAAAAAAAAATCAGAATGATTATTTGATTCAATTCAAAACTGAAAGAAACATTGTAATTCTTCACCTGGTGCTCTTGGTGGAACAGGTGAAGCAGTCCATGCAGCACTGTGACAACGGCCGGCTGAAATTTGTCGAATATTCTTCCCTTGCAGAACTGTTATCAGAGTTGGTTCTCGAACATGATTAGTGTGGCCCAGTCCAAGCTTGTAATTGATAAAAGCAGGATGAATTAGAGAGGAAACAATGATTATGAAATATGATTAAAATGAGAAAAGTTACTAATATTTTCTCTAATTGCTATCTTCAGAAGAATAATAAACATCATGATGTTTCTTTCATGAAGATCACTTCCACATCTTAGATCACCAGTCTACTGAAAATTCATCTGGAAAGAGATCATTTAACTTAGCTTTATCATCACTCCAAACCTTGCAGATGAGATACTTAATGAGCAAACATAGCTATGGCCTCCAATTCTAAAGAGGAAAATGAGTTCTTTGAAAGAAAACAAAGCTACCCACAAAATTAAAAGAAATCACCTCTAATTTTTGCACTGAGAACATTCCTGAATAAGCAATTTCATGCACTGTTGATTTTACCTTGAGTTAAACTGGAACACCAAGTTTCATCCACTGAACATCTCATCTCCATATAGGAAAGGAGAAACACAACAAATTCTTATAGGTAGTTTTCACTATTTTTTCTCTCTAAAAGCAAGCCTCTCTTTATGGGTAAAAAAACAGAGGAAAATGCTCATGGTAACAACTTTATTTATATAGTATTTTAAGGTTGGTAACAGTACTTTAAGGATTGAAACAGATAACACAAATATAATCATCCACATATAAAGAAATGTCAGTTGGGTTTGTGATTTTTTTGGACAGAATTAGCATTACTGGCCAACTAGGTCTTCTAGCCATTTTTAACCTAAATACAACAATCTCCCTATCAAAGAATATGACAAAAAATCCTTTGTATTAGGACCATAGAATTACAGATGTGGAACTGAAAGGCTCTTCAGAGGTTATCCAATTCAGTAACTCATCGTACACATAAAGAAATGTAGACCTGGAGAGGCCAAGGTGATACAAAACAGTAAGCCTCAGCACCAATCAGCAGACATGTAACTGGCACCATTCATTTTCAGGTATGCCCAACACTGGGATCCCATTGGGGTTTTCCTGGCAAAGACACCAGAATGGGTGTGCCATCCATTCTCCAGGTCATGTGGTAGATGAAAAAAACGGGGTAAATGGGGAAGTGATCGCCCAAGATCACCCACCAGGAGGTGGGGCTTGATATGACCCTGGGAGTGTGTGTGTGGGGTCTTTGGGACACCATTCTTTGTGCTAGCTAGCTGCCCATGGCCTCTGCCACCCAGACTCTGACCAGGGCAATGGCACAGAGAGGGAAAGACTAAAAGATGGATAGACTCTGTCCTCTCACTTTACATATAAGGAAGCTGAGGCTCACAGAGGGTAAGAGATGCCAGCAATCAGTCAGGGATTCAGACCAACAGGGCAGGACAGAATAGCAGGACCTGCAGAGCTTCCCACAGGGTCAGAGCCCCTCCTCCTCTCCCTGCCGCCACAGCCCGGGCTGGAGAGAGGGAGAACTGTAATTCAGCAGGAAGGACTGACCCAGGTGAGACTGGCTTCACCTCCCTCACTATCCAGGTGACCTCAGGTGTAGCTCACATGACTTCTTTTCCTTTCAAAGGTATTGAAAGAGATCTTGCCTGTATAATGTAAAGTGCCAGCTGTATTATCTAAGGAACGAAAAGCCCTGCTTTTGAACATCTCTACATCCCATAACTTTAATTTCTAGTCCATTTAACCTTGACCCAAGTTCCTGAAGAGGCTTTTTAAAACCACTAAAGCAATGTTTTTCTGGCTATATTTCAATTACAAATGTTTTTAAAATTAACTTTTCCCCTTCTTTCACTAATACCTTAATATAAAGTTCATCTATTATGCTTCACACACCATAGTAAAGGGATAAAAGAAATGTAAAATGTTCCTCCAATTTTATGTATTTTTATGCTCTGGCTATAGCTCATGTCAGACAATGCTTACAATGAGGAAGAATAATGAGTCACAGGATTTCAGAATTAGGAAGTCATCTAGTCTAACTTTTAATTAAACAGCAAACTGATGTATCAACCTGCATCTGAAAGGGATAATTCCCTATTAAGACTTGGTCCAACAATTGGCTATCTAGCCCTTAAAAACTTTCAGTGAGGGGTACCCATTACCATTGAGAGGCACATCATTTAACATCCCTAATTCTTCTTCCACGGCCTCTCATCATCCAGGCTGTATAGAGAAGCCTCAGTTTATCAAGGGTCTTCCTAAAACTGGGGTGAATAAAACATATAAGACTACAGATGTGGTACACCCAAGTCAGAGTATAAGACTATCACATTACTCCTTTGGAGTTAAGAAGTAAATCTTTAAAAGAACACCAAAGTAAATACTTAAGTTTTCAAAGTCACTGTATGGAATAGGCTAGAAAGGAAATATGAGTCAGGTGCTAAACTATTACAGAAAAAAAGGTAATACATTGTTGCACATGAACAATACCTGATTTTTTTTTTTTTTGCTGTGCTTTTTTTTTCCCTTCAAAATTTTTTTTTTCAGAAGCAGGGACAGAAAATAAATGCTTATTTGCTAAGAAAAATTAAATGTTTTAAAATGGGGAAAGAGAGGCAAGAATGTCTTAAAAATTAGCATTTTCAACATATGTCCATCTACTATCCCTTTAATAAATGTTCTACAATCAAAGAAACAGGCAGAAAAGATAAATGTACCTGTCCTTCTGAATTACTGCCCCAGGCATATACATCTCCAGTTGATGCTAAAGCAATGGTATGTTCGGCTCCTACTGCTACATCCTCAATAACAACTCCAGCTAGGACTGGGATCTGTTGTGGTCGGTTGTGATTTCGAGCACGGCCTTCTGGCAAGCCTATCAAACGATCTGTAGCACCCAAAAAGGCAAACATTTTATTGGTACAATAGCTCCCTTGATGTTTTCTTAAAAATTCATTTTGATTGTAAATTTATGAACAATTAGGAGAAGAGATAACTGCTCGGACAAATGGAATACAAATACCCCACACTTTCTCTTAACACTATGGGCAATCTATGCCCCTCAACTAGGGCCTAGACCCCTGCCAATCTCCCTGACATATTAACTTAACATTCCAAGAAATGCCTAAGTAAGAAATTTTCCCTTAAATCTTAACTAAAATGATTAAACCGAGTTCTCTAAACTGAGATCATTTGCCTTCGTGGTATTATGTATTTCTCTTACACAAAGATTTTATGTTGTTTTATTAGTACTTAGGCATATACCTTATCTCTGTTACCTAAACTAAGATTCCCTTGATTTTTCCTAGCACTTAAGCACAAGGAATTATACATAGAAGGTATTTAATAACCATTTGTGGAGTGAATAGAAGGGAAGGGGGGATATAATTCTTGTGAAATACTCTGCCTTTTTAAAAAATGTTGGTTGCCTTACATTTTTATAATACCTTAACCTTGATCCAAACCCTGTAACTGTTATACTAGATAAATAGATATTCTTTGACTTTCACCTCGGTTTTTTTTTTATTATAATTTTATACAACATAGAACATTCAGTTAATTTAAACAAAGTGTAAGATAAATTGTATTATATGATCTTTCTTCTACAATGTTTCTTTTTCTTTTTATTTTCCCCCTGCACCTGTAATTTCACTGGGATAGGGAATTCCCTTTGCCAATGCAGCAACTTAGATCCTCTGAAAGTAGAGTAAGACAATTGGAAGTTAAATGATTTGTCTATGGTCATACAACTTGTACAAATAAGAAGTAGGTCTTAAACCCAGGTCTCTCCTGGCTCCAAGTACACAATTTTTTTGTTAGTAAATAATTATTTATAAAGCTTCTACTATGTACCAGGCACTGCCCCCAATACTGGGGATATAAAGAGAGATCTAGATATGCCCCCACCCAAATTCTTATGGGAAAAATCCCCAAAACATAAAAAGTGTATCTTTTGGAGATACATCCAAAATCCAGAGCTTCTTAGGTAAAAAAAAAAAAAATACTATAAATAGCTACAAAGAAAGAATTCAAGAACCCACAGCATCACAGTGAGGATCACACATGATTTAGCAACCACAATTAAAAAGAAGCAGAGAACTTGAAATATGATATTCCAAAAGGAAAAGAATGTGAGTATGCAACAAAGAAAAAACTTATTCAACAAAACTCAGTATAATTCTGCAAGGTATGAAAAAGTGAAACTTTAAATAAAAGATATTCACTCATTCCTAAAGAAAAGATCAGGGTGCAAAGAAACTTTAAGTTCAAACACAGGAGTGAAGGGAAACACAAAAACATAAGCTTGAATGGACAATGAATGACAACAAATTAAATAAGAATATTGTGCTTATATTCAAATATGGAGAGATGATACATGTGTCCTTTCTGAATCCTATAATCATCAGGGTTCATAGGAGTCCAATTAGTCTAGGTCCGAAAGAGATTCTGTTATGTCTCCATGAACTTAAAGAATAGAAAGAGGGGAAGAGGAACTGTTTGGGGGGAGGGGATAAAGGAAGATTAGGGGAAATGATCTCACATACTCAGGGTACACAATACAAAGAAAAGGGAGCTTGTGGGAGAGATCAGCTGAAATTTAAATTTTCACGATCATTTGAATGAGTCAAAATAAGAAAACACACACATACAAAAATAAATTTTATTCAACAGTGAAGTAACTGGGAAAGGGGAGATGGGAGAGAAGGGGGCGGGGAATCTGAAGGAGGACAGATTAAGGGAGGGATTGATCCTAAGCAAAACAAACTCTAAAAATGCATAAAAATATTTATAGTTCTTTTTAAGGAGGCAAAGAATGAGAATCTGAAGGTATGTCCATAAATTGGGGTATGGATGATCAAGTTATGGTATGTAAATGTGAAGGAATACTTTTGTGCTAAACTCTTATCAGCAAAATCACCAGAGCATTCCAGAAAAATCCTAATGATGAAACATGTTACCTACATTTCCAGACAGAAAGCAGAATGAAAAAAAGTTTTTTTGAACATGGTCAATAAGAAAATTTGTTTTGAATTACTGTGTTTGTAATGAACTTTTTTTTTTTGAGGGTAAGAAGACAGATCTTGACTGATTAAAAAAAATTAAATGAAGAAAGGAGTGAACATAACAGAAATTATTGAAATACATGAAATTCTATATAAACTATTCTATATAAATATGGCCTATATGCATATGTGAAAATGAGTATATAAAAGTTACATAAAAAAGATAATTTTATGTATCCACTGATCATAACTCCATAAATATATATATATACACATATAATTAATAAAAACAGAATTAGAAATTTATGTTCATTAGATACATCTTCCCCATGTCCCAACCTTACTAGATTCCTACACCCTCAGTTGTTCAAGATGATTTTTAAAAACAGATTTGTTACCTTGTCCAAAAGTATACACATGACCATCCTTTGTCAATGCAACAGAAAACTGTGTGCCACAGGCAACTTTTTTGATTCCAATTCCACAAAGAACATCTACTTTCTGCAAAAGAAAGAGTATAGTTTAAGGGGTGGGGGGAGGAAATTATGCTATTTCCTAAGTTTAACACACACATATGATTAAAATAAAACTTAATTTTGTGGTAAAATTACACAAAAAAATTTGTTGTGGTGGTAATACTTAAAGCTATTCACCTAACTCCATCAAAATTTAAATATCTTTTTCCTCACTCACTTCTTACCTAGTTCCCTTGTATTATTTGTTATTCTTCTAAAACTTATCGGAATGGTATAGGAATTAATGGACTTTTCCTTAAAATAGTCGGTAGCATCTATTTAAAACCATCAGCTCGCATCATATGTAATGGTGATAAACTGGAACCATTCCCAATAAGATCAGGGGTGAAACAAGGTTGTCCACTATCACCATTACTGTTCAATATTGTATTAGAAATGCTAGCCTTGGCAATAAGACAAGAAAAAGAGATTAAAGGAATTAGAGTAGGTCATGAGGAAACCAAATTATCACTCTTTGCAGATGATATGATGGTCTACTTAGAGAACCCTAGAGAATCAACTAAAAAACTATTAGAATTAATCCACAACTTTAGCAAAGTTGCAGGATACAAAATAAATCCACATAAATCATCAGCATTTTTATACATCACCAACAAAATGCAACAGCAAGAGATACAAAGAGAAATTCCATTCAAAATAACTATCGATAGTATAAAATATTTGGGAATATATCTGCCAAGGGAAAGTCAGGATCTATATGAGCAAAACTACAAAACACTCTCCACACAAATAAAGTCAGATCTAAACAATTGGAAAAACATCAAGTGCTCTTGGATAGGTCGAGCGAATATAATAAAGATGGCAATACTACCTAAACTAATCTATCTATTTAGTGCTATACCAATCAAACTCCCAAGAGATTATTTAACTGAAATAGAAAAAATAACGACAAAATTCATCTGGAAAAACAAAAGGTCAAGAATTTCAAGGGAATTAATGAAAAAAAATGCAAATGAGGGTGGCCTAGCTGCACCAGATCTAAAACTATATTATAAAGCAGTGGTCACCAAAACCATTTGGTACTGGATAAGAAATAGAGTAGTGGATCAGTGGAATAGGTTAGGTTCACAGGACAAAATACTCAATGACAATAGTAATCTAGTATTTGATAAACCCAAAGACCCCAGTTTTTGGGATAAAAACTCACTATTTGACAAAAACTGCTGGGATAATTGGAAGCTAGTCTGGAAGAAATTAGGCATTGACCCACACCTAACACCATATACCAAGATAAGGTCAAAATGGATTCATGATCTAGGCATAAAGAATGATATTATAAACAAATTAGAACAATGTAGGATGGTTTACCTCTCAGACCTGTGGAGGGGGAAGGAATTTGTGACCAAAGAAGAACTAGAGGTCATCATTAATCACAAAATAGATAAGTTTGACTATATCAAGTTGAAAAGTTTTTGTACAAACAAAATGAATGCAGACAAGATTAGAAGGGTAGCAGTAAACTGGGAAAATATTTTTACATCCAAAGGTTCTGATAAAGGCCTCATTTCTAAAATATATAGAGAATTGACTCAAATATATAAGAATTCAAGCCATTCTCCAATTGACAAATGGTCAAAAGATATGAACAGACAATTTTCAGATGAAGAAATTGAAACTATTTCCGGTCACATGAAAAGGTGCTTCAAGTCACTATTGATCAGAGAAATGCAAATTAAGACAACTCTGAGATACCACTACACACCTGTCAGATTGGCTAAAATGACAGGAAATGATAATGATAGCTGTTGGAGGGGATGTGGGAAAACTGGGTCACTGATACATTGTTGGTGGAACTGTGAACGGATCCAACCATTCTGGAGAGCAATTTGGAGCTATGCTCAAAGAGTTACCAAACAGTGCATACCCTTTGAGCCAGCAGTGTTTCTACTGGGCCTATATCCCAAAGAGATTTTTAAGGAGGGAAAGGGACCCACATGTGCAAAAATGTTTGTGGCAGCCCTTTTTGTAGTGGCAAGAAACTGGAAATTGAAAAGATGCCCATCAATTGGAGAATGGCTGAATAAATTATGGTATATGAATGTTATGGAATATTATTGTTCTGTGAGAAATGACCAACAGGAGGATTTCAGAGAGGATTGGAGAGACTTGCATGAACTGATGCTGAGTGAAATCAGCAGAACCAGGAGAACATTATACACAGCAACAAGACTATACGATGATCAATTTTGATGGACATGGTTCTCTTCAACAATGATGTGATTCAAACCAGTTGTGCTGCGATGAAGATAGTCATATACATCCAGAGAGAGGCCTGTGGGAACTGAGAGTGAACCACAACACAGCATTTTAATGCTTTCTGTGAATATTTCCATGCATTCTGTTTTCCTTCTTAGGTTGTTTTTTTTTTTTTTCTTCTTCTCTTTCTAGATCTGATGTTTCTTGTGCAGTAAGATAACTGTATAGATATGTATACATGTATTGTATTTGTCATATAATTTATCCTATCTAGCATGTATTAGATTACCTGTCATCTAGGGGTGGGGGGCGGGGGGAGGGAAAGGAAAAGCTTGGGAAAAAAAAGTTTTTTTTGCAAAGGTCAATGTTGAAAGGTCACTCATATGTTTTGCAAATAAAAAGCTTTATTAAAAAAAATAAAATAAAATAAAACTTATCGGAATGGAAAACTTGTGATTAAACTTCTCGGCTATAAAGATACAGCAAAAGATGGGCAAAATTTAAACTAGTTATAAGTTAAGAGTTAGGAGCAAGGAATTAGAACTCTAAGCCATAAAAAAACCATCTCAGATGGTTGTATGACGAGTCATTTCTGTTGAGATCTGGTCCATTCCACAGGTGAGAGGTGGATATGTTGACAGAAATAAAGTGACTAGTTAAATCATAAAATACAATACAAGCAACAAAGAAACTCTACTATCCCAGTTATGGGATGTATATTGTTTATTTATGATTAGCATACAAATGCAAAGCATTTTGTCATCTTAGGCTGTTAAATCTCTAAATTCATTTGAACAGCATGCTTACTCTAAACAATAAAACAATGTACCCGCTGTGGGTGGTTACCCCTAGGAATTAGTCTCTAATCCTGCCTAATCTGGAATGCTCCTTGTTGGTCTTCATATGCTGTGACATGTCCAAAAATAGACCAAAGAAAACTCTGCCACAGGCTGACACTTGTGATCTCTGTTTGGGTATCCTAGGGAATCAGAGATTTATAGCTAGAAGAAACCTTAGAAATCATCTAGTCCAATCACTCTCATTTTACAAATAAGGAAGCTAGGGTCACTTAGAAAACAAGTTGTAATGCTAAGATTTGAACCCAGGTCCCTTGACACAAAATCCATTTTTTCTTTTCATCAAATCATCAAAATGAGTCCTCTTCCTCCTCTGAATCTAGAAACCAAATGTTACAAAAACTATGACAAATACCTGGAGATATTTACTTCTCCAGATTCCAGAGTAATTTTTGAGTCATCTTTAAAAAGCTTAGTAGTCTTAATTTAGGTACCCTTCCTCCCCAGCTAAGAATTCATCTAACCAGAGTATTACAGAATTAAAGTGCTCCTAAAAGGTGAGTGTCAATTAAAGTTTTATAAATCAAATTACACTTTAAATATGAAAGGTGAACACATTATTATTTGACAGAACTCTGCATTTATATAGTAAATCATTTTGTAATTCTACCAAATAAAGATGCTTTCAGCAATATGAACTAGAAGAAAATAACAAATTAGGAATGTAATGTCAATAATAGGTTAAGTCATGTTGTGTTACACTGTCACTAAATGAAAATATATGAATGATCTATCACTGTGGGACACTACCTCCATCAACAAAGACCATATTCTATTCATGACCGAGTAGTTTAGTCCTAAAGAGAGTTAGTTCCTTGTGGACAGAAGTTACCTGGTTTGCCCTGGGCCACACAGCCAGCCATGGATAGTGTCTGATCTTGTGGACACCAAGTCTAGCACTCTGGGAGAACATAACGACCAAGCTGCTACCAATTTTACTTTAAAGCAACAAAAGGGTTTTTTTAAGTATGCTTATGATATCACTGTTGTTAGCAACTCCCTCTATGAATGCAGGTCAGCCCCTTCTCTATACTTGCAGCCTTAGAAAGCTGACTCTGTGTCACTTAAGAAATAAAATGGTCTAGCTAGGGCCCCAGAGCCAGTGTCTTTCATAGGTGAACTGAACCTGATTCTTCCTCACTCCAAGGCCACTTTTCTAGCCATTGCCAAGCTTTCTTTTATAAAACAATGCTAATTAAAAATGAAGTGGTATATAGTTAAAATATTTAAAGATTATAAAAAACAATATGATCAAGAGAATTAACCTGTGGTGAAGACTTTGCAGTAGAATTTCCCAAGCCAAGTTTTCCATAATCTCCATCTCCAAAAGCCCATACCATTGAACCATCTGCAGACACAGCTAGGGTATGATTTAATCCACAAGCCACCTATTAGAAGAGCATTCAGGCTTACCAAAACATCACAAAACAAACCACCACATGTTTGAAACCCATTATTCTCCATCCCCCCAAATTCCCAATTATAAAGTAATTTTCTCCCCTCTCTTCTGGAGTAGCAATACAAAAGCTGTTTATAAATTTATTAGCTGTAATGCATCAACAGATCTCAAGAGTTCCTAATGTCAGCCCCAAACAAAACCTTGTGCTACCTAAAAATCACATCCTTGATTATAAATGACTTTTGGTCTTAGCAAAAAATCAAAGAACTTTATCATTAGCAAAAGGCTTGTACAAATACCATGCCTTTAAATTCTAAGTCAATCTAAGACTGATAGTCAATCTTATGTAACTATGTAGAAGTACATTAATATTTCTCTCTCTCTTACCTTCTTTGGATCTAAGAGAGTACTTACACTATATGTCAGGGAAAGATCCACAGTACTCTAACAGCAACCTCTATTCTTACCGCAAAAATATATAATTATTAATAAAGAGCAAAAATAATTATTATTCTAGAGAAGAGACAACTGAAATAAGTCTTCCAAATGATAACCAAAGATTTTTCTCCTTTTTGTTCGGCACCATGTAGAATGTGGCTATGGAACACCCAGGATGATCTACCATTGCAGATTAGAAAAGAAAAGGACTAATATAGTTATTATTTTCTATTTTAACATTTTATGATAAAGGCATGTGTTAATATTTGAATTTTCACATTAGCAAAACACACACAAAATGTATCAATGAATTAAAAAACACTCCAAAAATCATTAAAAAATGATAAAGAAGAGAACTTGTAAAAACAGTTAACTAGTATAATTTTAAGTATGAAGTACATAAATGAAAAGAAGAGAAAAGAAATCATTATCAGATATACAGTTTTATAGATTCATTCCATACTTGTCCAATCTGATATCCCTCTAATGCTGTCACTCTCTCAGGAAGCTTTTTGTTAGAAGTGTTTCCAAGGCCCAGACGACCATAGTCACCATTCCCAAAGGTAAAAAGCTTGCCATCTGATGTCACCACTGCTGAGTGTTTGAAGCCACATGACATCTGAAATAATATACACATTTTAAAAAACTTAATTAGATACATTTACAAGTTTAACTAACACATTTTAAAACAACTTTAAAGGTTTAATTCATTCAAAACACTTTTTTACTACTAAAATAATCAGTTCAAGAGATTTATTACACTGATTGCATATCAAGAAATGTTTAATTCCCAAGAACGAACTCAACTTATTAGATAATGTCCTATCACTCTAAATTCATTTATGTTTTGAAATCTTCTGTTATGTATTATGTGTATATATGTATATGTATATGTGTATATATGCATATATATGTACACACATAAATATTAGTATATAAAATTTTATTTTTTCTTCAATTACATGCTAAAACAATTTTTTTGGTTAGCATTTGTGTGGGATTTTAAAGTTTTGAATTCCAAATTTCATTCTTTTTGCCCCCTCCCCATTCCCTGAGATGGTAATCAATCAGATATAGGTTATACAGTATAATTACATACAACATTTCAATATTAGTGATTCTATGCTAGAAGATTCAAATAAAAAAAAAAACAAAAGTGAAAAATAGAAAGCTTCAATCTGTATTCAGACAATAACAGTTTTTCCTTTAATTCATTTACTTTTGACCTTTCATAATGGTTCCCATATTTTAGCTTGTCTACTGAAAGACTGAATAATAAATTCTCTTAAGAACCTGAATCACTTCCTCTCCTTGCAAAGCTTCTATTTGCCTAGGTCTCCTCTGCCGGTCACTGTTCCCATGGCCAAGCTTGCCATAGTCTCCATCTCCCCAGCTGAAGACCTCACCACTTTCAGTTAAGGCCATGGAATGCCCATCAGAACCACAAGAAGTTACTAGTTGTGTTACTACAAAGCCTACAAAAGAATGAAAAAAACAAGTCAGCAATGTTATATAAAAAGTATTCTATTTCTATCATTTCTAACTCTGTGTAGCCACAACACACCTGTCATAAAAAATTCAAAGCATAAGTTCTCTAAGTAAAAATTTCCATGATTATTTTACAAATATCCAGCAAAACGGTAATTAGTTGCTGAAAAGAACTATCACAAATAAAGCTTAAGATAGAAAATTTCCGATTTTATAGGAATTTATTTGGTATTTTTAGTTAATTCTGATACTTTTATTTTTATAAAATGTTCATTTTTGTATTACTAAAATTAAAAATAAAAGCTAATCATTATTCAGGGAATTATTCATTGACATTTTTTCTTCCATTAAAAGCTGTCTCTGACATCCTTTGCCATGTCCAAACTATTTTATTTTAAAATTGAATACAAGCAAAATTATGCAAAGTTATTAACCTAATTATAATTTATGCATCTTCTAAGCATTTGACTATATTCTTCAGTAGCTCACAATAATATTAAACTTCTGCAGCTACTAACATTACTTAAGGATGAATAACTTCAAAAACAATACTGTCAAAATGTAGCAATTAAAAATGTATCCATGAATCTACTGCATGCAAGAAAGAATTCAGCACCTAGTTATTCATTTAAATTTATATAAAAATGCTATAAATATAGATAGATAGATACATAGGTAAGTAGGTAGATAGCTAAGCTTAGCTATCTACCTACTTACCTATCTATCTAATCCATGTAATTCTATCTATGAATTAGCCCTGGCAAGGTTTAATGAAATCCACATTTTCAATGAAAAAAACTGTAACCTTGTAATGCTGAAATAACTGTCAATACATGCAGGTCATCTGAATTTCCCTGTCCCAATCTGCCATAACTTCCTTCCCCACAAGCCAATACTGTGCCATTCGCCTGTATAACAAAGGTGCAATTTTGTCCACAAATGACCTGGAATTAAAAACACACATAAACACAAATTTATTATATACACAGATATACATATTCATGAGTCATACTACATTTCTATTAATATGTAAGCTTTATACTACAACATGCTAAACAATACTCTCTCATGCTTGATATAAAGCTACCCAATCCTCAATTTTAAAATTAATTAACTATTTTTCCCTGATCATTCCAAATTGCTAATTTATCAAGATGGCTATGAAAATATCTCAACTTTTCCAGAGCTATTTGGGATCCTGGATAATTTTACTAGGAAGGAGGTAGTCTGGTTCAGAGACTTATATCAAGGAGCAGATAAGTAATATAGACGAGAAGAATATGTAGGCAAAATAGGTCCTACAAATCATCTGAAGTAAAGAAAAAAGAAAACTAAATCAGTGATCCCAACTCAATTAAATTCAATAAATATTATCAAGCATTATGCTATCTGGGGATTTGAAGATAGAAATATGAAAAATACCTAAATTAATGTCCCTAAGAAAGTTATAACCCTGTCAAAGAGATAAACAAATAACTGTGATGCAAGGCAGAGTGGAATAAGTCATATTATGAGAAAGTGGAGGAGAGAGAAATGAGTGAATACTGAATGATGGTGGCACTTGAATGGTGAATAAAAAAGAGGATTTCAAGATGGAGAAAAAAAACAAGCTATTTCAGAAGAGACAGATAACCTAAACCAAAATATTTGGAGGAAGAAAGGAAGAAATGGCCAGTACAAGTCAGAATGTAAAGTCCATGAATGGGGATAGTGTGAAATAGGGATGGGGCTAGACTATGAAGTTTTAGGCTGAATACATTTTATCCTGTGAACAACAGAAATGACAAGTTTTTTGAGCAGGAGAGACTGTGATGAGACAGATAACTAGGTAAGATTATTTTGACCAGGAAGGAACAATTAATTAACAATTAAGCTGGGGTGCCTAAAATGTCCAAAGCATTAATGAATGAAAAAGGGAATCATTGATTAGGGGTCTATATAAAGGCTTTCTATAATAATATTTTACATAATGCATACTAAGAAATAGTAATGAATTATGATGAAAATTCACTTGGGGAAAAAAGATACCAGGAAATTGATTAGAAACCCTCTAAATTACATCTTTAAATTGACTAAAGAACTTTGTAGTGGTACTTTTATTTGTAAAGTATACTTTGTAATCACTTTACTTGGGATCCCTGATAATAAAACCATGAAATATACATCTTTATCACACAATCAGAATTTTCAGCCCTTTAAAATTTCTCCTCCATCACTGAACTTAGTTACCTGTTGAGCCTGTGAGAATGAAGGAGCAGCAGCTGGTATCATCACATTCCTGCCGGCCTCGGCAAGCTGTCCATGCCTTCCAGCACCCCACAGATAGACATCGCATTTGCCTCCTAGATGCCAATCCTATAAAATCATAAAATAATCATCTTAAAATCACTAATGAGGAAATACAAATTAAGGCAACTCTGAGATTTCATCTTTATCTTATCAAACTGGCAAAAATTACTCAAGGAGACATCTGTCAGTGCTGCTGGGTCTGTAGAAAAACAGAAACACAGATATACTGCTGCTAGAGCTGTGAACTGATCCAAAAATTCTGAAAAAAAATCTTGAATTTTGTAGTAAAACCACTGTACATATCTTTTGATTGATTGAATCAATCATCTTACTACTAGACATATATTCAGCAAATGTGATATTAAAAAAGAAAAATCCCAAATATGACCAAATATTCTTCCCAGCAGCATTCTTGGGGGTAGTAACAAGCAAGAAACAAAAGAAGGGCTATTTAGGAAATTTGGGTTGAATAAATTGCAATATGAATGTGATCCAATGTCACTGAACCCTAAGGCCTAATAACATAAAGTATTTGTGAAGATCTGTAAGTTACTGTTGCAGAACTAAGACAGCAAAACCAAAGAATAATAAACATAAGTATATGAAGTAAATGAAACAACACTAAAGTGAGGCCAAATTCAAATTAATTGCAAAAACCAATCTTAATCCCAAAGAAATGGGAAGGAAACATATCTCCCCCCCCACTCCATAAAAAAGATGGGAAGTGTGAAATGATGTACAAACTGCCAAATCAGTCATTTTGTCATTAGGGTTTTGCTTAAATTTTTAAAATAACAAAAGGGAGGAATCAAAGTTGGGAGAGTAATACTAAGAAAAGACTTTAATATTTTTTTTCTTTTCTTTTTTTTTTAAATTAAAACTTTTTATTTGCAAAACATATATATGGGTAATTCTTCAACATTAACCCTTACAAAGCTTTCTGTTACAAATTTGGCTTTAATAATTTTTAAAAGGCATAAAGTCATTAGTTGCAGAAAATATTTAATAAAAATTAATTAATCTACTTCCAAAATAAAACAGGCAGGAAATAAACCTGGGTGATCCACTGTGAGATCAAGGATACAATACGTCAAATTACACTATGTGACAGGAAAAACAATCATTTTTGGATGTATTTCAAACACAGATAAATGTCATTTTCACTAACCTCAGGTCTTGATGTTGCCCAAGACATAATCTGTTCATCCATACCATTAATCCATTTACTATTATCCTGCAAAGGCATGGAACATGTTAGGGTGAATATTATGATCAATATTTACTCTCTATCTGCTGAAAGCTCAGCTCCTCTCTCCAACAGACAAGATTTTGGTAGTGTTATAAAAATAAAAGAGAATTATCTCTAATAAAATTATTATCAGTGTTGCATTGGGCTGATCTACTTTGACATGAAGCAGCACAATTTGGTTAGGTAGTCATATTCTTTATAAGGCTTTTGAAGCCAAACAACCTTCAATGTTGCCAAAATAAAATGCCAAGATATTAAACTATTGCAGCCATATTTAATAATGAGCTCCATGATCATCCTTAAGAGCAACTATAGTAGTGTCTAGCATAAACAAAAATTGACTAAATTTGTTTATATCAAATCAAGCAGTCAATGAAAATGATACAAAATTTTTAAGTATGTTAATTAGGTAATAAAAGTAGTAGCTTAAGATAAAAAAATGTGAAAATATCAGAAAAGGCTATTGAGTTAAAACGAAAGATCTGGTGAGTTTCTGAAAATTCACTTCCTAATATCTTATTAATGGCATTTTAGATTTTTGGTGATTATAGGTCTGTTTCTATTTGTAGAAATTACTTGTTATCAAATAATAGGATCATAAGTCTAGAAACTAAAAAGACCTTAAAATTCAGCTAGTCAAATCTCCTTATTTTACAGCTGAGAAAACTGGGTCACAAGGGTTTAAAAGACTTCCCCCCCAAGGTCACACAGATATTACAAAGACAAGATTCAAATTTGAATACAATTATTCAAATTCAGCATTGCAGACTAAGCATTCCTTATTCTGCATCAGGCTTGCTGGTTAAAGATGTTAGGAAAAATTGCAAAATTTCTTTCCCAACCTAAATCCCAAAATCACTTTAGAGTAATTTACCATCAGGAATGCAAGTTCATCTTCTGGAACTGGTTCCAGGTCAGGAACAGTGAAGGACTCGGGAAATTGTGCTCCCTTTGCCAATGCTTCAGCAGCTTTTATGGTGGTTGAGAAACATTCTAACCATGCCCATTCAGTTGGATTCCATGATGAAGAATCAGGAAGACAACTCTGGTGATGAGGTGGTACTGGCGGGTTACATAAGAGCTGATCTAGATGCAGTCCAACAGCAAGTGAAGCCAGACATTGCATATAAGGACTATGAACGAGCTGATCCCCACAAACTACATGTGGCTAAAAGAAAATTTAAGGAATAAATAAGTTAAGAAAGGTATACTAAAGATGACAAAATTGCCTAAAATCTTTCTGAAGAGCTTAAAATAGCTTTTTAAAATGAACAAAATGTTCTTTTCACCTTTGAAAAAATGTGATCAAATACAGACTGAAAAAATTCACGCATAAGGTAACAATTCTGAAGGTATTCAGGGGTGGAGTTTCAAGATATGCAATACGGGGAAATTTCAGAAGAATGGGAATAATGGCAAGAGAGAAAGCAAACAAACTCAAATGAGTGAGAGCATATGAATGCAAGTGCTAGAGAGGACGTTAACTTAAAAAATCCTTCTAAACTCTATAAAATATTTACGAGAATAGTTCTGTGCATATGTTCATGATAAAAAGGTAAAAGGAAGTAGGCAGGATTTTGAAATTTCTTACATTAGACAAGCCATAGAAAGCTAAAGATTACAAGATCCTATTTGTTGATTACAAAAAAGCAGCTGATTATTAAAAAATACAATCCCCTTCAAGGGTTTTCCTAGAACAAAGTATCGTTCACGCATATAATTATACAAAATTCCCCAATAGATCCTACCACAAAGATAATGTCTGATTATAAATATCAAACAATGTGAAAAGTAGAAAGATTTCTGCTCACCAGATATATTTGTCACTGAGTGTGGCAAGAGGTAGTTAACAGATGATTTTCAAGTAAGAAGATATATGAGAAAGATTCCCATCAATGAGATCATGGTTCCATCAAAGCATCAGAGTTAAAAGAAAACAACAACCCAAAAAACACGACTTCCCTTGTATAGATTATCCCACTGAATTAGTTCATCAATATATGGATCTCACTCAGGCATTGTAACCAAACAGTGAGATACATGCAGTACTGAATAGGTTAAACATAGAGACAATTACAAAGAGCTTACTAAAGTGCTCCATAGCACAAAACCCACTTTAAAAAATTATCAATATTCTCTGTGTAATTATATGCGGCTACAAATCATAAGGCACCTAAGCATCCCAAAGAATGCAACACTGTAAATAACAGAAGATTCACAGGACAAACACATGTTATAGATGAACACTATAACATAATGTGCACAATGACTTTGTTATACAGTTGCATAAATGGCATCACTGAGGAAACAAATGCTTTAAAAAGAAGGTATATCCATGTTAAAAGAGATGAGAAGGTGAGGTAATTACCTCACCTTTTCTCATGCAAACACAATGGGTAAGGAAAATTTCTCTTTTTAATGTGCATTTCATCCATCTCAATCACTGTATAGATCTGCGTTTCTGTTACTTATCAATACTTTGGAAATTCTTCTTCCTACCCCAAGGACTTCAATACTAGGCTCAGAGCTCAGAGTTTGCCTCTTGATCTCAAACTCTGCCTTCATGTACCTTCAGTCTTCTCAATTCAAGCATAGTAAAGGTCAAAAGCTTTCTCACCATCATCTATCACTGTTCAACTTCATGATCAAGAACTTAAGCTCCTCCCACCAACCATTTCTCCATTTACTTTTACTCCTAAATCTACTATTTGTCCTCTCCATGACTTCAAATCATTTCATCCCTTTGTATTTTTCCAGTCTTAACACCCTTGATTTAGCCTCACCTTCTATCTTTCAAAAGCCCAATTCTTTAAGTTAAGCATTGATCCCATCTTACCTCTCTACCTACCTCCCATTTGTCCCTTTCTTTTTTGCCCTCTTATCCTTCATGCTTTGTCAAAAGCTAACACTAGTTACTCTTATTATTAATTTCCTCTGCACTTACTAGTATGCTGCTGAGAGCAATTGGAAGAAATAACATAATCATGCTGGTTCCACTATAAAATCTTCTTTTGTAAATTGGATTCTCATTAATTTTTTTTTTAAATTTCAGTTCCAAAATCCTCGCTCATCCTTCCCCTTACCTCACACCAAATGGAAAAAAAAGACTCCTGTTTCAAATATGTAGTCATGCAAAACAAATTCCTGCATTTATAATGTTCAAATAAAAAGAAAATGACAGAGAAGAAAACATACTACAACTTATACAATTTATACTGAATCCATCAGCTCTCTGTCTGAAGAAGTATATAGCACGTTTCATATTAAGTCTTTTGGAATTGTGATAGATCATTGTGTTAATCAGTTACTAAGTCTTTCAAAGTTGATGATTTTTTTTTTAGCTTTTTATTTTCAAAATATATGCATAGAATCCAACATACACCCTTATAAAACCTTGTGTTCCAAAATTTTTCTCCTTCCTTCCCTCCACTCCTTCCCTTAGACACCAAGTAATCCAATATATATTAAAAATGCATCACATTGTTACAATACAACTGTTCTTTAAATGTTTGACTAAATTTTCTGGTAAATCCACATAATCTTAAAGTTTTGGGGTTTTGTGGGATGGAGAATGGGGAGGGAGGGGAATCACTTATGATTTGTACATTTTTTTCTAAAATAGGGCTATTTAATATTTTGTTTCCTGTTCTAGTAATCTGAGTAATTAGTATTTTTTGTAAATATTCATTAATGTTGTCTATTTTAACTGTCATATAGTTGGAAAAAGTAGATACTTAAAATTGCTTTCATTTTTTTCATTGGTTGTTAATTTACCTTTTTCATTTCTGGTAACAGTAATTTACTTTTCTTTTTAAATATCAAATTTGCTAAAACATTATATATTTTGCTTGTTTTCCTTTAAAAAACCAGCTTTTAGTCTGATTAATATTTAAAAGTATTCGGTGATTTATATTATTATGTGCTTAGCAGAGTGGGGATTTTTTCCCTTCACTGTTATCCTTACAACTGTTAGATGATTACATGAACTGAGTAATCCAATCATATGCTGATTGAAGTAAATAATAACAATTTGATTAACCAAATCATGGAACATTTTGTTCTTAGGAGGGAAATTGCTCAGTTTTGATCAATGTTTTTTATATAATGGCTTAGAAATTTATATTTAAAAAGTAAATAAAAAGTTCAACAAATATTTATACAAGAATTAAGAAGTTTATTATCTATTGGGGAAAAGATATGTACACAAATAACAGTGATATAGATGTGAGAAAAACACAAAGTAGAATTCTAGAAAAAAAAATAACTATGAACCATGTGAGGTGGGGAGAAGCACTTTCACTTTTAATTGGAGGTCGGAGGGAGAAAGAGAGGAGAGAAATAACAGGGGAGACTTCATATGGAAGCTGGCCCTGGTATTGGATTGTAATGAAAGGGACAAAAGTAAAAAGATATGTTGAAAGTCCCAGGTCCTGGAAATGATATTTACAAAGAAAAGGGAGATAAGACCATGAACTAGACAAAAGTTTAATATGGCTAAATAAATGCTTGCACTGATTTACAAAAAGGTGAGTTGTGCAAAATAAATTTGGGAAGGTGAATTGCAGCCAGACTCCAAAGGGCCTTAAATGCCAGGACTAGAATTAGATCAATAGATAGATAGAAAGAGATGGTAAAGGGCAAGAGTACCATGAAGAGAGAGATATGAAGGATGGACTAAAGAGAAAAACATCTAGAGAAAAAAATAACTGGTGTTAGGAGGCTACTAAAATAATCTAAGTAAAATTAATAAAGACTTAAACTACGATGGCTGTTGGAAGAGTGTAGGAGGGGAAAAATTCATACTGAGAATGTTACCGGCACTTTGGGGGTTTTAGGTTTGAATTCAAATATATTTTCTTACCTTTTCATATGCATATTGCTCCTGAAGCATTATAGGTAGTCGTTCCAAAAAGGCTCTCATGCAGGGAGCCATGTTTAATCCCAAAACACCTTGTTGTTTCAAGGCAGTCCTACATGTCGCTAGAACATGATTAGCAGTTACCCATTCTGATGTGCAACTTACAACCAAAACATCCTGGTTAAAACAAAATATACACAATTGATGCACAGAAGAAAAAAATATTTACTTCATTTTATCATTTCAGAATGAAATACAAATTGAAATCTCAAACATACATATTTGTTTGTATTTTCTGTTCAATTTTACTTCAATGAAATCTTACAACATGCTAAATATTTAGGAATGAAATAAACTAAGGAAAGGTTAAGCCTTAGCTATGTTAACTACATATTTCTTCTCTGTTGTTATTCATTTGTTTATGCATGTCTGATTCTTTATGACTTTATGAACCAAAGCACAGTTGATACTTCTATGTTCTGTTATCTCCCAAAGTCTGCCCAAGCTTATGGTCATTGCTTCTATGACACTACTTATCTTATTTTTTGTCATCTCTTTCTCTTTTTGCCTTCAATCTTTCCCAATACCAGGGTCTTATCCAAAGAGTTCTGTCTTCTGATTATGTGACCAAAGTATTTAAAAGCTTCAGTACATGTCTTTTCTTAGAGTAGTCTGAATTAATTTCTCTAAGAATTGATTCATTTGATCTCCTTGCTCTGCAAGGGATTCTCAAAAGTCTTTTCCAATACCACAAATCCAAATTATTAATCCTGTAGCCTTCAGCTTTCTTTATAGTTCAAAATTCACACTTATTACTACTAGGAAAAACCATAGCTATCAATTACATATGGATATTTACTGCAAAGGTGCCTCTACTTTTTAATATTCTGTCCAGATTTGCCATAACTTTCCTTCTAAGGAGTAAAATATTTTTTAGAATGAATTCAGTCAAAATAGAGCTATTTGCTTATTTAGGGTTCATTAAATACAAAATCCAGTACCAGATGTTCACCAGAACTCAGAAAGAACTGTATTTCCTTCTTCTACTTCTAGAAACAGGCAGAATTTACAAGTAAATACAGCTCCAACTTCTGCTCTTCACTTTTCTCTACTTATTAAATCTACTAGAGTCGCTACATTGTATGTAATTCTTACTTGAATGTACTTACTCAAAAATTTTTAAGCAACTTCAAAACAACTATATATGTAGAAACAACAATATATATAGTAACTATCACAGAATTATTTTACAATAGAAGTTAATAACTTCACTAATATTAAATTTGCAAACTAAAATATAATTTTGAAAGGTACTCTTTTTAGGATAAGTAATCTGACCTAGTTTGTTACAATCTTAAAATGTAAAACACAAGTCAATAAGCACATCTTAATTTGCATGAAAATAATGATAACAATACGGAAACAGAAACTAGGAAGAAATGAGAGTCAAAAACCTTCAATTCTGGTCTGCTCTCTACTTCTATCTAGCTGTCTGACTTGAAGCAAATCATGCGATCTTTCTAAGGTTTTCCTCAGATGTAAACTGAAGGACTTGCCTAGATAACCCATGAGGTCCCTTCATCTCTACAGTCTTTGATTCTCTATAAGTATAAGGTTACCTTTGATCTGTTAGAACAAGCAGCTACCCCAACATCAGGAATCCACACTGTAGTCTGAATTGCTCCAGATCCTATCACAACTGTTTGCAATATTGAACCATCCTGAAATGAAGTAAATTTCTTTTAATTCTAAAAAATTTAATTTAAAATTTAAATTTGCCCATGTCTAGTTTCAAAACATTCTAAATAATAAAACCTGCAAATATATACACATACACATAAATATATTTTACATTTATACATGTATCTTTGTTCACGTGTGCCTTTCCCTAACTCATTTCACCTAAATTAGTCTTCAAAGTATTTCTGACCTACTGTAATAATCAAGGACAGAAGGTTCTGGAAAGAAATTATATCTTCAATAAAAGATATATTATCACATAAAATACTTTTGGGATTGCCTGGGTTCATTTAAATATAATTGTTTAAGCAAATGTAAAAATTCAACTTTTTAATAAAGTTTATACCCTTACCCTTAAAGACCAAATGTTCATAAGTCCACCAAGTCCACCAGATACCAAAGCTAAACCATCAGAACTGAAGGCAACTGTACGAACAGGAGTAATGTGCCCTTTCAACTGATACACACACTTGGCACCTGCCGATTTTCTGTAGTTATCCTGTAATTCATTTTCACAGGGTTAGATCTTGAAATAAAAACAGGGTTCACAAATCCTAAGAGTGTAATGACTATT
The DNA here is from genome assembly GCA_023553655.1 of Myrmecobius fasciatus. Taxonomy (NCBI): domain Eukaryota; kingdom Metazoa; phylum Chordata; class Mammalia; order Dasyuromorphia; family Myrmecobiidae; genus Myrmecobius; species Myrmecobius fasciatus. The sequence goes on from JAJPUD010003230.1 coordinate 75,799, forward strand.
ATTTTCTTATCTGTATATTAATAAAGAACTGAAAACAAAAAGACAAAACAAGATTTCTTTTTTAGTATAATTATGTAAACTATTAAAGTATAACTTCCCCATAAGTGAAATTAGGCTTAGGTCTTTTATTAAAACACAAATTGTTTATACAGTTTTATTTTCTTTGAATTTCCAGAAACCATTACATTGTTCTACTTTACCCAAACACTGTTACACTATTACATTGTTCTACTTTGTTTAAACATTGTTCTGTGGGGCAGCTAGGTGGCACAGTGGATAGAGCACCAGCCCTGAAGTCAGGAGGACCCAAGTTCAAATCTGGTCTCAGACACTTAACATTCCCTAGCTGTGTGACCCTGGGCAAGTCACTTAACCCCAATTGCCTCAGCAAAAAGCAAAAAATAAAAAACAAAACAACAACAACAAAAAAAACCCATTGTTCTGTGCACTAACTGGTACATAAAATAAATAAATAAATAAAATAAAAACGGGTTAAATAAGTTTTCAGAATTGTTTCAGTCTTTTAAAAATATAAGATAAGTGTACATTCAGAAAGTCTTGGAATAAGTCAGGAGATGTAGATAAGGGCCCTGGCTCTGTCACTATTTGACACTGGATAGTATAATTCAACTGCATTTCAGATGGATTTGTATCTTGAATCAGAGGATGAGGTCAATATAAAGAACTAAATGTCTAAAAGGAGAATTCCAGACATAGTGGTAGTAGAAGGGGGTGAGAATGGGGGAGAAGGGAAGATAGGGAGGAACGTAGAAGGTGCACACCACTTTCCTGTCACCCTTCAAATAATATAAAATTGTTTAATGTCACCCTACAAAATGCCAATTGTGTCAATATAAACAGAACCAATCATTACCAACAAATATTTACTTAAAAATCACTAGGTACAGCATAATATATAACTCCATTAAAAACACACACACACACACACACACACACACACACACACACACACACAGAATGTAGAATGAATTTTATAATGAAATAAATCAATTCTATAGAGCAAATAAATTCAACCATAGTTCATTAAGGTCAAAAGTTCCAATGATCATTTAAAATCTCCTTTTTATCTTTTATTTTTGGCACGTGCTTAATCGGTTCAAAATAACCTAACCCCTTTTCAACAAATCCTATAATATACTGAATATTTACCTTGCCATTTGATTCTTGTTCCCACCATTCTTCAGAACTAGTTAAGCTAGACTGTAATATATTCAGTGCATCTTGGGAAACTCGCCACACACACACTAACCCATTCTGACAACCACTAAAAAAAAAAGATCACACAAAAACAATATGTATATATATATATATATATCAATGTATAAGTGGATATTCAACAAACATACTATTTATAATATAAAACCAACAATAACAGTTTTTTTTTCAATATTTTCACATGGCATGTGTAATATAGTATCTGTATATAGCATACATGTGTATTGTGTATTTTGGTGTTGTATTTTTGGGGTCAGATATTTGGGAACTCTGGTCCTGTGATTTCATTGGTATAAGGAACTTCTAGTAATGCAGAATGCAGAATGGTAGCTATTCTACCATTTATAGTAGAGAGTTGTCTGGAATACTGAGAAGTTATGGTGTTCATTTCAGGGTTTCCCAGTCAAATGCATTAGAGATATATCAGTTGAATCAGATTTAATTCCAAGGATAACTCTTTATCTACTATTATATTACACTAGTAGTATGTGCTCCATAGTTGCAGAGAGTACTTTTTCACTTCTCTACAATAGACCTAAGCACATTATTATTGTTTACATGTTACATAGACATTTCATTGAATTAATTAAAAAAAACAAATTCAAAGAGAATGGTAACATACGTAGCAATCAATAATTGCAACTTGGGTCCTTTCCCCGGAAGATTGCACCAGGCAATGCCATTCACGATAGATGAATGTGAAAGTGAATGTAAACATTTCCAACAACCTGCCATAGGCCCCCAAAGCTTCACATTTTCTTCTTTTGCACACGTCATAAGAACATGACCAGTTGGATCCCACTTCATAGAAACAAGAGTGTCCTTAAAAATGGAAAGAAAAAAGGAAATTTAAGAAAACATCTCTTTTCATAGGACCTTTTAATCATTAAATTGATTTATATTTCACAAGTTTTTACATTCAAAATAAGAAAGAGTATATAATCAGTAAGTCTTGCTTTTAAATGAAGATAACTTATATTTTTGTTGCTTAATTACTTTGAAATCAATACTATATTGATGAGTGTTGTCACCTGTCTGCACAGATTCTACCAAATCATTAAATTTCAATTAGTGGCTTGGAGATTTTGAAGAACTGTATACTATTTTTAAATGTTTGTCTATCCAAACAAAATGAACATAAAAAATTTTAAGATAGCATCATTTTAGTCTGAAAATAAGAGCTAGTGATCTGGAAAAAATGGTTATACCTTGTGTGCATCAACCAGAATAATTCCTCCTTTTTCAAATGGTTCCTTCATTCCTAACAACACTTTACCATCAAAATATCCCACTGCGAAAGGTCTATCTTCACTGAACCAGGCAATGCAGGTAACAGATACTAGAGAATAGAACAAATAAAACAGACTAATTGAATATAATTTAATAGAAACGAATAATACAATCACATATCACTGAAGTGAATAATATAGGTAATCTCTCCAGTTCTCTTGAAAGCATTTAGACTAAATGGTGATCAAAGATGAGAATTAAGCTGCCTCCTCCTTTTCCCCACATTCAACCCTGGTACTTTTAAAGTACTATTCAAAAGTGATAAAAATAACCACACTCAGCGATTTCATTCTATTTTGAATTTTTCTAGAAAACAGTGACAATGCTAACAAGTACCTCCCACTTTCAACCCTACTCTATCCTGCTCTTTCATACCTGTTATATTCCAAAAGGAGAACCAAAGAGTCCAAGTCAATGGTATCTAGCATGGGGAGCAAGACGTTAGTATAAGAAGTCCACAAATCCACCTGTGCCCCAAACACTGTGATACTAATTTTTATTTAGCTCCAAAGAAATATTCCATTTGATGTAATAAGCAGACCTATTTCTTTAAAATACATATGTGAAGCTCCTGTTTTTACTGATTAAGTACTATCTTTTCAAAAGTCCTACTGTTACTGATTCATTATGTATTTTCTCATTCAACCAAATTAATATATAATTAATATTATGTAGGGAATCCCAAATATTTCTTATATTAAAAAAGGGGTCCTCACATTTGAAAAAGATGACAAGAAGTAACCCAAGTCACAAACAAAACACACAATATTTTTATGTTTTATATATATATATATATATATATATATATAACATCACATGCTACTATTTTCTATTTGCTCAAAATACTCTACTTGATGTGTTTAAATCATCACATGTCTATTAGTTGATCTTAAATCTATTAGTTGCTTCTGAAAGCAAATGGTTTTATATAAACCTCTAATACCTCATGACCAGTTGGTGGTAATGGAATTTCCATAAACTAGTGGAAATGACTAGCTTTCCAATATCCCTTTTGAAGGATCAATAAAGCACTGGAATGGGAGTCAGGATCTCTGGATCCAAGGTTCTGGCTATATTTATGTGACTATGGAAAATTCATAGTCTCCCTCAGTGTCAGCTTCCTAATCTTCAAAACAGGAACTAAAAATACTGCTAGCCACCTCAAAAGGCTGTTGGGAAAAAAGTGATTAATAAAACACAAAGCACTACACAAATGTGACCTATTATTTGTTTGCAAATACTGAATTCTAAAGGGAAAGCAGAGAATATCCTTGACCCTTGATTCTATGCCTCTGGCTACTTTTCTGGATATGCATAACCTTCAGATAGGTGAGTCCTGGACTCTATTTCAATTCTGAAGTCATTCACATGAAATATCATTAACATTTATGTTACATTACTCTTCACCCTCTTTTTGATAAAAATTTCTTTTTAAGTAGTAACCAATTCAAATGAAACATCAACTTGATTTACAGAAAAATTCATTTTGAAGGCAGATATATCAATGCTTATATTTATGATTAAACTATCCAAAGTCCTATAATTAGATAGCAGTACTCTCTTACCATCCTTTCGATAACAATGTTCCAATTCCTTTCGATGCATAGTTGACACATCTATAACTTCAATTAATCCAAGAGATCCATCCATACGTCCCACTAACAATAATTCTGGAGAATCTGATGACCAAGTTGAAGATGGACACTCTTCTGGCCAAGCCAGAGCAGATACCCAATGAGGCTGAGTATCTATTAGTGCTTTTCCTCCTAAGAGAAAAAAAAATATTAACTAGTAGTATGTATTTCTTAAATAGTTTTAAAATATCAAACCACAGTCCACTAAAATTTGAAAGCAATCAGATCCTACAGAATAAATTTTATCATGATCCTTATTATGTTATGTAATATTTTATAGGTTTAAATTATATTCAACATATTTTGATTTCTGGGTCTCTCTTTTCAACTTTGAAATTCTATGATTCCATAGAGAATACTAACAGGATGAAAATGATGCTTTCAAAAAGAAGAGAGAATATCTGTAAATATGTATACAAATGCACAAACATCTGCATTTATCTTTGTATAAGGCACTTTTCCTCCTAATTGTTAAGAGGAAATACACTTTGATATTTAAAAAATCTGTGAGTTGGTTGGTATAGGTACTTCCTAGTTATGTTATGTAATAACAGAAATCATAACCCCTTCTATCACTTTATAAATAATTTCCTACATCATTGTGACAGAAGAATTTATCACTTAGTAATTAGCCTTCTGATGGGAAATGAACTTTTGCAAACCTAGCTAGGCTGGTTTGGGACAGATTGTTACTGAGTCTCTACTTAAAGACTTTTGAGTTTGATAGAAACCATCAGAATTATGCACCCTGTTGGGATAATCAGATCTTTCTGGATCTGAAGTTCGCCACGATAACAACAAGAAGGCACCAAAGGAAGGCTTTAATGAACAATAATAAATATAACACAAAATATTGAGTTTTCTACAATAAAAATAAGAGAACTTCAATGCAAACTAACTGACTGTTAAATGCCAAAGATGCCCTAGAAATGGTGCTGTGCTCTAGTGATACAAAGACAAAAATAAAATAATTTTTCCTTTATATTCTACTGAGGATAGATCCTTTCCATAGATATAAGGTACAACGTAAGGTAATTTGAGAAGAAAGACCATACTAGCAACTGGGACAAATAAAGGAAAGCTTTACAGACTAGGGGTCATCTGCCACAAAACATGCAAAACTGACTGACCTCATCTACACTGAGGTAGATTCAATTTAACAAATCTTTATAAAGTGCCTATTAAGTATGTGGCACTACACACAAATTCTCTTTATTCTTTTCTAAAACAAACCTCCAACAAAAATAAACAGAATTTTCAGCTTGATGTGAATTACTGGATTAGTCAGAACTATCAGGCTGGCAATTGTGTAAAATGGTTTATTTTATTTGTAGGTAGCTGAACATATCCAGGCTATTCAAGAGCTTTTAACTTAAAGTATACATTTTTATTTTTTCTGCTTGTTTACTTGTTTTTAAAGGGCATCAATATTTGACTAAGAAAGAGAAATGAGAGATATACATAAATTGCTTTAATATTTAAGTTGTATAACATATTAAATTGTATAATAGACATTCAGTCTATTATATGGATTTAAAGAATTATATTTCTATAGAAAAAGCATCTATGTCAAAAAAAATTATATAACTTACCATTAACTTGCCAAATATTGACCATCTTTTCTAAAGCACCAGCTAGATATTTGCCACTGATACTCCAAGAGACAGGTGAGAAGCTTGGATCACTAGGTGATCCCAGGCTTTCCTCCGATTCACTTTCCCTAGAACATAAGAGGCAATACGTACATGACTGTGGAGTGATCAATTCTTTAATCTCATTCCTAATAAAAAATCATTTAAAACCCCTCAAACAATATATATTTATGTCTAATCATGAAGGCATAAGTTACAAGGACAGAAAATTTATCCGAGTTTTACACTTTTGTATATCTAACATGTAAGAAATTTTTAAGTCTAAAAAATTAGTGATACTACCACTCAGAGGGAAAGCACTGCTTAGTGTAAGAGTTCTCAATATGGAATCTATGGACGTTTTAAAAAAATACTTTTTAATGTAATTGGTTTCCTTTGCAATCCAATTTATTTTACTTTATACACTTAAAAACATTCTGGGAAGGAGTTCTCTTAGGACTTCACTTATACCAAAATAGTCCATGACACAACTAGATTAAGAATCCTGATTTAGTGGATAGCATTCTAGCCTGGAGATAGTGCTTCTGAACCATACTAGTTGGGGGTTTACGAATAAACCCCTTAACTTCTCAAGTAACATCTGTCTCAAAGATGCTACATTAAACTTATGATCTTCATCTATGAAGGAAATTATCACACAGGGAGTACTTACACTGACAAAATCCTAAGTTTAGACTATTCTTTCCCTCCCCTGACATAATAGTCAATATCCAATTTACATAAGGAAAACAATTCACTAAATAATAGTGTACTAATTTTTGAAAGAATGTACATGAGATCCAGAATTCTGATGTCCCATTTACTAACTCCCCTAAGGAAGTCACAATCCCATCACTGTCTATCTCTGCCAGCTGTTAAAGACAGGATACCCCTTTCTGCTTTGTCTTTGTGAATCACTGACTATATGAGAAACAGGAATAGGAATTGGTCCCTGGAATTGGAAAAAGTTAGGCTCATATTCCATCGCTGACACTCATTGACCAGGTGACCCAGAACAAATTCCTCATCTTTTCATGCCCTAGCTTTATTCATGCAGAACTCCCTTGTGCTTTCAGGATCTGAACTGATAAAAAGAAGTTTTTTCACTGGAAGTTCCCTATATCAATGAAATCACAGGTCTGGTCCCCCCATCCTGCATGTATGTACCTTTGTGTATATAGAAAAACTAAGAACAGAATTAAAATAGTTGCAAATCTTAAACTATCAATGAAGAATTGTGAACCAATGAGATATTTCAAATATGATGCATTAAACAGCTGAATATTTTGCCAGAATGACAAGTTGTAGCTTAAACACAAATAAATTCAAATTCGCTCTCTTTTTAAAAAAATGTATTTTTTTCTTGATTACTTCAGTGGAAATTAAAGACATTTCTTACTGGACATATAGTATATTTTTGCTGAATACTTGTAAAAAATACTTTAGTGCATCTTGTTTTTTCTTTTATTTAATTAAAAAAAGCAAAATTATATATATATATAATATATATATATATGGGAAATTGAATTTTTAGTATGTATATAAGTGTTCTAAAGTTGAATGTTTATATTTAAACTCACAATCTGTTGAATACACAAGTCTGTTGTAGTGAATATTGTTTCTTGGTAACATTCCAAACCCTTATGGTGCCATCATTGCCGCTGGTTGCTAGAAGTCCTTTTTTATTACACCAAACACATGTCATTACCTAAAGAAGTTGAAAAAAGATGAGTCCAAACTCATTTGATATAAGAGGAGAGGGGAAGAATTCCCATGGCACTGCCAAAAAACTTTACCACTTCTGCAATGCAATTTTAGTCTAATTCCTTCCTAAATATTCTATAAATCATGTCTGTGGTTATTTGGAGTATGAGTTAACATACTGCAATTGCCAAACACTGATGAATATTTTGCTTTTGTGAGGAATGTTTAAAGCTTGACTTGAAAATTAATGCTTCAAACATGTTAAAATTCTAAAAAATAATATTTTTTGAAATTCTATAAAACAAACAAAATGGGAAGGGATTTAAAAAACCCTTTTGTAATTAAACTTAAAAGAGGGAGGGGTAGTCAGTTTCCACTTTTTACAATATTTTGTAGGAGGTCAAAAGTTAGGAGGAAAGAGTAAGGCTATTTTGTGAGTATTTTCCTTGGGAGCCTTCAATTCAAAGTTCATTTTTTTTATCTGAGTATCACCACATCTACAGAGACCAATCAAAATCAAGAACTGGCAATTATCTAAGAAATCTAGGTAATTCAGACTTTTTAAATAGAAATACTATACAGTATTAAAATATTGAGTTTTATGTGTCAGGAATTAGGTACATATTTTAAAAACATTTTCAGAATCATTCAGGATACTCAAACCCCATACGAATAAATCACAAAAGTTAGCCTGGTATAGGGAAAATAGTGTGAAATCTGCAGTTAAGAGGATCTCCCATTTATTTACTGACTGTATCAAGTCACTTAGCCACGCTAGGCTCAGTTTCCTCATTTGCAAAATAAGAAAGGTGGACTATAGTATCTCTAAGGTCTTTACTAGTTCTGACTTTATGAATCATGACAATACATACCCTATTCTGATGAGCCTCCAACTTTATAAAGAAGCATTTCCTCAGATCTCCTCCAATGTCAGCCAATGTCTGAGGACTACTCTGGTTGTCTCGATCATGTGCAGCAAGTGTCCGTACAAGCTGTTGAGCAGCCCACTGCCTGTGTTGTGAGGACAACCTTGAAGAGAGGCAGCAAGCTGCCAGTGCGTTAGCCAGCTCCAGAGGGCCTACAGCAGAAGGATCATAGGAAGGATGGGCATACAATTGGGCAATTAAACCTGCTTAAACAAAACAGTGAAATGATGCCCAGATGAGAGTTAGAAGTACTGACTGAATAAGCAAAAGTGGTATATCCCACATCTTCCCAGAAAAAAATTCTTACAAAAGATAATTTTACTTAAATATTCACCAAAAGTGCAATGTTAACTCTGAACAAAAAGGAAATACAATAAGGAAAATGAAGTCATTAAATTTTCACACTTCCATATAAAATATACTTAAGTCTTTACCCTGAGCAAAGTATAGTTAGAGGTCATCAGAAATCCTATAGCAGGGCTGGAAGCAGTATCTAATAATAAGCTGGGCTTTAGCATTTGCTGCTCCAAAATTAACCCATCGACCTACTGAAGAACTGGGAAGTCAGGTTGTAAGAGCACATTTTTCTTGTTCAAAAAGTATTACTAACTAGACTTGAAAATGGATTAGGAGAATCAATAAGATAAGATGTATGGTATGGTAAGTATTTCCAAGCTTTACATTAGGCCAATTAAATATTAAGAGAAAAATGCTTTATCTTTCTAAATACAATAATGTGAAAAAAAATTGTAGGCTTCAAATTACCTTCAGCAATAAATTAAGACAATTTAAAAGAATGGCTTTATTTTCTAATTTTAATTGTACAAACAAATATATATATACTAGGGTATTTGTTTTATGCACCCTTCTATCTTCCTCCCACTCCAGATTCCTAAAGTTATGTAATATAAAATATGCAAAAATACAAACTTTACAGTGAAACAGAACAAAACACGTAGAAAAAAAATTACTGATCTTATGATGAATTAAGATGACTGAACAATATATAAAATCTACCTTTCTTTTCAATTTCTGCTTTATCATAGTTAGGCCTCAATTTAGCTCCTTTGTCTGCCAATAATGCCACAAGGGCTTGAGTTACTACAAAGTTGGGAGAAGTCACAAGCTTGTTTTCTTCGGCAATTCCTCGGAGAAAGCTGGGCAAAAACTTGAGCTGAATTGGATCATCAACTGTAGTTAAATTAACACCTGTTGCAGCAGAAATCAAGTTCTAAAGAAACAATCAAAACAACATTTTTCAAATTTTTTTTTTTTTACAGATCAGGACAAAAGATAATTTCCAATGATTTTCAAGAGCAATGCTGGACTAGGAGAGCAGGGAGAAGGGACTGGGAGTAGAAGGTAAGAAACAAATAGATTAGCATGGATGAAATCCATTTACCTGTGTGCACAACTGTACCAACAGTTTTGCAGCACTAGGAGTATTGGATGCCAGGCAGCCCACAGCTGTGCTTAAATAGGCTAGACATGATATTGGCTTGTTGCTCTTGCTGTGAACTCCTCGAGAACGTTCTGAGGAAGAAGCCATGGATGAAGGACTTGTAGAGAGCCCAGCTCTTCCTGCTGCTGCTAAGCACATTAATCGAACCAGAGTTCGGATATCTGTTAAACCCAAGGACTCAAGGCCAGCAGCAAGACTACAACTGGAACCACTGTTAAAAAAAAAAAAAAGAAAAAGAAAAATACAGTAGAGGAAAAAGAAGTTAGATTTATAAGAAATAATTTAAAAATCTATATAACATGCATTATAGATACCAATAAAAGATAAGCTGCATTGGCATGTTGTCATTAGCACAAGACATGAATTTTTTGTCATCTTTTTTAATTTGATCTTCAGTTTACTTACTCTTATTTCTTGACATAAGTATTGTTGCTATTTTTAACTCTTTTTCCCTGCCCACTAGTTTGTCAATATAGTATATTAATAAAGGGCTTACTACATGAACCATATTAACTTAAATCTTTGAGTTGCTTCAACAAAACAGTCACATATTCAAAGAACCTGCTTGACATTTTTGCCCAATTAACTGATTTCACTAAATTTAAAACAGTGCATATATGTGTGTCTACCTCAGTGAAATTTAGAGTCTAATCTATTTATGTATCTTGACTATAAGTACTTTAACAGTACTAGATGGATTTATAGGTAAACCATTAATTTAAATGTTGTATCCATTACTAGGATGGGTATATTCCATAATTTTTAAACTTTTAATTTATATCCATGAACTCAAACTTTACCAACTTATTATTCCAATGAAGATCCACAGATAAAGTTAAATTGCATAATTGGATTCAGAAACTGACACTCACCTGACAGAAAGCAGTGAAAGTGCCCTCATGACCATTGTTCGTGCAAGAAGGACTTGAGCTGCTGCAGTCACTCTTCTTAAAGCCATTACACGATCATGTGGATTTGCTAGAGCAGCAGCTTGCTCTCCTAATGTGATTCTACCTGAAGAACTTTTTTCTACAGAGCCATGGCAACCTGTAGAACACAAAACTCGGGTTTACTTCTGAATCAACAAGCAAGAGAAATGTCTTAGTTTTTCCCTATTATATTAGAGTCAAATGCTATAATTAAAGTACATTTTGATCTACCAATTCAGGCCAGATTGTTATACAAGAAGAAAATTGCAATATTTATTTATTCATTACACAAACCTTTATTAAGAACCTATTATGTGCTAGACACTTTTTTAGAGGATAAGCAGCTGATAATAAAACAATCCCCACTTTCACAGAGCTCACATTCTATTAAAAAAAACATTACAAAGATCAATATTTTTTTAAAAAAATTTATACAAAGTAATTTCTGAGGGGGTAGAAAACTAGTAACTAAGGGTGTCAAGAAAGGCCCTTTTTTAGGAGGTTGCAATTGAACTGAGTCTTGAAACAAGTCAAAAATGAGGAAGCTTTTATAACAGACACAAGAAACAGCCAATGCTGGTCAAAATCCATTTTTGCTCTCAACTCTTGAAATCACTGATACTTAATGCCATCTGAAATAGATCAACTAGAAGGTCTTAGGAATCTCTAGCAACTAGTTTTTTTTTTTCTTTTCTCTTATTTTTTATTACAACTTTTTATTTGCAAAACATATAATGGTATTTACTCGGGGCAGCAATCTGGCACAACAGATAGAGCACCAGCCCTTAAGTCAGGAGGACCCCAGTTTAAATCTGGTCTCAGACACACTTCCTAGCTATGTGACCCTGGGCAAGCTCACTTAACCCCAATTGCCTCAGCATGCATAGATGATAGATAGATAGATAGATAGATAGATAGATAGATAGATAGATAGATAGATAGATAGATAGATAGATAGATAGATAAAATGATATTTACTCCAGGTTTTTTCTTTCTTTTTTTTTTATGTTTATCTATTTCCAGTAACCTTTGTTTTGTCTACGTTTCTGATATGTCCAACACCCAACCAGAAATGAGAAAAGACAATTATTATAATTGTTCCATTCCATCTTTCATTGCCCCAGGGAAAAAAATCAAGTTTTTGTACACTAAAATGTTGTTAAATTAGGGTAGATTCACTACTGAGCCACTGAATTAAGAAAAACAAAGAAAAAAATTACTGTTATTATATTGTAATCCTCTGAGCATTTGTTTGTCCAAGAAAGAACTATCAGCACCAGTACTCTGAGCCTACATATTTAAATTTACCTATTTGCATCAGAGTTTCTTCCATACTGTTGGTGGCAGTGACCATTGCCACAGATGCACCAAGTGGATCACTATCAGGGAACTGAACTGGTTCTGGTACAATACGGCGGTCATTTAAACCTAATGGTCCAGCAAGCAATTCAAATTCTTCTTCACCCGTAAGTTTGTCATCTTCATCAACATCCAACATGTCCCAGTCTTCTGTAATTTAAGTGAATAATAAATTATGGGAGGATGTACATAAAACATAATGTTGGCACATAGTTAATGTGATGTGATAGCTGACAGATCCAGGTTTTCAAAACTATATTCACTAAAAGAAATGCTACCAAAATGAACAAGAATGGAACTATTTATTGCATGGTAATATAATCTTTGGCTTTGAAGCCAAGGGAAAATGTAATGAGAGTAATTCCATGAACACAACTATAATTAAACTAATGACAAAAAAAAATAATACACAGTTGGGAGCTAATATTTTTTTAAAAATAGAAGAATTAGGGGCAGCTAGGTAGTGCAATGGATAAGAGCACCAGCCCTGAAGTCAGGAGGACCTGAATTCAAATGTGGCCTCAAATACTTAATACTTCCTAGCTGTGTGACCTTGGGGCAAGTCACTTAACCCCAATTGCCTCAGCAAAATAATAATAATAATAAAAAAATATAAGAATTATTGATAGGGGGCACAAATAGTCTATGCCACTGCATAGACCTGGTACTAGTGAGGAATTTGTTGTTCCACAAAAGTAAACTTTCCAAATAACTGTTTCTCTCTTAAAATTTTTTAGCAAGGACTGAAATACCTTGCACTTGATTTACAAAGCTTTCTTAACTTTATAAAATGACTTCTGTACACTAAAATGTTGCTAAGTGGGGTAGATTTACTACTGGTCTTCTGACTTATTAGGAAAAAAACCAATATATATGTTTCACACTGATTACAACAGCCACAATATACGTACTCACATATATATGTATATACACATACATATATTTAAAATATTTTACACACCACACAGAAATTTAACCCACTCTTCATGACCACCTCCCTTTTTACCCCTCTAGCATAATGAACAAAAACTCTTTGGTATTGGATATGGACAGAGGTGAGATTGCTATGACTGCTTGCACTTCAAGGGCTTCAGATGCCTCTTCTACAATGGGAAGATATTAGAAGAGATGATGTCCAAGTCTCTTTCATATCTAAATCCTATGACAAGTCACTGTAGTCATTGTGTTATAATACAACACCTTCAGATGTTCTTGGTATCTTAAAAGCAGACGTCCCTTTGTTAAATATACAGAGACTTCTGTTTGAGTTTATGCTTTTACTATTTTTTTTCTGTCTCTTCCCTATTAATCTACAAAGCATTACTTTCTCTTATGTCCATCTTCAAAAGCAATCAGCCAGTCATTTTCTATAATCTTGTATGGGCTTTGAAACCAGATATCTAACGCAGACCTAAGACTAAGTTAACAAAAATACGTTCTAAATAAAGATTTGGAGGTTCTCTCACAACTAAAATGTGTATATGATTTAATACATAAATTCTATGATTATGGAGCAGCTAAATGACTAAACAGAGCACCAGCCCTGAAGTCAGGAGAACCTGAGTTCAAATCTGGTCTCAGACACTTAACACTTCCTAATTGTGTGAGGCTGGGCAAGTCACTTAATCCCAATTATCTCAGGAAAAAAAAAAATCTGTGATTTTTACTCTACTCAGAAAGACCTGTCTTCCTGATTCCAGGTCCACTACTCTATCCACTGCACTACCTCCCTTTCAAAAATTATTCACACAATGATGAATGTGGTTCTATTTCACTTTTGCACTGAATACAAATGAGAAACTCCACATTTCACACTGATTACAACAGCTATAATACATACATTGTATATATACTCACATATATAATATGTTTAAAGTATTTTACACACACACACGGTTAGCAAAGAAATAACTCATTCTCAAGTTCTTGAAAAGTGTTCTTCACTTGGACAAAAATCAGTAACAATGACAATTTAACAGAACTGAGATTTTTTTTTTTTTTTTTTTTTAAGAACTGAGATTTTTTATCTTTCATTTCAATAGTTTTCTCCCCAGTACACTACATTTTAATTTGTTAGGTAAATTTTAATTTTAAATATAAATGAAAATTTTTTAAAAATGGATATCTTAATAGCTCAAGAAAAGTTTTTAGTGTTTATACTACAAACTATTAATTACTAATAAAACAGAGAGTTCTCAAAAAAACTACCTTCATAAACACTGTCCTGCTTGCCAATTAAATCTGGAGCCTGTCCCTTGTACCTGTACAAAAAAAAAAAAAAAAATTTAAAACACAGCTAATAATCATAAATGCAAGTTAAATCACTAAAACATTTTAAGGAATGATTTAAAACTATGCAAAATAGGAAAATTAATTTCATCCCTTGTTTCCTAAAAAATCAAAAGTTTTAGAGTAAGCACATATGTAAATACAAAACCAAATTCACAAAAAAAATTTATATAGACTTCCGTGTAACCATTAACTACAATTTAAACAAAAATTAACTTAGAAACTTTCATTTGGAGGGTCAGCTAGATGGTGCAGAGGATAGAGCACTGGCTCTGAAGTCAGGAGACAAACGTTCACATCTGCCCTCAGAAACTTAATACTTCCTGGTTGTGTGACCTGGATGAGGGGGGGAGAGGAGGACAAAGGGAAGTGGGGTGGGGAGGTAGGGAGGAGAGGGGGGTGAGAAAGTAAAGAGGAGGAAGGGAGGAAGGGAAGGGAAGAAGGAAGGAAGAGAGAAGGGGAAAAGAAAGAGGGCAGGAAAGAGGGGGGAAGGAGGGAGGAAGGAAGATAGCATCCGATAAATTATTTTATTTATCAATGAAATCTCTATATAGTTGATGATATGCTCCAATGGATAAGTATTTGTCAAAAAAGTGAACAATTAATTTTTTAACAAATTATAAATCAATAACAAGTATATAAAACTACACATAACAGTAACAAATATAAACAATCTTAGGGTTTCAACTCACACTTAGCAAAAAGGCAAAGATAACAAAAAGATGAGAATAGTCAGTGTTGTAGAACAGTAGAAACAAACTAATGCATTGGAGAAGTTGTAAATTAGTGTAACCATTCTGGAAAGTTTAGAATTATAGAAAGAAAGGGTATATCCTTCCTAGCTGTATGACCATGGGCAAATCACTTAAACCCCAATTGCTTATGCAAAAAAAAAAAAAAAAAAAAAGGTATATCCACATCTTCTGATGCAGAAATTTCACAGACAGATACCCCAAAAGGATCACTGACAAAAATAAAGGTTACAAACATCAAAATATTTATAGCAGCATTTTTTTTGTGATAGCAAAAAAGTGGGGAAAAAGTAGATGTCCATAGGCTAAATAAACTGTGGTATATGAAAATAATGGAATATTATTATTCTGTAAGAAAAAAATGAGTATGGCAAATACAGAGAAGCATGGAAAAAACTAAACAAACTGATGCAAAGTAAAACCAGAAAAACAACACACTTGACATGTAAAATTACACAGAGGGGATGAATAGAAAACCTGAAATCACCAATTTTTGATCTGAAGAATATTTATGCAAAGATATCTCCCCACAGCTTCACAGAAAGGTAAGGGATCACAGATGCTGAGCAATAAATGCAATGAATTTCAAGTTTTTTTGTGTGTATTTTAGTTTTGGGGAACTTTATTTTTAAACAGGTGGCTCTGTGGGAGGGAATTCAAACTAATATAGCAGAAAATAAAGGTAATATAAAAATTATCAATGAAATTTTGTTATTAAAAAAACATGAAATACTGCTCTAGATAAGTAACAAGAAAAATGCAATCAAAACAACTTTTGAGATTTCACTTCACAAACAATAAACGGTAAAGATAACAATAAAAATTAGTTATAATTAGAAGCTGTGATGTGGTCCAACTTTTATGGAAAACAAAAAGGAATAAATCATACTAAAAGAAGAACAAAAACTATCCATATCTTTTGATCCCCTTGCTAGACGTAGATACACTCAAAGAGATCAAAGACAGAAAGAAAGGTCCCATATACACCAAAATCTATAGCATTACTTTTTTTGTGTGTGGCAGTAAGGGATTGGAAAACAAGTAGCTGCAAAATGATTGGACAATTAGTCAAAGTGACATGTAAATGTAAGGAAACAGCATTGCACTGTAAGAAACTATAACTATAAAGAATTCAGAGAAGCATAAGAGGACTGACATAAATAAGTACCTAGTGATGTAAGGGAATCAGGAAAACAATGTACACAGCAACAACAATATAAAAGTAAAGTGATTATAATGAATAATCTTTGCCCCAGAGAAGAGTTCAAAAAATACATTCCCCTCATCTCACTGCAAAGTTGTGAGAACTCTGAGTATCAAATATTACATGGACTTTAAGACATAGTTTATATGGCAAGTTATTTTTTTCAATAACTTCACCTCCCTCTAAAAAGAGTTATGAGCAAATGATGTCACATGAAAGGGGAGGAGGAAAGGACATACTTAGAAATGTAATGTAAAAACAAAAAGATTAGTAATTAAAATAAAATATTTTTTAAAAAGCAGAAGAGTGACAACTCTAAAATTTCTCAGTAAATTGACTTAAATTAACAATACCACTTACCAATACAACTTATTCCACCCAAAAACCAAGTTTGTTTAAATAAAATCATTTAAATAAAAGCTATAAAACATTTTCATTTTTATCAACTATGTGATGTTAAAATCATCTTAAGTGATTGGTTAAAAAATTGACACTAAATACAAATTATTGATGTTAACAAACGATTTAAACACAAGTCAGGGCTTCTCAACAATTGAATCTCAAAGTCTAAGCTCATTAGATTCTATGGAATTCATTATCACCAATTCCTCTGGTAGCTCCCTTTCCTCTATACCACTTAACAGAGAAAGTGGTGTTAATTAGAAGCATATTCTTAATGGTCAGCAAGTAGAAATCTTTCAGATTCATTCTTGAACAGATAAGCCCTCCCCTTTTCCACCACCAAATTCCAATAAGCAATCATTCAATTTATTCAAATACCATTTATAAAGTGCTTACTAAGTGCAATATACTGTTAATAAGCTATCAGAAATTAAAAAAAAAAAGATAAGGAAAGCATGCTTCCTCTTCAAGGACCTAGCTGAAGTATACAAAGAATATCCTTGCCTTTTCCCCCTGAAACATGATTTTTTTTTTCTTTTTCTTCTTTAAAGCTTTCTATTTTCAAAGCATATGTATGGATAATTTTTCAATATTAACCCTTGCATAACCCTATGTTCCAATTTCCCCCCTACCCCCACCCCTCTTAGATGGCAAGTAATCCAATATATGTTAAACATGGTAAAAATATATGTTAAATCCAATATATGTTATATACATATTTATACAATTATCTTTCTGCACAAGAAAAATCAAATCAAAAAGTAAAAGAGAGAGAAAGAAAATAAAATACAAGCAAGTAAGAGCAAAAAGAGTGAATCCACACTCAGTTCCCACAGTCCCCTCTCTGGGTGTAGATGGCTCTCTTCATCACAAGGTCATTGGAACTGGCCTTTTTCAGATATATTTGAAAAAAAAATTCATACCTTTCAGAAGTTGATGTTTTAGATTTAGTCTTTAGAGCCAAATATTTCTCTCTGCAGCTGCCACACAAGAGGTAATATGGATTTCCACTTCCACATTCACCACCAAACCATCCATCGACGTAAGAACCATTACTCCGATAACCCTGTCTGTTAGCACTGCGGCCACAACCAGGATGGTTTCTTTTCATATGTTGATTGAAGCTGACAACACTGGATTCACACAACTCACACACCACCACTTCTTCTCTGTCTTCTGACTCACAAACATGCTGTGTAAAATTATTTTGAAACTAAATTATTTCTATTTTGTGTTGTGATATTTGATGCTATAATTATAGCATAAAATGTAGTATATTAAAGGTACATAATTTTAACATAAACTATCCAGTACATAGAGCTTGAAAATTCATGATCACTCAAAAGAGATGTCTCTTTTGAGCAATCAACAAAGCAAGGAAAAGAAAAAAAACAAAACATATTGCTATATAATATAGTAGAACGAGAAACAGATTTGAAACCAAGGAACCTAGATTCAAATCCTGGCTCTCTGAATCATGTGGCCTTGGACAAGAGACATTTATTTCTCTAGCTCTCATTTTTTAAAGTTCTAAAATGATAAGCTCTAAATCTAGGCTACTGATATCTATTTTAATAGGTAGTTAGTCCAATGAACTGACTTTCATAAATGCAAAAACATTAACACTTTTAAAATTTGCAGATGACCCTAAGGTAAGAGACAGCTAATAAAAGAAATGGCAGATTTAAGCACTGAAAAGATTGTTATAGATAACAGGATGGGGCTAATCTAAAAATACCTGAAAATTAACAGGTATCTACTTAAAAGTCTTACATTTAAATTTCAAAAATCAATTTCTTAAGTACAAAACGGCAGAAGTATGGATAGGCAGAAGTTTTTCTAAAAAAATGTCTGGGGATTTTACTGAACTACAACTTGAACAAATCAAAATGTGACATGGCAGCCAAAGAATTCATGCAAGGTCACATTAAGAAAAGTTAAGGGAGTTCAAAGGGCAGACCCCAAGATGACAGAGTGAAGTCAAGAAGGTGCTCAAAAACTCTCCCCAGTTTCCCTTGAAAACACTGAAACCAAAACTGAACAGAGTCTGACGGAATGAAATCACACTTCCGATAAAGAGAGATTGGAAAGACTTCAAGAAAGGTCAGCCTCACTGGGGTGAAAGAGGTGTCCGGAAAAGCCATTGAGAAGGTCTTGATCACAGAGGATCAACAACTGAGATCCTCCATTCTGGTTGAGTAATGGAGCAGATAAGTGGGACAGTGTCCAATCCCAACTCATTAGGCAAATTGGCCTGGAGAGAGCAGGTAGGGCTACCCTCTGCTGCAAGAAAGACACCAAATACAAGGGCCTAGGGGTCTCTATGCTCAAAGCCAATGCTCAGAGTGACACAAGAATGCTCCCTATATGCTAAGCACAACTCAACCATAAAAGTCACAAATAGGAAGAAAGAAAGAAAATGAACAAGAAACAGAAAAGAACTTTAAACTATAGAGAACTACCATGGTGACAGGGAAGACCAAAACAACTTGGAAGAGCACAAAATTCCCATACTGAGAATCTCAACAGGTGATATGAATTGGTCTCAAATCCAAAGATCATAAAGAATTTAAAAAGACAAATAAAAGAAGGAGAAAAATTGGGAAATGAAACAAGAGATATGCAACAAAGACGCACAACTTGGAAAAGGAAGGCCAAAAATTAACTGAAAAAAACAATTCCTTAAAAAATACAATTGGTCAAATGCAAAAAAAAAATCTACTGAAGATAACACCTTAAAAATAGAATTAATCAAATGGAGAAAGAGATACAAAAATTAACTGAAGAAAATCATACACAAAAAACTAAAACTAGGCAAATGACTATGAGACATCAAGAATCAAACAAACTATTTTAAAAAAAATGAAGAAAATGTAAAATACCTCATTTGAAAAAACAGTCAACCTGGAAAATAGATCCAGGAGAGACAATTTTAAAATTATCGGTCTATCTGAAGGCCATGACCAAAAATTAGCCTGGATAACATTCTTCAATAGATCATCATGGAAAAATGCCCTAGAACCAGAGGACAAAATAGTCATTGAAAGAATCTATCAATCACCTCCGGAAAGAAATCCCTACAAGGAAAGCTCCAAGAAACATTGTTGCAAAACTCTAAAATTATAATCTTAAGAAAAAAAACAATCCCATTAACCAGAAGTCACAGTCAGGATTAACCAGTATCTGAAAGCTTTTACAATAAAGGATAGGAGGGGCTACAATAGCATATTCCAGAAGGCAAAGGACCTTAATTACAACCAACAATCAACTACCTACCTAATTACCAGCATCATCTTTACAGGGAGGAAATAAATCTTTAATAAATTAAGGGACCTTCAATCAATTCTATGAAAAAGACTAGAACTAAATAGAATGTTTGATCTTTAAAAATAGGATTCAATAAGGGACAGCAAGTTGGTGCAGTGAATAGATAGAGCACCAGCCCTAAAGTCAGGAGGACCTGAGTTCAAATCTTAACACTTCCTAAACTGAGTGACCCTGGGGCAAGTCACTTAACCCCAATTGCCTCAGGGAAAAAAACTGGACTCCAGAGAAGCACTGAAAGGGAAAGGGGGGGGGGGGAAAGAAACCATTATTTAAAGGTTAAACTGTTTATATCCTTAGATGGCAAAATGATATTTGTAATTTTGAGGAACTATTATATTTGATTAAGGCAGTTAAAAGGGGCAAACATGGACAGAGGGGTGTGGATATAAATAGACTCTGATATGATGATATTAAAGAAAAAACATTAAGGGATGGAAAAAAAGATTGTATTGAGAGAAGAGGAAAGGGGAGCTATAATGGGATAAATTAGATCACATAAAGAGGTACAAAAGACCTATTGCAATAGAAGGAAAGAAGGGAGAGGGATGAGCATTGTCTGAAGCATAATCTTATCGGTTTTGGCTCAAAGAGGGAATAACATAATCAGTTGGGTATAGAAATTTAACTTACTCTATAAAGAAGTAGGAGAAGAAAGGGAAAGAAAAGGGAAGGACTAGATAGAAAGGAGAGCAGAAATATTAGAAATACAACCACAAAATAAACAAGAAAGAAACTAGAAAGGTTAACAGAATCTAAGAAAACTTAGATATGATAGATCTCTAGAGAAATCTGAATGGGGACAGAAAGGAACATACCTTTTTCTCAGCAGTACATGGCACCTACCCAGAAACTGACCATGTATTAGGGCATAAAAACTTCACAATCCTATGTTCACTTCTTTTTTTTGGGGGGAAAACTTTTGGATTTATCTATTTATCTATCTATCTATTTATTTTACATATTTCCACACTTATCATTGTTGTGTTCACTTCTTTTTTTCTGGGTTTTTTTTTTAATCTCTCCTATGGGTTTTCCCCTTTTGTTCTGATTTTTCTTTCCCAACATGATTCATGAAGCAGTGTGTATTAAAAATAAACATACTACAATAACAAAAATGCTCAAAATTAAATGCAGAAAGACAGAAATAGTAAATGCTTTCTTTTCAGCTCATGATGCAATAAAAATTTAATTCAATAAAGAATCAAGAAAAGGTAAGACTAAAAATCAATTGGAAATTAAACAAATTCTAAAGAATAAGTGGGTCAAACAAATTGCAGAAACAATAATTTCATCCAAGAGAATGACTATAATGAAACAATATACCAAAACCTATGTGATGCAGCAAGTTCTTAGGGGAAATTTTATATTTCTAAATAGTTACATGAATAAAATACAGAAAGATATCATCAATGAATTGGGCATACAACTAAAAAACTTAGAACAAATTAAAACCCTTCACTTAAATAAAAAATTAGGAATTCTGAAACGCAAAGGAGAGATTAATGAAAATGAAACTAAGAAAGCTATTGAACTAATTAATAAAACTAAGTACAAGCCAAACTTCCTAATGAATACTGATGCAAAAAATTTAAATAACATATTACAAGGAGATTACAACAATTTATCAGCAAGATAATATACTATAAACCAAGTGAGATTTATATCAGGAATACAGGGCTGTTTCAACATCAGTAAAACTATTGGCATAATTGCCATATCACAGTTAACAAAATAACAGAAATTATATGATAACCTCAAGAGATGCAGAAAAAGTTTTTAACAAAATACTGCACCCATTCTTATTTAAAAACAACAACAATGCAAAATAAATAAAGTTAAAAAAAAAAGCTTTAAACACCACCACCACCACCACTAGAGAGCATAAGAATAAATGGAGTTTGCCTTAAAATGATAAGCAGCATGTATCTAAAACCACCAGAAGGCATTTGTAATAGGGAGAAGCTAGAAGCATTCCCAGTAAGATTAAGGATGAAATAAAAATGACCATTATCACCATTGTTATTCAATATTGTATTAGAAATGTTGACTTTAGCTATAAGAAAAGAAAAAGAAACTAAAGGAATTAGAGTAGGCAATGAAGAGATAATTACTCTTTGCAGATGATATAATGGTATACTCTGAGAAAATCCTAAAACCTACTTGAAACAATTAACAGCTTTAACAAAATGGCAGGATATAAAATCCATACAAATCACCATATGTTACTAACAAAGCCCAGTAGCAAAAGATAGAAAGAGAAATTCCTTTTAAAATAACTGCAG
Source organism: Myrmecobius fasciatus (assembly GCA_023553655.1). Classification (NCBI taxonomy): domain Eukaryota; kingdom Metazoa; phylum Chordata; class Mammalia; order Dasyuromorphia; family Myrmecobiidae; genus Myrmecobius; species Myrmecobius fasciatus. Next base: position 98,226 of record JAJPUD010003230.1, read on the forward strand.
ACAAAACAAAATATTTGAGTGTCTGCTTGCCAAGAGCAAATCCAGGAACTATGTGAATACAATGACAAAACATTATTCACACAAAGTCAGATCTAAACAAGTGGAAAAATATTAATTACTCATGGGTAGAATAATGCTACCTAAATTAGACTATACTTGTTCACTACCATACCAAATTGCCAAAAAATTATTTTAAAAAGCTAGAAAAAAATAATAACAAAATTAATCTGGAAGAACAAAAGGTCCAGAATATCAAGGGAATGACAAAAAAAAAAAAATACTAAGGTTGGTAGCCTAACAACATCAGACTTAAAACTCTATTATAAAGCAGCAGTCATCAAAACAACATGGTACTGGCTAAGAGTGGTAGACCAGAAGAATACGTTAGATACACATGACAAACTATAATGCAGCTAGGTGGTGCAGTGGATAGAGCACCAGCCCTGAAGTCAGGAGGACCTGAGTTCAAATGTGGTCTCAGACACTTCACATTCTCTAGCTGGGTGACCCTGGGCAAGTCACTGAATCTCAATTGCCTTAGCAAAAAGCAAAAAACCAAAACAAAAAAACTATAATCAATGATTATAGTAATCTAATGTTTGACAAACCCCACAATTCTAGCTTCTGAGATAAGAATTTACTGTTTTCCCAAAATTACTAGGAAAATAATGTCAGAAACTCAGTATAAACCTACATCTCCAAAAAAAAAAAAAAAAAAAAAAAAAAAAAGGTCAAAATCGGTTTATGATTTAGGTGTAAAGATTGATACTATAAGCAAATTAGGAAAGCAAGGAATAATTTACCTATTACATTAAATTAAAAAATTTTTGACAAACAAAATCAACACAGCCAAGATTAGAAGGGAAGCAGAAGTAGTCTCTTCCCCTACCCCCCCAACCAGTTTTTTAGATAAAGGCCTCATTTCTAAAATATACAAGAACTGTGTCAAATTTGTAAGAATACAAATCATTCCCCAATTGATAAATGGCCAAAGGATATGAACAATTTTCAGATGATGAAATTAAAGCCATCTATAATCATATGAAAAAATACTCTAAATCATTATTGATTAGATACATGCAAATTAAAAGAACTCTGAGATACCACCTCACCACTGTCAGATTGGCTAAGATAAATGTTGGGAAATATGTGGGGAAAACTGGGACACTAATGCATTGTTGGTGGAGTTATGAAATGACCCAACCATTCAGGAAAGCAATTTCAAACCATGACCAAAGAGCTATAAAACCCTGCATATCCTTTGATCCAGCAATGACATTGCTGGGTCTGTGTGTAGCTAAGTGGTGCAGTGGATAGAGTAACAGCCCTGAAATCAGAAGGACCTGAGTTCAAATTTAACTTCGGATACCTAACCCTTCCTGGCTGTGTGACCTTGGGTAAGTCATTTAACCGAAAATGCCTCAGTCAAAAAAAAAAAGGGGGGAGGGGAAAGGATGCAAATGGACAAAAATGTTTGTAGTAGTTCATTTTGAGGTGGCAAAGAATTGGAAAAATGAGTAGATGCTCATCAATAGGGGAAATGCTAAATAAATTATGATATATGAAAGTAGAATTTTACTTTTCTATAAAAAATGATGAACAGGCCGATTTTAGAAAGATTTATATAAACTGATGCTGAGCAAGACAAGAACAGCCAGGAAAATATTGTATACAGGAACAGCAAGCATATACAATGATCAACTATGAGACACTTGGTTCTCAGAGGCAATCCCAATAAACTTTGGATGGAAAATGCCATCCACACTTAGAGAGAACTATGGAGATTAAATGTAAATCAACACATACTATATTCACTCCCCCCACCTTTTTCTTCTGTTTATTTTTTCCCTCTCATGGTCTTTCCCTTTAGTTCAGATTTTTCTCTCCCAACATGATTCATAAGAAAATGTTAAAAAATGAATTTACATGTGTAAACCCCCCAAATTTGTTTTTACATGTAAATGAGAAATATTTTTTTAAAAATAAAGTTGTATCTAGAATTACAGAGCTAACAATCCTGTTGTATTCCTTAGAAGATGTCTTGAGATCAGCATGGCTCAGCTGGAAGGGCATTGGATCCTGGGTTAGAGACTATAAGTTAGATTCTAGCTTTGCTAAAATCATTCTGTAAAACCTTGGCCAACCAGCTTTACTTCTGTGTGATTTAATTTCCTCATCAGTGAAATTTGGAGCTCATAGTAAGCTAAAGTTCCTTTCTGCCGCAAATCTATGATGCAGTAGCCAGTTGTGGTCATACTATATGATGAAAAAGTGCTGAAGGACCAGAGATATTTAGCTTGAAGAAGCACAGATGCAAAAACAATCCGAGTATTTGAAAAGCTGTCACATAAACATAAGCTAGACTTTTTCTGCTTAGTACAAGAGGACAGAACTAGATATAAAGAGCAAAAAGTTGGTAGCAGTTAAGTTTATTTAGACTTAATAAAAAGAAAAATTCCCTAACAGTTAGAATTGTCCAAAAGTGGAACAGGCCACTTCAGGAGCTAGTAGATTTCTAATCACTAGAGATTTTCCCATTATCTAATATATTTTCCTCTTACACAATTCTAGACTCAGTTCATTTTTTTTCTCCAGTGCCTATGCATGATAGACATTGGTGGACTAAAACAGAATCACAAAACCTGAGTTGGACAGGACTTCAAAGGCCATTTCTGTAGCCTAGTCTGTCCCTAGCTAAGAATTACCTCTAAATGGAACAAATAGCTATTCATCCTTTGTCTAAAGTAATGGGAAAATCTCTAGAGAGTAGAAGGTTATACTGACTAAATATAAGATAACTGTGAATTCCAATAATCATATTAATATAAGTACTGTTATATAGTGCATCTAATCTTCCTAAGATGATTCCTACATAGTATAATTTGCCTGCAACAAAATAATTCAAATATTACATAATTTTTTTCTCATGGTTTGCAGTCTTAAAAGAAAGCAATGAATTCAAAACATTTTTAAGACAGCTATCATAAAGATTAACACTTTTGACTTCAGAAGTCAGACAATAAGCTGTTATGAATAGTAAGCACAACAAAAATAAGTCAAAGCAGCCCCAGCTGCAATCACACACACCCAGGTAGGCCAATCCAATACCTCTGGGATCCACATTCCCAGAATATCATTATCGCTGGTCAGGTCTTGTCCAAACATTGCCTCCATCGCTTCATCATCTAGATCAATTTCCAGTTCTTCATCCAAGTTAAAGTCGTATAATGCCCCAGGATCTTGCTGTAAAGAAATTCCCTCTCGTCGACTTTGATTCCTATGAGCCTGTACAGAACGGTATAACCCCGCTCAGAACAAAAAAAGAAAAACATTTTACTTGCATACAAAAAATCCTGAACATTTTAGCCCATTTTAATTGTTAACATAGAATAAGAGATGGAGACAGCTTGTTTATCAAACTGCTGACTGTAAGAGTAAGAATGTATCTACTCAAAAAATTATGAGTATTTTTCTCCATGTTCAACAATATTTATCATACTGTGTTCTAAACAAAACCTAATATTAAAAAAAAAGAATGGAAAAAAACTGCACTTAGTCCAATATTGGCCCTCGGAACCCTTGGATCACTTTGTTCTTTCTAATTGTTGATATTAAGTCAACATTTAATGTCATATTTAAAACATATTCATTGTCTCCTACCTAATGTGTCAACTCTTTTAAGAGACAGAGGGACAGATTAGTAGAATTATTTAAATGTACCAGAGTACCTTGAGCAAATCATTTAAGATCTCTGGGCCTTGATTTCATGATCTACAAAAAAGAGTGTTAGACTCAATGATCTCTAATGTTTATTCTGGCTCTAAGACTACAATTCTGCCATAGTGCTTTGTACACAAAGAATATTTAAAAATAAATGACATAAAGGAACTGAAATCTAGAGAAGAAGAGCACTAGGCAGGAGTCAAAGGCACTGGGTCTGGATCACAGTTTTGCTAGTTAGTTACTATCTATCTGTGTGATAAGCTTTATAAATAAAATAAATACTAAATAATCTCTAAAATCCATTCCAATTTTAAATCTATGATTGTATGGAAACAGAAAAATCTGAAACAGAATTACCTGCTCTTGCCAACAACGTCCGAGCAGCTAAATCAAATTTGTGTCTCCTTGTCACTGCAGAGCGGCTCCTGGAAGGAGGTCCACTTCCAGAAGCTGTATTATCTGAATGATCCAAATTATCAGTGCTGCAAATTAGTTTCAAAACAAAAGCAGAAATCAAAAAATCATGCTAAGCAACAGATATGCTTTGAAATAAACCTCCTTTTTCTTGTCTATATATCTCAAAGGGAACAAAATTCCTCAATTTTATCAAAAAGTAATTATTAAAATGGTAGTAGGTAGAAAAATGATTTTAAATTTTGGTTTATACTACTATTTCATAGAATGCAAAAAAAGAAAAATAATTAAAATGGTTAATCTAAACAAGACCAAATCTGACTGCCAATATCTATAAATTTCTTCAGATTTCAAAGAAATTCAATTCAAAACAGTTTCTTGTCTAGGAAGTCAGTAAGTCTAACTGTATTAATGGAGCTTACTAGAGATATAGGCATGCTCTTATTTTGAATTCGGAGCTAAATGACCCCTTTGATTTTTTATCTTCTTAGTTCTTCGACCCAAGCAAAACAGAGTAATTGATCTCCCATTTTATCCATTCTCCATTCCTGTCACCCAATCTGATGTCCTTAGGCATACAGAAAATGCCCGTACTACCTTTTCCCAAACTCTCATTCTCACTTTCATCAGTACCACTCTTCTTCAGGTCCACAGCTATCCAATTTGTCCACCACTTAGCACACTGCACAAGACCTTTGGAAATCTCGCCGAACAACTATTCCTGATTCTACACTCCTTTTCTCTTATCCATTCGAGTGTGTGTGTGTGTATCTTTAGTGCTTAAGTATGGCTCTGGTTGTGTCACTTCTATCCCCCAAATCTTCCCTGGCTAGCTATGATTTATCAAAGTTTAGTTCCTTAGTCTATTACTCAAGCTCCCCCACATTACGGTATCATCCTACTTTTATGCTTCATACCTGTTACACTTCAGCCAACTCAATGGCATCTTACACAGAATGTCTGAATGGTTCTGCCTCTCATGTTCTTATGTATACAGATTCTTCCCTCCTCCTTAGGTGTGAACTACCACTTTAATGCCCAACTCAAATGCCCCCTCCTTCATGAAGCCTTCTCTGATTCTACTTGTCAGTAATGTCATTCTCCCTATGATAACATGAAAACACCTTTCTAAAAAAAAAAATCAAAGAAAACATAATGTAACTTTTATAATATATGTTTTAGCATATTTTTTGGTCTTATTTACCTAGACTACAGACAAAGATAGTAACTGTAATCAGCTAAGTTTTATAATTCGTTTGTATGAATGCCATGGTGCCTTGGACAGCCATCACTTTATATTTAAATGAAACGAATACCAAGGACAAAGAATTTAACAACCTGATCTGTTGGCTATATGGCAAATTTAAAACTAACACCAAATGTGTGACTAATTTTAAACACAGAGACTCTCTCACATTCTCAAAAAAGCTTATGTTCTTTAGATCTAAGCAAAATTAATGACTAAGTTTTAAAGCCTAGGGCATTGAGAGATTGACTTGTTCAAGGTCATGCAACCAGGGCACAACTTAACCCAGGTTCAAACTGTCTCTAAAGTAATTTCCCTAAAAAGTTCAACATAATATTACTTATAGTTGTAAACTCTACAAGGACAGGGAAAATGGTTTATTTTATCTTTGTACCTCTTACAATGGTACCAAATGCCATAAACAGTTCTGGGGTTTTTAATAAAAAGTTGTTAAATAAAGCATCTGAATTTTTTTTTCCTCCAAAATAAGTCAAAGCAAATTTAGAACCGTTTTTGTAATTTACTACTATTGCAACATAAAATTGAAAAATTAAAATCAGCATTTCACCTTTCATTAAATCCCTCCTCCATTTCAGCAGCATCAGCTGATGGTATGTCCCCAGGTGATTGCAAATAACAAGGGTCATTAGACTTCCCACTGTTGGTGCCTGAAACTCTTGCTCCTCTTGAATCAGAAGTGCTACCTGACTGAGGTTCCTCATCGTCCTCATTGCCAGGATGTTCTATCATCCACATGGCCAGAACTGTAATGTTCTGGGCATCTGCTTCACCTCTCGCACCTGACAGAAAAAAAAAAAAAAGAAAAAAAGAAAGAAAGAAAAGAAAACGATCTTTCTGTACAGTAGACATTCATGCTGTACAATGCTCTTCTCTAACTAATTTTAGTTCTTTCAACTACTTTTATTTTGGACAGTTAAATTTTTTTTTTATCAAACTTCATAGCTATATAAAAACAAACTCCAATAAAATTCATGATCTGTCCAATGCTGTGAAATCTCCCCAAACTGGTGCAGATGTATCAATGGTGAAAATTACATGCTTTCTCATCCTGTGCAATTCTGGAGCATATTCTCCAAAAAGGTTTCCTTAAGAGAATTCACCAAAAGATTCTATCTACCTCCTGTGACTGAAAAGATTCATGAGGTTCTAGCAACCAGGTGAGTCTGCTTTTATGAACCAGCGTAGCTAAGTATTGAGAGATTCTTCACATTATTTTACTAATTTAGAAAACAAAATAAAGTTCATTTAAAAGAACAAAGGTTCAAGAATATCAAATATTAATTCCAAAAGTATGGAAAAAATATAAAGGAAAGAGATACAGCAGCAAACTATATTATAAGGAAGTAATTATCAAAACAATCTGGGTACTGGATAAGTAATAGATAATAATAATAAGTAATTAGATCAGCATAGCTGAGTAAACATATTCAATTTACACCAGTATATAACAGTGGTAACAATGTGTTTGACAAGCATGAAGACTTCAGTTTTAGAGATAAGATTCATTATTTGAATTTTAAAAATTTGTTGGGAAGGCATTCTGGCAGAAACTGGGCACCAGATCAATGTCTTACAAGGTAAGGTCAAAATGGACATGATCTAGATATAAAGGGAGATATTACAAGAAAAATAAAGAATATATTACCTATCAGACTTATGAATAGGTGAACAATTTATGAACAAACAAGACAGAGTATTGTAATATATATAAAATTGATAATTTTGATTGCATTACATTAAAAAGGTTTTATAAAAATAAAACCAATGTAGCCAAGATCAGAAGAAACGTAGAAAATTGAGGGACGGAGAGAGGCACATGGGGATGGAATTTTAAAGACAATTTTTCAGATGAAGGTCTTATAATCTCAAATATATGAAGAATTTGTCAAATGGTCAAAGAATATGAACAGGCAGTTTTCTGATAAAGATATCAAAACAATTTATATCATATTACTAAATCATTACTGATTAGATAAATACATATTGAAACAATTTTTAGATATTACTGTATACCTATGAGACTAGCTAAAATGGCAGGAGATGAAAGCAACAAATATTGGATGGGATGTGGAAATATTGGGATGCTAATTCATTATTTGTGGAACTGTGAACTGATATAACTATTTTGGAGAGGAATCAAGAATTATGCCCAAAGACTTATTTAGCTGCCTATAATTTACTTTAACTCAGAAATACTACTAGTAGGTCTTTTCCCCAAGATGATTAGCAAAAAAAGAAGAGGACCTATATGTTCTAAAATACTAGCAGCTCTTTTTGTGGTGGCAAAGGACTGGAAATTGCAAGGTTCCCCTCAATTGGAAAATGGCTTAAGTTGTGATATATGATCATGATGAAAAACTATTATGATATAAGAAGTGATGAACTTAATGATTTTGGAAAAAACTTTCATGAAATAATAGTAAAATGAGCAAAACCAAAAGAACACTGTATACAGCAAAAGCATTAAAAACAAAAACAAAAACCTTTGAGTGATTAAGTCATTTTATATCCCAATTAACTACAAAGTACCCATATAAAGGAAGATACTATTGCCTCCCCAAAAGAACTGATAAATATAAATACATATTATGATCTTACTGTGTTGTGTGTGGGTCTAATGACAGTCACCTCTAGGGTTAGAGGGAGGGGAGAAAAAAGAAAAAGTACATAGCAGATCTGTGTAGAAGGAATGCAGAAGGAAACATAGAAAACAGAATAGCTTTGAAAACAAGTAGTACTTATAAAAATGAGCACTTAAACAGCTTTTCAAAAGATAATGGTGTGAAACAAATTAATAGTTTTATAATGAATTTTTTAAAGTTGTGCACTGTAGATGGAAATGTTTTTGCAATTCAGAAAAGTAACTATCTGCCTTACCTGTGGCTTCCATAGCTTTTGCAATCTGCCGAAGAGAGAATCCCATTTCTAGCAATGGCACTGCAATGGCTGGTGGAGGAGGAGAAGTTGAAAGTCTGCTACTTGGATCAGATAAAGCTGAAAAGAAAAAGAAATGAGGACCTTGACAATATTAAAATAACAACCACTTGTAACTGTGCTAAAGTGGCATAGAAAAGCATATATAAATACCAAAGATGTGACTTACATAATTTCTACTGAAACTTCTTACAGTATCACAAAATTTCTACCTAGTCTACTTCCAGGTAAAACTGCAAGCTCCTTGCTGGCAAGGCAGAGACAAGTTTATTTATTTTTAATGTGTTTCTAGCTCAAGCATAGCATATAACACATAGCCAGTTTCTTTACAAATGATTGTTAATTGACCAGGTAATTCTACTTAATAGAAAGATTTCTTTTACACAGCAAGCTTAAATTTGCCTTTCCAGTCTCTTCTGATGTTCCCAAAGGTTTAATTCACTCAGCTTGCAAATTCCACCCTGAGGTCCATGTTTGCAGAGTGGCAAGGGCCTCACCTGTGCCACTATCTTAAGGTGATTCTTTCCAGACTTCATTTTACAAAGTGGGTATCATTTTATAGTCACTTGTATATTTAAGTAGTACAATAAACATATAATTTATTATAACATGCTTTTCTCGAATTATATCATATATCTATTTTTGCACTATGCTATAAAACATTAATATTCTCAGGAGATTACTGAGGCCTATGGGATAATTTATCCCATTATAAACGGCATAAAAATGGATTACTTATGTCTGTTTTGTCTGCTTTCATGTTTCATGTTTCTTTTGCTGTCAATCTATCAGCTTTCAATGTTATCATTATTACCTACATCTAAGCAGACTTCCTTTCTCAAGCCCTTTCCTTTGCTCAATATGTTGTTTCTAATCCACGGTGACCTGGAAAAATGCTGTAATTGAATCCCACAAGCAGTATACAATAAGAAATTTAAAAGACTAATTCCTCTTTCACTAAAACAAAGTTAGTATGCTATTATTTCCAGTGGTTAAAATAGAAGTCTTATTTATAATCATGAAAAGGAATTCCTACTCTTCACCGTGTACTAGGGTGAATTTTTAAAAAAAAAATACTCGTGTCAATGGTCTCAAACCTGTTCGATTGGTAGGCCTTGCAGACTGTGAATCAGGAGAAGTCAGGCTTTGTCGCCTTCCAACTTCATCTGAAGGAGAGGTTGGTAATGAGGATATTGGTGGAGTCTGTGCCCGCCGAGTGGGAAGGACAGTGGTAGTTGGATAACTGGAGAACATTTGCCTGTTTAAAAGAACAATAATAATGTGACATGTTTAGTCCAATTATAAAAGTCACAAGTTCCTTTGTAAAACTACAAATATAGTTTGTGGTATATAATAAATATAGAAGATGGTAAAGATCAGATACCTCCCATCCTAAATCTATATAAAATTGAGGAAAGCAATGAGGAATAATAGAAAGGAGTTAGCTGCATACCAGCAGAGAAGACTTGAACTAAAATAAAAGCCCAATGCATCCCATTTTTTGACTATCTTTTGTCCAATTCCATTTAATTAGTATAAAACTGAAATTTAAACTCCTAATCTTAGCACTGCTACATAGGAAAATGAGATTACTGAGAAAGGGCTTAAGATATGTGAGTACAATTGTGCACAAATTTGTGAACAAAATAGACATTATTTTAATACCTACAAATATTTTTGATATAAGGGAAAAAGATGAAACAGAAAGTTTAGGTCAAAGCACTTTGCCAACAGAAAGGCAAATAAGGGTAAAACATCCTTAATTCTCTTTAACTGCAAGGGGCAGGTAGATAGCACACTGGATAGAGGGTAGGATCAGAGGTCAGGAAGTTCTGAATTCAAACAGTGTCTTACTGGCTATGTGACCCTCAACAAATCACTTCTGGTCTATCTGCTTCAGTTTTCTTGTTCGTAAGATGGATAAGCACAATACCTACTTCTCAAAGTTCTTAAGAATATAAATTGAGAAAAGAATTGTAAATACTTTACAAATTTTCAAGCACTATTTAAATTGCTAGGTATATATAAATACCACTTCAGATCATCTTTTTCTTTCTTCCTTATTGCCAAAAGTACCACAAAGAACTGGTTTCCCAAATGAAAAACTAGGCAAGTGGGCAGATGATGTAACCAGGAAGTTGGGTCAGGATAGACAAGCATCATGGGTAATGTGTTGAGTGAAGGGCAAAGCAAAAGAATCAACAACAGGGAGAAATGGATAAAGTCACCACAGTGATGCTACATCTCTTTCTTCTCCTGGGTTCTGCTAATCACAGCAAAAAGGATTTCCCTGTCAAATCTTAATTATAAAGTAGACTATTATCAGGAAGAGAATATTAATCTGACAAAAAGAAAAAAAGGAGAGGAGGGAAGTCAGAGAAAGGAAAAAAAAAAAAAAAGGAAACCACTCCATTTCTCCTACCTTAAGCTCTAGTTAAAGCTCAAAAAATGTTTAGATTCTTTTAGCAAAGGGTTTAATTCCACACACAGATAATAGAGCAAAATTAAAGTAAACATTAATTCCCCTTGACACTTCAGTCACTCACCAGAGCAGTCACGTTGCCACCACTCAAAACAGTCCAGCTTTCCAAATGTGTGACTTGAATGACCTTTTCACTCTCTCATCTCTCAGGCTCCCTTCACTCCTTTCATGCCAATGCCTCATCTGTTTCCCCATTCTCTGAGCTTCACAAGCCAGTTACCTTGGGCTTTGGTCAGATCTGGAAGCTCACTGGGAAAAGGAGCTTCCAGGGAGGAAGCTTCCACTACCAACGCCCACATGACAACCACATGGACCAGGGAGAATGTTCCATCATTTGGCCCAGGCTCACATAGCTGGTGCACCTCAAATGAGCTCTCACTACCTGAGTCATTCTTTATTCTTTTCTCACCGACTCCATTAGATTATCCACATCTGTTCTAAATTTCTTTTTTTCTCTTTAAAACCCCAGCTCCATCTCTTTTCTTTTATACTCTTAGAAAATGATCTCACTTTTTATTTTGCTAAGAAGGTTGAGGGCATTAGATCTGAACTTTCTCAGTTTCTCTCTCCACTCTATGAATTACTGAAAAGTCCACACTTATACTCTTCTGCTGCCACTCAGGTCCTAGGAAAGAGATGATATGGATCTCTCTACTCCAAAGTTCCATTGGACACAAATTCAATGTATCTAAAAACAAAACTCATTTTCCCTCAAAATCCCTCTCCTTCCTGATATATTTGTGTGACAGCATCACTACTCTCCAAGTCACTTAGACTTATTTCAATTGTCTTCAACTCCTTTTCCTCATATTATGTATCCCCCCACTTGAAACACTTCTACAAAATGATCTTTTTGATGAAACACATAAGAACCCCGTTATTTCTATTTCCATAATCTCTCATATAGAAGCATTCAAGTGTCTACTATATGCTAAGCATCTGTACTAAGCAATGGAGATACTTCAGGCTCTCAAATCCCCAGAGATATAAGTACAGAGTTTCCTATCTGATCTTTCTACTTCCAAACTATCCTTTCTTTAACCCATCCTTTCATCACAACCAAAATAATCTTTCTTAAGAGAGATCAAGACAATGAGGACTGAATCACTAAATCTGGCAATCAAAAATTCATTGATAACTTTGAAGAGGAAAGCTTCAATTACATAATGGGGTTTGTTGGAAGCCAGATTGCAGGATTAGGAAGAGACTGAGAAAAAAGTTAGGTCGGTGGTTCTTGGGGGGTGTATGTAGAAAGGAGGGAAGGAGTCAGTAGAGAGGAAAGATTAAAGATTTAGAGATAGAATAGGGATTACAAGTAAGGCAAAACAGCAGTGGATGGGATCAAAGGTACACATTAAAGAGTTTGCCTTGGCAGGGAGAAAGGATACCTTTCCAAACCAGACAAGAGACTTCAGAGTGAAGTGAAATGAGAAGAAAAGAGGTGACAAACTTCTTGCTTCCTTATTTTTGTATTTCCAATGCTTAACAAATACTAAGTGTTTAATAAATGTTTGGATATTTATTCAATTACACCATTAAATCTTAAGATTAACTATCTTTATAATCCCTGTGATTTCTCTGATACAGGCAATTTCTAGGTGAGCAAGATCCCTCTACCTTCTATGCAGCTCTAAGCTGCCTAAAACACTGAAACATTAAGTGCTATTCCAGGGTTACATAGGTAGTATGTATCAAAAGATGGGATTTGAACACAAGCTTTCCTGATTCCATCACTGACTCTTTATTCACTACATCTCAGCTATACTTGAACAAAGCATCTAATTAATAAATGTTTAAATTGGACTGAACAATGTTTGGGAAAAAAACAAACAAACAAAAAACAAAAAAAAAAACCCACTTAACTTTTGGGTCTCAGTTTCCCCAACTGTAAAATGAAGAGAACAGGATACTAGAACATCTCTAAAATATACTCTTAACAGGGTAGAGCTAGGTGGCGCAGTGGGATAGAGCACCAACCCTGAAGTCAGGAGGACCTGAATTCAAATCTGGTCTCATACACTTAACATTCCCTAGCTGTGTGACCCTGGGCAAGTCACTGAACCTCAATTGCCTCAGCAAAAAGCAAAAAAAAAAAAAAAAAAAAAAAAAATTTTATATATATATATATATATATATATACACACACACTCTTAACACTGAAATTTTTTAATTCTATATAGTTTAGAATTTAGCTGAATATACTTTCCCAAGAAAAAATAACCCACATGTTTCAAAAAAAGTATCTCCATACTATATATATTACAAGTTACATTTTCTACCTGAGAAGACTAAGTGGCATAACCCCTGGTGACTCTGAAGCAGGTACCGTCTCAGTATCAGTTACTGGAGTGGTCGCTGTAGTTGTATCTTCCAAAGAACTGCTCATAAAGGATGTTGTACTAGAAGCTGAAGGACTAGTGGTAACTGGTGTCTGTGCCTGTTGTGTCTGCTCACATTCTTCTGTTTGCTGATCAACTTCTAGAAAATAAGTATTTTACAAAACACATGAGGAAACAATATTTTCAAAAGTGACAATGAGCAGAAGAAATAGCAGCTAACTTCAAAGTATGGTGTTGGCAAGTTCTTAATATACCACTTAACTAAAAGTATAAACCATCAGTAAATAATCACAGAAAAATGCATGAATCTTTTAAAACTACAGTTTGTATTCTATACCATGCATACATTAATGGATAAAACACTTCATAACATTATACTGGCTCTTTAAAAGGAGATTTTCTTCAATAAAATCATCTAGTTTATGGCTTGAGCTGGTAGATGTTTTAAAAGATGTTTGACTATGTTTCTGGGCATTCTTAGCTAATCTTGCATTTTAGTCTACAAACCAAAAATGAAGATATACAAAGATCATATCACTATAAAAGCTAATCTGAATCTATATATTCTACATAGAAATTAAGGTGTTTCAATGTTTTCAATCTTGTTTTTTTTAAATTTTCCCCCCATCACCTAAGCAAGGGGCAATTATGAACTCAATCCTTCCTCTATGCCCATCCTCCAAGGCTGGAATGCATTCCTTCTGAGCTCACCTCCATCTCAAAGAATCCCTCTCTTCTTTCAAGACTCATGCTTGTTGACTGATGAACTGTGTGTGGCTTACTATAACTAAAATAACCTTTGTCCTATCAACAGGGCTGTTCTATGATGAACAATTTCAATGGAGTTGCTATGCCACCACATCAAAATCAAGCAGCACATGGTACCAACTGAAACTACTAAGTGTGGCACACTGGAAAGAGCACTGAAATTGGAATAAGGAGACTCCCTGATTTCTAGTTTTGACCGTCACCAAGTAGGAATGTAACCTTGCATGTAACTGATTTCCTCTCTCTTGGCTTCAGTTTCACCATCTGTAAAATGAAGGTGCTAGATTAGATTTCTAAGATCCTGTCCCACCTCTAAAACCTAGGAATATGTATAGAAAGCTTTTCCCACATATATTTCCTTAAGTTATAATCTCAAATCTATGAGACTCAATATTATTTTACAATTCATCTTCTGAAGTAATAGATGACAATCTTTTAAGTACAATTCTGTTTTAGTTTTGATATGTTACAGTTAGTGGAAATAAATCTATATTAAATTCATTGAAACAACAATGGTGTTTTCTGCAGCATGAAATTTTATTTGTCCCTAATATATGTATTTAAATTTTTTTTTTAAATTGTCATCATTTTGGGTTCTAGTTCTTACTCTGCTTTAGACAAAGTCACAACTATTCCAAATCTCACTTTCTCATTTGGGAAATGGCAATCAACAATACAATGCTATTGTAAGGATGACATAAGATAACATGTAAAAATGCTCTTAATACTGTTAACTCTATAAATGAGGTAGTAATTCTAGTAGTACAAAAGAAACAAAGAATAGCAGTTCAAATACCTTTTTTTTTGGGGGGGGGGGAAGTTAACAGAGACTACAGGAAAAAATGATTAAATTATTTTAGTGATAATAATTTGGATAATTATAAATAAATTACAAAAGGACACTACTACTACTAGTAATAATAAGAAAAAATATACCTTGTTTGATTTTGCCACCAAACTGGTCTTCCAAAAGACCATGGACTACTAATTTGTAGATCATAGCTTGAGCTCTTTCCAAATCTGCCAGTCCTAAAGCTCTCTTGATGGGAGAACGCATAACTGCTCTTTTCACCATGTGTCTCATCAAGAATTGCAGAGCTGCACGCATTTCAACATCTTCATGAACAACTGGAGAACTTGCACAATCTGAGTTGTGACCATTTTCAGCTAGAACTTTTGGTATCAATAACAACTCAGCATACTTACTGCAACTAAGAAGTGCACTAAGTGATTTCATAGCACCAAGATAGAGGTAAGACAATTGTACAGCTCTTATTTCTGATTGACCAATGTCATGATTTTTGGAAGTATGTTCATGGTTTTTTCGTTTTCCTTCTACTACTTGGTGCTGCAACTCGGTATTTTGTGCTGTTGAATCTACAGAAAATGAAGCTACTTCATTTTCTGACTTGGAGTTTGTAGCGCCATGACTTTTGACATCATCAGCACTTAAGCTTGTTCTTCCATCTATAGAAGCATCACCCTCTGTTTTCTGTTCAATGTCCACTTTCTCCTCTGATTCATGTCGATGTTTCTTTTCATGTCTCTTGGTACTCTGTTTGCCCATATCTTCATGAATGCCAGTCAGATAAGTGAGATCCAGCATCACAGAAGCTGTCAATCCACGAAATCTTGCAACATCAAAAGGCAACGGTTCACAGGGCTCCAGATTATACAATGGAGTATCACTAGGCGACCAAAAAGTTGGGAAGCTTTAATAAAGATCAGAATGACACAGGAAGAAGCAAGTGAGGGATAGACAGGAGGAAAGTACAGGAAATAATGTAGACAAAAATAATGCATATAATAGAGAATAATTTAAATTAACTAGAAGTCTTTAAAATTTAATGGGAACAGGGAAAAGAAATAAGAATATGATCAGAAAAGGGAAATGTGATGCTGAATGCAAAGGCAATGAGACATGCACATGCTTTCAACAATGAATACATATTATTAAGTAATATACCTTTATTTAGAAAGCTCATCTAACATAACTAATTTATTACTTTTGTAATAGTTTATTACTAATTTTACAGAAAAGTATTTCATTTTAAAATTCACTTTTTTTTTAATTCTAAAGCTAAAGCTTACCATTTATAAGATTATTAAACTTTAAATACCTCATAAGAACTTAATATAATGACAAAATTTGATAATATTGTAACTCCACAAAATTTTTCTTCAAGATTCATTTCCAAGATTTTACTGATTTAAGTATTATGTCAAATTAATAGTATGCAGAGGGTTGTTAGGCCCATATTTCACATCTCAATTACATACAGCAATAGGGAAAATGATAAAGTGAACAAAGATTATTATCACTTATTTCAATCAACTAAATATTTTAGATAGTTTAGATAGAAATAGTTTAGATAGAAGTCTATCCTTCAAATTAAGAGATTATGTCATCAACAGGTTATTTGAAAAAGATGATTAATACTATTTCATTTTATTATTTAAAGGGTTTCCTAAGCACCATTGCAAGATAAGCATAAAATTTAAAGGGAAAGCAAACAAAAAAAAATATTAAAACTATAAATACAAATTATCAGGTGAAATGCACCCTAGTGTAGTGAAAAAGCACTGGCTTTAGAGCAAGAAGAGAACTTTTAGCTTCAAATCCTGTCTCTTGAATTTACTGGCTATACAATTGTAATCAAGTCACTCAAGTTCTTTATATGTTTCAATTTCCCCCTCTGTAAAATGGAGATAATACCATCTTACTATCTACCTTAGGGGGTAGTAGCAAAGTTCAAATGAGGTATAAAAGACAGCTCTGTAACACCCTTAGAGTGATAATCCATTATTATTAGCATTAGTTGTTGTCAAAGTCAGGAAGTAATTGTATTCATTAGTGATTTAAGCATCATTATGAAGAATATGAAGAATTAACAAGTAGAGAGCTATATAAAAAAAATCTATAATGAAGTTCCCTCAATAACAAAATTCAAGGTAGCTTAAAAATCTCTTTTGAGCATAGGATTCACATGTAAAACATTTTCAGCCTTTTAAAATCACACATATGTACATTTGGGTCAATTTATTACTATAATTTTTATTATAATAGTTAATAATTCTACAGATTGTATCATTTTCATTTCTATACAAAATATTTCTTCAGTGAGATATAATTACACATGTAAAACATCGATTTGATTGTCTGTTAGTAGAAGCAAGATTAAGCAAAAATAAGTGAAAATCACAAACAATCCAAAACCTAATTCAAATTTTCCCATTCCTCAAATTCAAGGATTATAATTATTATATATTATTATTATTATATTATAAGTTATAATGTAATGAACAAATCTGTGTTCTCCTACCTCTCCTCTTTCTTTTACATATCTGGACTTTAGAATGAAACACATGAAAATGACCAAAATAAATATTTGAAATGAGAGGTATAGTTAAATCTTAAACTACTTACCCCATTAATGAAAATACATGAATCTAAGATGGCAATTCTAAAAATACACATATAGATCTATATTTCGAACTATCTTCTGATCACAAATAAATGATCACCAAAAATCACAGAACAAAACTATTTTTAAAAGGAAAACCCTCATTAGTATCTCATTTAAAACAGAGACTACTTATTTCCTATAGCTGACACCTTGCTTAATTACTCAAAGTTTAGTTGAAGATATCATACCTGACAGTAATTTCTGCTTCGTCCCACTGGACCTTGGCGGAGGTACTACCTTCTTTGACTACACCAAGCAGGGTGGCGTGCCGCCCAGTCTGCTTGTGCACACAGCGCCCACCAACTCTCAGACCGGCATCCACTCCACCTATCACTGCAAGCACAGGCCACACCTCTACGCAGAGAGTCTTCAGCTGCAGCTCAGAGAGGTCAGCAAGACCGTGCCTACTATGTTTACCTTTCTCTTCTTCCTTGCTCTCTTTTTCCTCTCTCATCTCATTCTCTTCTCGGCTTTGAACTGAGCGGCTTTTCTTTAGTTTTTGACCAGTTTCTTTAATGCACATCTTAATTTTATGTAATCTTTCCATCATTTTCTTGTTTATGCAATGTGTCCAACGATCTGTCCGGTGAAGGATACGGATAAGCTGAATAGTGGCCTCAGCAAGCACTGCAGCTACAGGACTACATATAGGATCTCCAGGAAGCAAGTCTCTGGGTGTACCTCGCATCTGCATATCACAGATTTTCACCTAAAGAAAAAGAAAAAAGGAGAGGAACTGTTCAACTGTCAACAATAGCCATTAAAACTAGTAATTTTTTTTTTTTTTTTAGTATTCCAAAATGTTAAGTACGTTGCTGAACCAAAGCTATAATTATGAGTTTCAAAGCTATAATTATGAGTTTTAATCTTGAATATTCACTTGAGCTACAGCACCATCTTTACCATTAGAGTTTAAGAGATTGTCAGATTTGCCAGTGAGTATTCATGCTCTTTAGATCAGGGCTTGTCAAACTTTTTCCACTTGCCCTTTTTCACCTGAGAAGTTTTTATGTGACCCCAGATATAGAGGTATATAAAATAGGTGTGCAAATGAAAATAAATCAACATTTAGCAATTCCCACATTCAGTTATGAGACCTCATACGGGTTTGCAAACCACAATTTAAGAAGCTGGGC
Source organism: Myrmecobius fasciatus (assembly GCA_023553655.1). NCBI lineage: Eukaryota > Metazoa > Chordata > Mammalia > Dasyuromorphia > Myrmecobiidae > Myrmecobius > Myrmecobius fasciatus. The sequence continues at coordinate 116,756 of JAJPUD010003230.1, forward strand.
TCTACAATCTGGACTATGCTCAAAAAGTTATCAAACTGTGCATACCATTTGACCCAGCAGTGTTTCTACTGGGCCTATATCCCAAAGAGATCTTAGAGGAGGGAAAGGGACCCACATGTGCAAGAATGTTTGTGGCAGCCCTTTTTGTAGTGGCTAGAAACTGGAAACTGAAGGGATGCCCATCAATTGGAGAGTGGCTGAATAAATTATGGTATATGAATGTTATGGAATATTATTGCTCTGTAAGAAACGACCAGCAGGACGATTTCAGAGAGGCCTGGAGAGACTTGCATGAACTGATGCTGAGTGAAACGAGCAGAACCAGATCATCATACACAGCAACAACAGTATTACATGATGATCAATTCTGATGGACATGGCTCTCTGCAACAAAGAATTGTCTCAAACCAGTTCCAATTGTTCACTGAAGAAAACCATATACACCCAGAGAGAGGGAAATGAAATATGGACCACAACGTAACATTTTCATGATCTCTATTGACATTTGCTTGCATTGTGTTGCCTTTCTCTGATTCTTTTTTTTTTCTTGTAGATAGGATTTTTCTTGCATAACTTCTCAAGCATTTCAACATTATTAACATGTAGTGGACTTCCTGCCATCTAGGGGAGGGGAGGGGACTGGGGGTAAAATTTGTAATGGAAAGCTTTGTAAAGATCAATGTTGGGGAACTACCCATACATATGTTATACAAATAAAAAGCTTTAATAAAAAAAAATAAAATAAAATAAAATATTTTGATCAAAAAAAAAAAAAAAAGAAACGACCAGCAGGATGATTTCAGAGAGGCCTGGAGAGACTTGCATGAACTGATGCTGAGTGAAATCAGCAGAACCAGGAGATCATTATACACAGCAACAAGACTATACAATGATCAGTTCTGATGGACGTGGTTCTCTTCAACAATGATGTGATTCAAACCAGTTCCTATTGTTCAGCGATGAAGATAGTCATATACATCCAGAGAGAGACCTGAGGGAACTGAATGTGAACCACAACACAGCATTTTAATGCTTTCTGTGAATATTTCCATGCATTTTGTTTTCCTTCTTAGATTGGTTTTTTTCTTCTCTCTTTCTAGATCTGATGTTTCTTGTGTAATAAGATAACCATATAGATATATATATATACATATATTGGATTTGTCATATAATTTATCATATTTAGCATGTATTAGATTACCTGTCATCTAGGGGTGGGGGGTGGGGGGAAGAAGGGGAAAAGCTTGGAACAAAAAAAAAAGTTTTGCAAAGGTCAATGTAGAAAAATCACTCGTATTAAAAAACTTTTAATTAAAAAAAAAAGAAGCTGGGCTCTAGATAAAGGGTTCTTAATATTTGTCACAAGTCCCTTTGCCAATCTGATGAGGTATTTCAGAGCTATTTCTCCAGATGTTTTTAAATAATTGAAGGAAATGAGCAATCCTAGTTAGAAGTTAATAAAGTAAGAGTGTAATATTTTCCTATCCAAGTTAAAAAATTTCCTGAAATCTATTTCTGTGGACCCTGGGATGATTCCCTGTTCTCCAATGAAAGGTAGGAGAGGAATCTGGGAATAGTAGGTTGTAAATTTCAAGCTCTCCAGAAATCAAAAGCACTTGGGGTAGAACAGGAACCCTCCTGGTACAACCCAAGAAGATCCAAAGAAAGCTTCCAGGCCGGGGATCATCCCATGTGAAGTGCAAACATCTCCTGGCTAGCTCCACAGAAACACCATGTAGGGACCCTTGGAGCTAACTGCATCTGGCTGGAGCCTCAGCAGGAACCACAGAAACTTTCACCTTCCGAACTGCAATAAGGAGTTGGGGGGAGTCTGAGTCCAGGAGGGAATCTCGGCTGATTAGGAACGCCAGGTCTGACTGTGCTGCAGAGCCCCGGACCTGGGTGAGAAAGAATCGGCACCTGGTGGGTGCAGAAGTAGAGGACCAAGGATGTTGCTGGCTGCAAGTACTGGCAGATAGGGGAGGAGCTTTTGGTTTGAGGTTCTAGGTCAGAGAACTCAAGTGAAACTAGAGACACCATTCCCCCCACAGCACCTCAATTACACTAATACTTCTCATTTAAAAAAAAAAATGAAATGCCAAAGTAAAAAGAACCTAACTATAGAAACTTACTATGAGAACAGGTTCATGTTGAGAGGAGAACACAAGTAGAAAAAAAATTTCTTCTACCCCAAATTAACAATTTGAATAACGATTAAATGGCTACTGGTCCAAGAGAGAATTTATAGAAGAACTCAAAAAAGAATTTAAAAATCAAATGAGAGATATTGAGGAAAAACCAAAAAATGAATAAATAAAAGCCATCTAAGAAAAGATTATGAAAAAAAATTAACTAAAAAAGGAGATTTAAAGATGAAAATAACTCATTGAAAATTAAGTCAATGAAGCTATAAACAACAGAATATTAAAAAATGAAAAAATAGAACAGAATGTGAAACATTTTTAAGAATAACAATAGATTTGGAGAATAGATCAAGAAGAGAAATTATAAGAATTACTGGACTACTTGAAATCTATAACCAAAAAAAAGAACTGTGATACAATAATGCAAGAAATAATCCAAGAAAATTATCCTGAAGTGATAGAGAATGAGGGGAACATAGAAATAGAGGAAAAAAAAAGCCACCAATCACCACCTCAAAGACATGGAAAACACATAGGACGGTTACTGCCAAATTTCAAAACTCTGGAAGAGTTTTTTGCAAAAAACAAGAAAAAAGGGGCAGCTACATGGTGAAGTGGACAGAGCACCAGCCCCGAAGACTTGAAGACCTGAAGACTTGAATCTGGCTTTAGACACTGAACACTTTGTAAATGGGTGATCCTGGCAATAAATAAATATTAGTTAAAAAAAAAAAAAACAAAAAAAAACAATTCAAAGAGGCTGGAGCTATAATTAGAATTGTATAGGATTTATCAACGGCTACAATAAATGGCCAGCGATCCTGGAATCATATATAGTTGGCAATCAAAAGAGCCAGACCAGTTGCCAAAAATATCATATCCAGCAAAATTATCAGTAACACTGAATGAAAAAAATCGAAATTCCACAGATTTTCACGACTTTCTTTCAACTAAACCCGAAGTCAATAAAAAATTTAATATATAAGAGTCAATATCAAGTATCAATCGAAGAACTTAACATGGACAAACCGTTTATGCTTTTCACATAGAAACATACATCATTTGTTTAAGACTGACTTCAGCAACTGGGTAGCTCAAAAGAAAGATTGGGGCAGAGTTAAGGTAAAAATAATAATCAGGTTAAACAAATGAGGTGACAGGGAAAATAAACACACAAGAGACCTCCAATTTTACTACCATAAGAATTTCCTATCTTAATTTTAGAAGGAGAAAAAAAGAGGCTTCCTGTTCCTTCATTCTTTTAACATTATGCTTCCACTTAGGAATACTAGAATACCATGGTTTAGCCTGTTCCAAAAGTTATCCACATAATTTGAAGTATGCATCCAATTATTTTCATGTTTATATACAATAAAGTTTAAATAAAATCTTTAAAAATCTGAACACATATCAAACTAAGCCCTTGAAAGTTCTAAACAGATTTAAGGTTTTTTTCCTTCCAAGACACTACTAGGAACTTCATACTTCATACTTCTCCCAAATTTCTAAAGACTTTAATTCTAACAAACATTAGTAACCTCAAGATCAAAGAAATCATTTACCTTGCAAAGATGACTAAAAATCTAAATAAATGGAATAAGAGAAATCAAATATTATTCCACAAATACTTAAAATTCCTGTCTCCCTTAAGCAATGAAGTTTTCTTCTTAGAGCAGTAACATAACCTTAAGTCTCCCATTCAGAAAGGATGCCATTAGAAATCAGAAAGAGAACTACAATCTAAGTCAGAAAACTTCAGGTTCGAGTCCCAGACAGTCCCCTCACTAGCTATTCTGGAGCAGCATGATGACATAGCAGATAAAGTGCTGGGCCTGAAGAGAGAAAAACCTGAATTGAAATTCAATCAAATACTAGCTGTGTGATCCTGGGCAAGTCAACCTCTATGTCAATTTCTTCTTCTGTAAAATGGATATAATAACAGCACTTAACTTCCTAGGATTGTCAAGAAGATTAAATGAAATAGTAATGTTAAGGGGCTTACTATAATGCCTAGCACTTAGTAAGTGCTATGTAAATGTTAGTTGTCATCATCATCATCACTATATGACCTTTAAAACATCACTTAAAATTTCAGCTGTCTGTAGCACTGGATAGAGTGCCAGGCCTAAAGTTAGGAAGAAAGATCTGAGTTCAAATTCAGCCTCAGATATTTACTATCTGTGTAATTCTCAGCAAGTAACTTAAGCTTACTTGTCGTAAGTTTCCTCCTCTGTAAAAAGAGCTGCAGAAGAAAACAGAAAACAACTCCAGTAACTTGGTGAAGAAAACTCCAAATGGGTTCACAAAAAGTTGTGTATGACTGAAACAACTGGACAATTAAATCTGTAAAATGGACTTAATGTTATCTACATTTTCTCACAGTGGGTCTGTGAAAATCAAATTTAAATCAATGTGAAATACATTGCAACCATTAAATATTTTATACATGCCCAGTCACTATTCTTAACAAATTGGAAAAAAAAATTGACAAAGATATTCTGTAGATTAAGTCATAACATAAGTTCAAGAAAAAGTAGTGATATAGTATAAGGGACAAAATGAAAATTAAAACATGGAATCATGAAGTGCTATCAATGACTGTACAAATTCTATTCCTGGCCTAAGTCTACCTCTAAATGCTCTGTGAACAATTCAATATTTAATCAGCAACCAAAACAGCATTTCATTTTTCATTTTATGGTTCTCTAAAGTTTATGGGTTTCATATTTGCACATGAACCATTTCTTCCAAAAAAATTACTTATAAATTAAGTATTTTAGAAAGAGGATTTGGAGCAGCTAGGTGGCGCAGTGGATAGAGCACCAGCCCTGAAGTCAGGAGGACCAGAGTTCAAATTTGACCTCAGACACAACACTTCCTAGCTGTGTGCCCCTGGGCAAGTCACTTAATCCCAATTGCCTCAGCAAAAAAAAAAAAAAAAGATTCATTGTTTCAGCATACTAGGGAGAATGTGTAATGAATTGAAAAAAAACCTTTTAAAAATAGTATTTTAGGGGCAGCTAGGTGGCGCAGTGGATAGAGCACCAGCCCTGAAGTCAGGAGGAACTGAGTTCAAATCTGGTCTCAGACACTTAACATTCCCTAGCTGTGTGACCCTGGGCAAGTCACTTAACCCTAATTGCCTCAGCAAAAAGCAAAAGCAAAAAAAAAAAAAAAAAAGGTATTTTAGTAGTCAAAGAATAAATACTACTTTCCCAAAATAAAACACTTTAAAACTACTTCATTTTATTTACTTTATGAGAATCTAGGTATTTAAGTTTTCATTTTTTCATCAAATATAAGAGAATATTAATAAGCAAAAAGCTATTTAAATGCTGTCACTAATATACAAAAATAGACAATCCCTGGCTTCAAAGGAATAAGAAATAAAAACAACTCAAAGGGAAGTAGTAGCCAGAGAAAGAAGGGGCACTGTGAATCGGGACGTCACAGGGAGCCACTGGACAACCAAAAGATTGCCATTTCCAAGAAAGCTAGTACTGATCTTATAATTTATCTCGGAGATAGAAGGGAAAAACTGGGAGATAGGAGAGAGAAGAAGAGAAGAAAATATTTACACAGATTTGTAAATTACATCAGAAATAAGTGACAACCAAAGCCAGCAATTATTTTCCTTAATATAAACATAATTTTTCAATACCTTTTCTCCAGGATTGCTGCTATAGAACATTACACAAGGATATAACTCGGCTGCATCCACATCTTCAAAAGCTAGCTTCGGTTCCTAGATTTAAGCATGGATGAGGAGAAAAAAAAAAAGAAAAAAGAAAAATTAAAGAATAAAACAATGTAGTTTCTACCTTAAAAGGTCTATAGGTAATATTGTAGGAATATTCTATAGATAGCCTAAATGAATGGAAAGGAAGATGCTTGCTTCATAAAGATACTGGCACCAAGACAAGATACAGTAATGATATTTAGGAAATTCAACTAGAATGTCTGCTAGATATTTCATTCTGAAAAAAAGGGGATAACTTATAAAATTATTGGCTTCTTTTCTTAATAACCTTTACCTTTCAGCATGTAGAAACAGCAATGAAATTAAATCAAACTAAATTTAGTACTGATCAAGAGAAAAGAATTGGTGAAGTTAAAAGAATAAGAACCTTGAGAAAATGTGACCATGTCATAATAGTCAAATTAGAGAATTCAGGACACAGACACACAGCATAGATTTTAGGAAAGTATATGTTAAAATGTTCAGCAGGGGGTAATGACGTGGGAAGTTTGGTTTTCTAATCCCACAGTCAAAGACTCATGAAATAAGAATAGGAAGTTCTCAAAATAAAATTGTGGCAATTCAATGACAAATCATCTCAGTAAAGACAAAGATGGGAACATTTAGAGAGACAATGTGACTAAAGTAAGTTTCTTGTGAAAGTGGCTAGGAAACAGACAAGGATGTTAGAAGGGCCCATAAGTTTATCATTTCTACAATTCTGAATGTTCTGTTATTTCCTCAATTGCTACAAACAGCGTAAATGTTGTTATCTGTATGTTCTTGAGGTATTATGGTCTGGGTATAAATGTGTAAGCTGCATAAGATACAGAGAGAAAAGCTGAGATGAAAAGATGCAACCCAAATCAAAAGATATTTATGTCCTTAAGAGCACACTCTGAGCCACTGTCTCACCCCTAAAAGTTGTCAGGGTCATAGAACATAAGACTAACATGAAATACAATGAAAGAAGGCTTTGTAAATTGTTCATGACCAAAAAAAAAAAAAAAAAAAAAAAATCAAGAAAAAAAAGTTCTTGGTTTGAGTTGATGGTATAATTTCAATAAACAACAAAGAACCACTACTCAATTATTTCAATTCAATATTCCCAACAAGAAAAATGATCTTTGAATAATAAATGACAGAAAAAACAGAGACAAGAAGGGAATGAAACTACAAGGAGTAAGCAAACACTTAGTGGGTCTAAATGAGTTAAAGTCTCTTGTTGAGATAAATTATATTCCAAACTTTTCTAAGAATCTGTCACTGCTAAATTATCATCAATAATTCTTAAGAAATTGTATAGCTCAAAGGAGGTAACAGGATAAGAACAATTATTAACTCAATTTTCTAAAAGGGGAAAGATGAGAATTCTACAAACCATATATATCACCAAGTTTTATGATGATCTCTAGGATAATTCTAGAAGAAACAATCAAATGGACTGAGTACCCAGAAAGTGAAATCATAACAACTAGAAGAAAGCATAACAACCTAACTACAATTATTTTTCTGGATTGGGTTGCTAGACTAAACATATTCAACATCTACAACAAATGTTGTAGACATGTATATGGATTTCAGCAAGTAATGACTAAGTTATTTTTTATATTCTTGTGGACAAGCTGAAAAAAAAGGGAAGAAATGATCATGAAATTAGATAGAATAACAGCTAGTTAAACAACAGTATCCAAAGTATTATCTAGTAGATGTCAAGCAAGATGGGGTGCTCTAGTGATTTGTAAAACGATAGTTTCATTGATCCTATTATAACTCAACATTTTAGCAAACACTTGAATAAAAACATGGGACTAGCATAGTTTCACATCTGACACAAAACTCAGAAAGATAGCTCTTATTTTAAACAAGTTCTTCAAAGACTAAAGATGGACTAAGAAATAAGCATGTGAAGTCCTACACATAGGCTGAAAAAAGTAAACTGCACAGGAGCAGAAGACCATCACCTAGCTTCAAAGACTCAAGATTTCCATGAGTTAGTCTCTAAGGTCTCTTGTAGTTCCAACCCTATAATCCTAGACGGTTTTTAGTTGACTGTTAGCTCAATGAATTGACAATACGATATCTGACCCCCCTCCCAAAAAACAAAAACAAAAACAAAAGACTATTTAGAATTTAGGTTTCATTAATACAGGTACAGTGTCCAGGACAAAGGAGGACTATCCTTGATAGTCCAGGACTATCTTAAGCAGTCCATCTTAATTTCTACTCACATCTTATTAAAAAGCTTGAGTTTACTGAATCCTGCCATACTCTGTGCTGGTCATTCCACATATGGATTACTGCATTCATTAGGTTTGCCACATTTAAGAGGAACATTCACAAACTTGAGAGGAAGGTCACCTATCTGGGGAGAAGATTTGAGGGCATAGTATCTGAATAACAGTTTAAGGAACTAGAGATGTTTGTCTAAAAAAGATTTCAGGACAGGACAATAGATATTTTAAAATATCTGAAGGGCTGCCTTCTGGAAACAGGATTAGATTTATTCTATGTAGCTCCATAGGGCAGAACTAGGAAAAAGAAGTTACTGACAATTCAATCCCTAACAGTTCAAGCAGTCCATAAATAGAATGGACAATGTTTGAAATACTATATTCTTTGCCCCTAGACATATTCAAGCAACAATAGGATTGTAACCTGTTAGAGAAGCAGTAGAAAGAATCCTATAATATGTAGAAGTTTGATCAGATGACCTCTAAGGTCCTTTCCAACTCAAAATTCTAAAACACTCTGCAATTTTATGAAATAATATTTTCCTTGATAAAATTCACAAGAATTCATGCAAATCCACCACATAAAAGTAACCTACAACCAGTTCTTGATTATAATTTCTAAATGGGGAAATTTCACATATGATAATTTAAGCTTTATTTTCAACAACTTTTATCAAATGGAATTACACAACCTATTTTTTTTGCTCCCTGCTCTCTAGTGTAGATTCTATTAAGTACTGTAACAGAAGAAAAGGAAAAAGTAAGAAGAAGGGAATAAAAAATAGAGTAGATTATAGTTTATCTAAACTAGAGATTGGCCCTAAAATAAACAAGTAGAATATACACTAAAACACAAAAAACATGAATCTTATAAACAAATTTCAGTACCTCTCCATTTTTACCAAAGGAAATTGTTCTGGCCTCCATGTCCAATACACAAGTAATAAAATCTCCTTGAGTAAAACTGGACAACGTCAAAGTCTGTTCTCCATTATGGTACAGGTTACCACTGTAGGCTCTATACAACCACATATCTGAGGTAGTGCGGTGGTTAAAATCATGTACTGGCCATCGAGAAACTCCAACACATGTGCCTTCATTACCACGGTTTTCCTTTACAATGTAAAACTAAAATAAAATCAATAATTTTCATTAATATTAAGAAAGATTTTAATTATATGATGTTAATCCATATTTAAGAAAACAGAGGTATATCCATAATCAATAGAAATACGTAAGGAAAAAAATATTAAAAAGAGTCAAATAAAATATAACATGTGAATGTATGATCTATTTTTATTACTTTAAAACAGTCATAAAAATAAGATGGTCAGTTTTCATATATGCATATTTTTTTAAAAATTTTATTCTTTAAGCAACTTTCAATCATCTTGCCAATCCTATCTTAAGTAATCCACCTTAACTTCTGCTTATATCTTGTATTAAAAAACATGAATTTACTGAGAATTTTCTGAAAGAACTTGATAAGGAACATTTCAATGATTTTTAGAATTTCTAACTATTCTCTAGTGGGGACTTTTATCATACAGCTATATCATAAGGGAAAAAAATTACTATCTTTCACATATTGCTAAAATTAATTTTTAATGACAAAACAAATTTTAAAAGTTTATTGGAATTTCACATACCTTCCACTGATAACATCCAGATGTTACACCAGTTGATGCTAACCCATAGCCTTTTCCTCCACTACCATGGGTCAAAATCTGTCCATTTTCCACTAAACAGCACTGAGCCTTTTCTGGGTCAAAGGAAACTTCCTGAATAGGAAGGTTTTCATCTTCTTCCTCTAATTCTCCTTGCTTCTATCAGAAATGAAGCTTTATTAGTTTTTCTAAATAAGCTAACTTCAAGTATTTACTAAAGATAATTCTTAAAAAGGTCAGTCACCTGTAACTTCATTTCCTGCTCTTTTTCCTTGATCTGAATTGCATGTTTGGCCTGAGCAATGGGTGTCTCCCACATACAATCCGAGAGAAGGGAAAATAATCGTTCAACAACCTATTGCATTGTAAGGGGGAAAAAAGGAGAAGTCTAATTCTGAAATAGCAAAGAGTTATCAGAAAATGCAAAGCACATTATTTAATATATTACTTTCTGTTGGCAAGTCAATCATTTTAGAAGCTTCATTAATTTTTTAGGATAATGAAACATTAACTTTGTTAATTGTATTCATTCCACTAAAACATACTAAGCACCTATTGCGTGTAGAGGAAAGGGATAACAAGCATTTTTACTAAATTCCTACCATGTGTTACACATTATGCTAAAGGTTTTACAACTATTATCTCATTTGATCCTCAGAGATAGGTGCTGTTATCATCTTTTTATAACTGAGGAAACTTTAGAGGTTAAATGACTTGTTACACAGCTAGTAAAGTATCTGAAACTCTTTCTGACTTTAGAGAAGCCTCCATTGTAACTAATATCTTGCTGTTCTGAAAAGATTAAGGAAGCCTGCAAAGCTACCCAAATCTGTAAATAACCTGGACAATTATACAAACTGATTTAGTACTAAATTCATAAAATAACAAGCAGAAACAACAAAAATTACAAATACAAAGCAGCAGCTACCACTTAGCAGGTGTTAAACGACATCAAAACCCAAAAGCTAACCCTTACCCATCCCCCCCAAAAAAGGCGCAGCTTAAGGCACTATCATAAGTCTTTCGTAACCTGAATCAAGTTTTGCAAAACTATTCCATCAGTACCTCTGCCCTCACCACAGAATCACAGGCTCGTATCTTTGTCTTCAATTCAACTTACATTTGTTAAATGTTCAGATTTTTATAACAAACTGTTAAATCAATTTGAAGGAACCCACTTCTTTTGATCTCCCTCTACTACTATCAGTTAGGGATACCTGAGTGGACAATAGTAATATGAGAATCTGAAGTTATACCATACTATTTTAATATGAAGTTATGCAAATATCATGCATAATCAGTAGTTAATTTTTACTAATCTTGTTTTCTACTGTATATATTTTTATATGTAACTGATATGTCCATTTCAATAAATATAAATTCCACATAAGTAGGGAATAGTTCATTCTTTGGATTTATATCACTAGAACCTAGCCCTGGCACAACATAAGTAATAAATATTTGACTGATTTTCATTCATTGTTTTGGAATATTATAAATGACATTTTAGAATGATTTTAAAACTATAGACCTGAGCCATTTGATCATCTTCAACCCCAGATTCGCAAGCTGGTAATACAGCTTCAAGGACATGAAGTGCAAGTAATCTAGTCCTTAAGTTACCCACCAGTGGAATACCTGAAAAAGAAAACCAATGCGTTATTTTGTATTTGATCTTAATGATCTTTCAAGAAAATTCTCAAAATTAAATTAGCTATCCAATAGTGTTAAGTATAGTCAACATCTGAATGAGATAAATATGCAATACAAATTATTTTTAAGCCTATGTCATACCTGAGGAACACTTCTGAGATGCAATGTTAAGAAGCACTTCAGTCCACTTTGGAGAAGCCATTTTTGACTGAATAGCTTTTGATGACACAACTCTTCTCAGAAAAACTAGAAAGTCCCCTAAGTGAAGTTCTGCTGCATGCTGTTTTCTAAGTACAGCTGAAAATTTAAAAGAAAAGTTTGGATTACATCATTACAAATCTGATACAAGAAAAAAAATTATAAATAATGATTTACAGCCATATTAATAAAATTACCAAATAATTACATTACCAAAAATTGGAAAACTTTTGGCAACATTTTTCTAGGGGAAAAAAGATCAAGGAAAATTATGAAATAAAAATAAGAAGGAAAGCAGCCCTAGTATTACTGAATTCTAAGATATTAAAAAATTATTATTGGGACAGCTAGGTGGCGCAGTGGATAGAGCAGCAGCTCTGAAATCAGAAGGACCTGAGTTCAAATATGACCTCAGACATTTAAACATTGCCTAGCTGTATGACCCTGGGGGACAAGTCACTTAACCCCAATTACCTCAGCAAAATAATAATAATAATAATAATGAAAAGAATGAAACAAAAAATTATTATCAAAGATATTTGGCATTGGTTTAAAAAAAAAATTAATCAACAGGATAGCCCAGATAAGCAGACCCAGAAGCAATTTAGTATATTAGACTATATAATGTTTTACAAAGGACACAAAATGCCAGAAATTAAAGGTAATCTTTTTTTGGTAACAACTGCTGGGAAAACAAAAAAGCAGTCAAACAAAATAGGCTTAGAATAATACTTTATACTACATATGACAGTGATCTCCAAAAGGACATAAATATAAAAATTACATCATAAAAATATTAAAAATAAAAGGTTCCTTGCACAACTAAGAATAGTAAGTGAATTTATAACTAAGGGAAAGACATGATAATATAGGATTAAAATCTGATTATATAAAATAAAAGCTTTTACATCTGTGAAATTAAAGTAACTAGTTGAGTAAAAGAAAATTTTCATAGCAAAAATCTCCGATTAAGTTCTGATCTCCAGGATATACAGAACTGATACAAATACATATCATGAACATCCATTCTCTATTGCACTAAGTGGTCAAAAAAACTATGATGCAATTTTTTAAAGTGGAAAGGCAAGGTATTGATAAGCATATGAAAGAATCCTTCAAATCACAAATGAGAGAAATATAACTTAAAACAATTTTGTGGTTTCAAATAATATCCATCAGATTGGCAAAGATGACAAAAGGATAAAAAATGATGGAATGTTAGAGGGTCCCTGGGAAGACAGACACTAACATTTTGTTATTAGAGCAATGGATTGGTACATATGTTCCAGAAAAGAATTTAGCATTATACTTAAGTCACTCAACTGCATTCTTAGGACTAGAATTACTAAGGTAGGCATATATTTCAATGAGGTCAAAGAAGAAAAGGTCCCATGTGCGTAAAATGAAATATAAAAGCACTTTTTACAACAGCCAAGAACTAAAAAGAAAATTGGATGCCCCTCAACTGGAAAATGATTAAACAAACTGTGGTATATGAATGTCATAGAATATTTACTACTAGAAGAAATGACATTTATGAAGAATTCCAAGACATACAGGAAAACATATATAACATGTTATCAGAACAATCTACACAAAGAACACAACCTGGCACACAATGCTTATTGACTGACTGAAAACAACACAGAAAAACTCCCAAACTTTGATCAGTGGAGTACCCCAATAATAAATTCAAAGGACTCTTATGGTAAAGCATGCTTATCATTTATTGGCAAAGAGGTTATGGATAACGGGGTAGAAAAGTAAGAACTTTTCAGACACATACAATATGTTAATGTGTTTTCCTTAACTACTCCATCACAAAGAAAGGTTCTAGAGGCAGGTAGGATGTTTAAAAAAGAGAGAGAAAATTAACAAAATGTTTTTTTAAAAAACAGCCACTTGGTTTTATTTGAAAAGTAAACTCTGTCCAATCAGGATGCTATTAATAAATGAAGTGAACACCATCAATATTAATATTCTTACTATAAATCAAATAGGAAGACAAGATAAAGTTGCAATTAAACAGAAGAGAACAGAGTTCTCTTTGGAGAGTGGAACAAAGGAGTGGGCAGAGTTGGCTTCACTATGCACCAAAGTTAGGAGCACATGATCTTATTTTGCAGTACTTGTAAGAAAAACAAACAAAAAAAAAACATTGAAAATATTGTGCAGATAAAAAGGTAGAGAAAGTCTATGAAGAATTTTACAAAATAATCTAAACCAAATTGACATATTTCATATTAAATGACTTTGATGTAAATGAATACAGAGAAAATTATAGTAAAAAATGTCAGAAAAGACAGCTCAAGTTTAAAAAATTAAAGAAGTAAAGGGTTATAACCTACTCAAAAATCATCATGCTTATTATCAAGAATACTATCTTCAACAAAAAGTTACCCAGTAATACCACTACTAGGACTGTCCTCCAAAGAGAACAAAGAAAAAGGAAAATAATACATATGTACAAAAATATGGCAGAACAAGTTGTAATACATGAAGTTAATAAGAAATTATAAATGGGATGGTTTGGGGGAAAACCTAGAAAGATTTCTATAAACTGATGCAAAATGAAGTGAATAGAACAAGGAGAGGGTCAAGGGCAGAGTCAAGATGGCAGAATAAAGGCTGGACTTGTCTGAACTCTTCCAAATTCCCCTCCAAACAACTTTAAAATAATACCTTAAAATGAATACTGGAGAAAAAACAACAACAACAACAAAAAAAATGCAAGTTGAAACAGGTTCCTAGCCCAAGATAATTTAGAAAAGTGACAGGAAAAGGTCTGTCTCACTGGGATGAGAGCAGGCTGTGCCAGCAAGCCAGCAGCAGGCCTTAGGGACGACTGAATCAGCAGTAGCAGCTTTCACAGCTCTCAACCTATAGATGGCAAGGGGTTAGGACAGCTGGTCATAAGGAGAATGCCCACATGATTGTGGACCATAATCCCCAGGCAGAACAGAGCCACTAGAATGGACACAACCGCAAAGGAGCAGAGTCTCTGGTCACAGCATACAGATCAGAAGAGCAGTGACCACACCTGTCCTCAAACCATACCACCCTGAAGGAGCTGAAAATGTATCTATCCCCAGATGTAGTTCTCAGTATCAAAAATCTGAAGCTTGGCAGTGTCTCCCCTCCATCCCAGAAGAGGAATCCAAGTTTAACATAAAATTAAGAGTCAAGAAATAGGTGAAAATGAGCAAACAATAAAATAAATAAAATAAAACAAAAATAATAAAAAAAACCCTTGACCATAGAAAGTTACTAAAATAACAGGGAATATAAACTCAGAAGAAGATAACAAAATCAAAAGTGCTACAATCAAAGTAAGGAAAAATGTGAATTGATTTCAGGCCTCAAAAAAGAGTTCTTGGAAGAACTCAAAAAAGTTTTTTTTAAATCAAGTAAGAGGTATAGAGGAAAAATTAGAAAATAGAAATGGGATTTTTACAAGAAAATCATGAAAAAAGAGTCAACAACTTGGTAAATAAGGCACAGAAAAATACTGAAGAAAAAAGATAAGTCAAATGGTCAAAGAGACAGAAAGAAAAATCCATTGAAGAGAAGAACTCCTTAAAAAGCAAAACTGGCCAATTAGGAAAAAGAGGTACAAAAATTCACTGAAGAATGCAAAAGACATAAATTAACATATAACTACATCCTCATTTTCATGAGTTTATATATAGATATAGAGAGACTACCCTTAACAAAAATAAATATATTAAATATAATAATAAATATAAATATATTAATATACCTTTTATATAAAAGGCATTAGGCTAAATAAACACTGGGGATATTAACATTAACATAACACATAGATAATAACAAACGAGATCCTTATAATATGCACTTAGCATTTAGTAGGTCCTTAATAAATGCTTGTCTCCTATCATTCACTAATGAAAAGATACACATACGTAAACAAAAATGAAATGATGAAAGGGAAAGTATTTATAACCAATATGCCCGAAAAAAATTTCTCAGACACAGCATCTGAACTACCTTAGAAGATAAACATTATGAGAGGTAGAAACAAAGGAATTCATTCCAGACATGGAGGACAGCAGCAATAAGGAGCTACTAAAAGTTTTTTCTAATTGTCCTCAGACAGGTGTTTTAGGAAGATTACTTTGGCAGTTATGAGATAAATTCCAAAGGAGAAAAAGTAGAAGCAGGAGATCAATCAAAAAGCTATTATAATGATGCATAGGAGAGGTAATGATAGTCTCAAATAGGGTGGTGGTCATGTGTGGCTCTATGGAAAAGATGAGAAAATGTTATCTTCCTCCTTTCACCAAAAGAAATGGGAGAGAAAAATATGGGTGTGTAATGTTATATATGCTATCAGATAATTAAGCAAATTGTCTGCTCACCACTTTTATTTCAATTTTTGTTATAGAGAAAAAAGAGGGCATATTCAGCAATTGATAAAATATAAAAGGAAAAGATATCACAGTAAACTTTTTAAGAGAAAAATAACAAAATATGAAAGAAACTGATAGAAAATATGTCTTGGAGGTAGCTCAGGGAGAAAGACTAAAAACAAAATTTAGCAACTGAATAGAAATTGGAAAAAGAGGATAAGAGACAAGTAACTAAAATGTCTATGTAGTTTTGGGAAAAAACAATAGATAAGCATGGAGGAAGGATAGGGTTAAGAAAAAAAAGACGGTAAGTTATGTTTTGGATATAAGACATTATCTAGTGTAATGTGGCATTGGAATTCAAAAAACTAAAGTTCAAAAAGTTTTAAAGATTGGAGATTAGGCACATGGATAATAACAATAACTACTGATGATATTCAAATAGATTTGAATTTTTATAGTATTTTAAAGTTTGCAAAGTGCTTTATACATATTCTTTTCCTTGAGTCTTATAACAGCCCTGTGAGTAGGTACAAGCATTATGTAAAAAAAGGTAAAATTGACAGCAGCAACAGAATGTACATGGGTAAGACTAAAGAGTCAAACATAACACCCAGTTTGCCTCCAGACTGAGAGGATGGTAGAATCCTCAAAGTAACAAGGAAGTTAGAAAAAAAAAAAGAAAGAAATGGGGGGGGGGGGAATAACAAGGTCAATTTTGGACATGTTGAAGTTTAAAAATATCTAAGGAGCAGTCAGTTTGAGAAGTCCAATAGGCAGTTGGAGTTGACTAAAAAGAAGATGAACTTTTAAAAATGGCTAAAAAAAAAGAAGAAACAGAAAAAGTACACATATTCAGATGAGAATTCTGACAAAATATTTTTGTTTAATTATTTTACTTTGTTATAAAAGAGGATTCAATCTGGACAAAGACACAAATCAACTGAGCTATCATGATAAAAGACATCAATGAAACTTTTCTTAAGATTAATAAAGATACCTCTGAAGTCTCTTTTCTCAATATCTCCACAAGGGTCCACCTTTTTTTCTTCCTCTTCTTCTTCCTCTTCTCCTTCTCCAAAGGAAACCATAAGCAACACACCAGCTTGTAACAACAAATTCTTCAACTGACTACATAATAGATCGAGCAAAGACTGCACTACCTTAGGACTCAGTTTGTCAGCATAGGTCCTAAGGATGAGGTCAGAGGAAACAATAAATCCAACTAGAAAAACATTTTAGTAAAAGAAAGAAAACTTTAAAATATATAAATATAGTGATTAGGAAAAGCTAGGGCCACTAATGAGGCACAATAAAGAAAAATTCTTACCCAGTGGTGATGGCCAGAATCTGTAGCAGCCTTGTACTGGCTACTTTCAAAGCTATGCTAAGCTGAGAAATACCAGTTTTGGGCAACAGCTGCAGAGGCTGCCCTAACATAGTGTCTGTGCCACACAATTGTGACAATACATTTAAGAGACCAGTGGAAATTGCCAAAGAAACATCAACAGGCTGGTAGTGAACACTCAGAGCAAAAACTGTTACCAAAAGGAGACGTTGTTGAGCTTCTAAAAAACAAGATAAAAAATTTAAATTAGATGGTAGTCCCTGAGGGTGAAAATAGTAAAATATAAAATTCATAAAGCATAAAATGTTAATTTTCTTACAAGTTAGTGGTTGAATATTTAATTCACTACTAAGCTCCAACTATATGTAAGGCACCATTATGCTAGGCAGTGAGGATACAGAGACAAAATCATCAAAACCAGTCCCTATTCTCAAGGAGCATACACTAACAAAGTGACTTTTGTAAAGCAACTCACTCCTCTACCAAACTCTACTGGTTCCCTCTCACTCAGTATGACTTTCTCTATTTGACATCCAAAGCACTTTACAATATGACCCCAACTTACTTTTTTGACCCTACTATGCTACTATTCTTCACCCATTCCAGGGTCTAGCCAAAATGGTTTCTTATTTACATTCTTCATTAACCACACTCCATTTTCCATCACCACCCTCTGCAGGGACCATTCTCCACAATGTGAATACACTCCCTTCCTCAGGTTTATCTCTTATAATTCCTGGTTCTCTTTCAGGATCTTGATCAAGTGCCACTTTGTACATGAAACTTTTGTTGATTGTACAATTAGTGTCCCTTCCAGTACTTTAAATCTTTTTTGTACATATCTACATATGAAAGTTTGCTTTCTTCAAAATAATATAAGTCCTCTGAATTCTAATTATCTTGGCCTTCAACTTGTTTGGCACACAGAAGAAGCTTAATAAATACTGACTGAATGATTGATTCTATTTAAGGAATACAGCATTTAGATAATTCGTTTCTCTAGAAATTCATTCACTAATTTTACAATGATGGTCAGGAAATCCACATTTGTAAACTTAGGACAAACTACCATTTGCATCTGAAGTTTCACAAGCAATTTACTCACCAATATGGTGTTTATTTGCTTGTAGGGCTCTCTCCAAAGTTGCAGACAACTGTTGATAAATCTTATGTACAGCCACTTGAATTTCAATCTGAATATTTCTCTTAGCTGCTCTGATACCATCCTAAGTTAAAAATAGTAATTTATTTACTCTTTATTAACAGCAATGTTAACCTATTTTGTAGAAAACGCATTGTTCATTTGTTACCCTGCCTATGCTAGTTTATTTTGCCTCTAGAAGCTTATAAACAGGAGCATATAAACAATGTGCATATGTTATTATAAAATACTTAACTTCAATTCTACCTAATTTTACATTTTCAACATTTCTTGGGATTTCTTCCTTTCCTACAATCTGCGAATATATGAATGCCTTAAAGATTTATTTAATGAAGAAAAATCTTGTGGTAATGGTCTCCACATAATCTAAGACTTAACTGATAAGTGCTAGAATATCAAAATTAAATGGTTTTCTCAGGATCATAAATCTAGTGTCAGAGGTAGGATTTTAACTTAAATGTTCCTAACTCATGTTGTCTCTTTCCCTAATTTATTTTGTCTTTAATGTTTCTTCTCGAGGTTTTAAGAATAATTCCCCATACTAAAAGAAATATACATTCAAAGTCATATGGAAACAGAAAACTTCTGCCCAAATAAATTTAGACCAGAAAATCATTTGGAAAAATTAGAATGCAAAATACTAAAAAGCTCCTCTAAAAATTCTACCCACCCAGATTATGGAAAACTCAGATAGTACTTTGTATTTTTAAACTTCTACTTTAGAAAGAATAAATTTTGGTTATACAATCAGATTAAAAAAAAACCCCAAATACACAAGCAAAATTAATACTTATTCTAAGGACAAACATAAATTGCCTCATACCTGATAATGATGTAATCGCACACTTTCTCCTTTTGTTCCTGCATGTCCTACTGTTCCTAAACCAAAACATCCAGCTAGAAACTGCAATCTAACTGATGTGAGGAGTAAAGAGGAC
Source organism: Myrmecobius fasciatus (assembly GCA_023553655.1). Taxonomy (NCBI): domain Eukaryota; kingdom Metazoa; phylum Chordata; class Mammalia; order Dasyuromorphia; family Myrmecobiidae; genus Myrmecobius; species Myrmecobius fasciatus. The sequence goes on from JAJPUD010003230.1 coordinate 136,209, forward strand.
TGAAATCCTGATCCTTGCCTGCTTCCTGTTAAGGGTACACTCCCTTTTTCCTCCATTCCAGATAGTAGAACCAGGATTTGATGAAGGGCCTCCAAGCGAAGCTTTAATAACAAATTAAAATGAAGAGATTTTAAGTTTCTTCACTGAACTAAGGAACAAGAGGAAGTCATATTAATACTCATTTATCATATTTAAAATTTAATTCTAACATTTCAATTACTTTATTTCTTAACAATAATTCTCACTGTCACATCTGTGACTATTTTCACCAAAGACTTTCTGACAAAGATCTGTAAACATTATACCTTAATATTTGAGAAAAAGTCAATTAAGAAAGCTCTGAAAAGGCTTTACAAAGATGGACAAAATGGAACATTTATGGCTAAAATTTTCTTGCTAAATAATATTCAAATAGTGCAATTACTTTGTCCTTTTTTATTCAGACATACTGGCTAGATCTCCAAGTCCAATATATACTCCCATGGCTACAAATCGGTATCCATTAAATCAAGGGAACTGCATTTTTATTAAATATTCAGCCAAATATCTAATAAAGTCATGCTTTCAAGTTTCAATCCTTGATCAAATTGCTATCTTTTTTACTTAGTTAAAATCATAATGATGAGAGCAGGGGCATGTTTTCTATATGCCACAGTTCATCTCATGTTTCAAAAATCCAAAACAGTTAATTTTGAAAAAAAAAAATCAAGATATTTTACCTCTGCCCTTAGCTGCTGCTGTTCCATTGCAATGATTGAGGCCTGGGGACTTGTGGACATACTTTCCTCTGGTTCTTTAAAACCTGGGGCATTCCCCACATCTCCACTTACAAAGCTGACAACATTTTCAATCAAAGTATGAACTCCAAGGGCCTTAGTAAGGTCAAAATCATATTCAAACGAGTAAGAGGAGCTAAACAACCAGTCTCTACTGTGTTTCAGGTGAGTCCAGGAGTCACTCAAAGGTTCCATTTGACTGTGTACTGGTCCTACATGCACAAATAATAAGTTTGTATCAATTCCAGTGTGTAAAAAACATTCTGAAACTAGATAAGGACTGAATGTTGCTGCTATAACCAGTGAAAAATGGATAGTCATGTTTTAAAACAAAAGCATGCATTTAAGAAAAAAATCCTGCTTATACTACTTTATAATCTTATAAGCATTATAGCAAAAAGCTGACAAAAGAAAAAGACTGAAGCTGCTTTCAAAATGTTTAGCTTTAAATCAACATTAAAAAAAATTACAAAGCGCTCTGCAAACCTTAAAGCGCTATATGAAACATCTCATTTTATTCTCACAACAAGGTTTGAGGTAGATGCCATTATTATCACCAAGTTGCAGATGAGAATACCAAGGGAGAGGATAAATGACTTGCAGTCACAAAGCTAGTAAGTATCTGTAACTGAATTTGAACTTGGGTCTTCCTGACTCTACCATTCTATTCACCTAGTTGCTTCAATAAAACAAAGATAAACACAATAAAGGAAAATTCAGTCCAAAAGGAAATATCACATTTGGACATAACTGGTAAGACTCTGTTTTAATAAAAAGTCTTTAACAGTATCATTTATAAGGATAAAATAGCCCAATATGTCTCTATGCTTTGTAATGAAAAAGTGAATAGTGAAGAGTAAAACTAAGACAAAAAGGACATGTCAAGTTTTTTTTTTTTTAATTTACACATGGAATATCCATTTTCAATTAATTGTATATAATGTGTATATATTTACATGATTTTAAAATTACTACTTAAGGGCAGCAAATAGCAATTTCAGAGTCAACATTATAAAAGATTTACCATGACATGATTTGTACTTATCTAGTGATAGGACAATGTACATGCTAAGTGAAACACCATTCATTTTACCACTAAGCATTTTCTAATATACTCTTAAATTGCTTAAAGTAGACTTTAAATAAATGTTAAAATTCAAGAGCACAAGAGAAAATGTCATGGAGGTTTCCAACATCAATTTTAATGTGTGTACAAAAAGTGTCAATTCACCCTAGCCTATATAAATTATTACAGCTGTGGAATTAACTTCAAAATATTACCATATTTTTCCATTAGGAATGTATGTAAAGGCAACAAATGCAAGAGGCAAATACATCAGTTCTATTTGTCACCATAACTACATGGAAAAGATTTGAGACTTATACTATCTTCACACAATTTAATTCACCATCCTCAAAGGGAAGTGAGTCAATTTAATTTGAAATTCAAAATTCTATTTCATTAGAAACAGTCGTGTGTCAACAGTTTCATTCAAAAACCCCTAAACTGTTAGTGCTTAAAAATAAGCTAAAAAAAATTTTTGGAGAAAAATTATTAAAAATTTTTTTCAAATAATATATGTGCATCCTGATATAATTTTCATTCAGTTGCAAATAACTAGTTTGTAATATAAGGCTTAACTGCTTTCTAGATTTTGAAAAGAACAAATAAAAATAAAAGTTAAGTTTACTAAGAAAAAAATTTAAAATATTTTGCAAACTCAACTTTTATTATGTAGCTAAACATTTCTACAAACGAGAAAATAATGGGGTGAAAATATGAACTAAAATCATGAATATATAATCCAACAAATAATAAAGGATAAATAATGCTATGAATGTACACAAAAAATAATACATTCCTTTTCCTTCCACCCCAAAATTCAGAGCAATATTGTTCTAGTCCCTTATTTATGTTTTGATTTGAATTTTCAACAAACTTCAGAATTTCAATTTTCTAACACATATATATTATTCTCTAGTAATAAATTTAAGGTACATAATAAAAATTTACATTTGAATTCATACAGATTTATTAAAGTATTGCCATCTGCCTTTACTCTGCCTGCTAAGGACTACTGGATTTTTCTATCCTATAGTTAAAATCTATGAGTCTTTCTCATCATTAGAATTTGAATTTTTTGAGAATACAGAATGAATCATTTTTCTTTTGCATCCTCAGCACTTATCAGAGTACTTTCCACATAGTAAATACTTTTTCATTCTTTCATAGAACAGAGAGAGACCTGAGCAATCAGGCCATTTGTTGTGAGTTCCCTCTTCTCCCCTCAACCTCATCTCATGAAGAGTTTTGAATGCCCTGCTAACTCGTTATATAACTGATGATCTCATCAGCTCCCATGGATTCTCAAGTCCTGCCCCAACATTTCTATAGACCTCCATTTTCACATTCCTAATTGCTCTTCAGACATCTTGAACTAGATGAACAATAGACATCTTAAACTCAACTTGTCTAAAAATGAACTCATTATCTTTCCCCATCATCACCTTACCCTATTACTACAGAAAACAATACCATTCTCCCACTCCTCAGGCTTCCAGCTCCTCACTCCCTAGCCCTCAAACTGTTACCAGGTCTATCGATTTTACTTTTGCAATGTCTTGTGGATTTGAGATTCCTCCTTTCCTGACAAGGTCACCATGCCAGTGCAGGCCTTCACTGCTCCGTACCCGAATCACTGCAATAGCCTGCTGCCTGCCTCAGCCCTCTGTCCACTCCATCCCGCCACCAAAAAACATTTTTTCCCCCTAAAGTTCAATCATATCACTGTCTTACTCAACAAACTCCAATGGCTATCTATCATCTCTATGATCAAATACAAAATCCTATGTTTGGCATTCAAAACTTTTCATGATCCAAATGTCGATTCCTACCTTTCCAATCTTTTCCCAGTCACATACTCTTCAGCCCTGTGACAAAGACCTCTGGCTGTTCCCTGACCAAGATGTTCTAAGAATTCTCTCTGCTGTTTTACATTCATAGAATGTTCTTCCCTCTTATTTCCACTTACTAACTTTCCAGTCTTCCTTTTAAGTCCCAACTAAAATCCCATCTTCTATAGCACAGTTTTTTTAAACTGTGGTTCAAGATGCCATATAGGGTTTTATAACCAAATGTGGGGGTCACAAAATTATCAGCATTTGTATACCTATACCCAGTCACACATAAAAATTTCTTGGGTGAAAAGGGGGTGAAGTGGAAAAGTTTGAGAAAAGAGCCCTGTTCTATATTTCTATTCTTTTTCAAACTTTTCTCGATTCTAGTACTTTTTTCTTCTCTTATTTTCTACTTATTCTGTTATATAGCTTGTTTGTATTTTTGTTTGAAACTTGTCTACATCAACTGATTATCAGCTCTTTGAGGGAACAGAATGTCTTTTAACTTTTTTTGTAAACCTAGTGTTTAGCTCAAAGCCTAACAGAAGCTTAAATATTTTTATTGATTATTGATTGACTTCAATTTGCAATGAGGAAACTGAAAACCAGAGAAATTAAGTGATCCTTAGAATTCTAGGCAGTTTTGTTAATTTGTCCAACCAATATGTTGGAAATTTCAACTTTCAACATCAGTGAATGATAAAGCATAACAGTATATAGCATCAAGATCTCTGAAAATGCTAATTAACTAACCAAGATCAAAATCCAATCTTTTTAGTAAGTCAGAGGAAAAATCTAGTATAATTCTAATAATGTCTACTAAAAGTGAAAGAAAGATCAAAGAAATATTCTATCTTAAAGCTGCAAAATGAAAATGAAAAAATGTTCATTTAACAACTTTCTCTTTTTTAACCAAAAATACTTTTAAATACTGAAACCTACAAACATGGAGAGAAAATATGGAAAGTACTCAATCTTTTGAAAAAAGTATATTAAAGCAATCAGATAAATTAATCTGATGGTTTTTTTTTAAACTGGCTACCCAAAAATCCGGCATGAACAGATACATCAAAAAATTTCTAAAATGTTATTTGGCCCCAAGACCTATTATCTTTGCAAACTGAATTCATAAGATTGCCACAACAAAAGAAAACACAATACAAAGTCCATGATTTTAAAAAATTTATGGGAAATAACTAAATGTTTATTTATCCTTATAAATTAGTTCCTAAAATGAAATTTTCTAAATGAATGTGGCACAGCTGCAATACATACTTTATATATCATAAAATATGTAGGCAAGCTAGAAGGAGAAAAAAATAAACATGCCATCATGTACTTGCTTGAAGCTCTTCTTTTTTCTGGGGCTCAACTGGCCAAAAAGGAGTAAGTACACTACCACATGAGAATCAGAAGACAAAAGGAAACATTTCATATAGGAGACAACATTTATATTTTTCTTTCTTCAAACAATGCTAACTTGAAATGCATAATTGAAATGGCATATCACTCATACATGATACACCAAGTAGCACAAATTTTAAAACAATTATTTCCAAAATTAATTTTAACAAAGCTTTGTTACTAAATTTAAGGAGCTTAATAAACAAAACAAAAGAGAATAAAAAAACCCAGCCCATCAATACTGCTTTTTAATTTTATCTTCGCTATTCTTCACTATGAATGTTTACTATGAAAGTTTCAGCTTATATTTGACAACCTCATGACATTGGATGATTTAAAATTTCATTTTATAGATGAAAAAAAGTGATTCCCTGAAGAAGACTTAATCTAGATCACAGAATAGTAGCAGAAGTGAGACAGAATAGATCAATTTGCAAAAAAAAAGTATGACAATGTGTGAATGATTAGACAGAAGTTACCTAAATACAGGAGTCACCTAATTATAATCCATATATCTACTAGTCCTACAAAGAAATTTTCAAAAGTTTGAGATTATTCCTGCTAAGAAATATAGCTAGCAAGGGGATTGATTACATGGAAGAAGAAAAACACATACACACACACCATTTCTTCCTCAAAATTAGGAGGAATATAAAAAAAATGAAAAATGCATACATTATTATCTTCATAGGTTGAAGCCTGTTTATATTAATAATTAAGTCTTTTTTTATTATTTATAGTTAATAATGTTAGCAATATTATTATTTTTACAGAATTAACAATATAAAAGATTTTAATGGTTCTAAAGGACTCTAAACATATGTAGGTTCAAGTAGCCTGCCCATGCAAACAGGTACAATTACTCACAATTGGATCTGACAAACATCTACTCTATAACTGCACTAACCAAAGAAGAGTTGATATGATAAAACCATAACATCTTAAGGATAGGGAGGGTGGTCAAAGCTTTACAAATGGCAAACACTGTAAAAGAAAAATGACTTCCTGTTAAAAGTAAGCACTTCTTACTTGGAAATATGCCAGTGATGGGATATATTTTGGCTATAAGGGACTTCAGAAAGCATCTAGTCAAAAAGCCATAATTTTACCAATGAGAAAATCAAGGTCCAATGAGATGAAGATAGATATCTATTGTCCCACAAATGGTGAGGGAGTAAGTCAGGAATCCAACCCAGGTTTCTTTCTATTACACTATTGCCTCATATCAACTTTCTTTTATCAAATATTAGACTTTCATTAAGACAGTTCTCCAAGATGAAGTATCATCACTAAATGTGACACAATTTAATGTGAATTAATTTCTAACATGCTTTTCATAGAATAAAAAATTATAATCTAAATTCCCAGATGATAGGCTATATGTAATACTGAAAAATAATTATTTATATTACTTGTTAATTTTCCTTCTGCCTTTCCAGATATTCCAGAGGCAGCACAATACAGTAAAAGGACTGTTGGTCAAAAGAAATCAGGATTCAAAGCTCACCTGTGTCCTACCTGGGACAAACTTATCTACTATAGCATTTACTCTTATGACAAGTTATTATTTTGCTTCTCTAAATCTTAATTTTAATTTTAATGTCTTCATGTATAAAATAAGTAATAATATAACTAATCACATTTATTTCAAAGGGTTATTCTGGGTATCAAATGAGAAAATGTATGTAAAGTACTTTGCAAACTTTAAATTACCATATAAATGTAGGCCATTATTATTAGATATTTATTTTTGCAAACAAAAATCAGTATAAATGGTTTGACTAAGGTGAATCAGCATAATTTAAACATTTAAAAGTAACACTATTAAATATTGAAGACATTTTATTTTTAAAAGTCCAGAAAAATTCTGTCCCATAACATTCATTTAGGTCCTGTTTGACCTACCTTCTTTCAAGAATGCTATACATACTCTTCTCTATTCCTCCACTTTCAACTATATAATCCTGCTGACAAGTATATAGCTTTTTATATAGCTACTCAAGTTATTTGACATGAAAATGAAATTTAAAATCATATTCTGAGTAGGAGTTAAATTCCTTTACTTTTCCACATAGAGTAGCATAATATAAGTAATAAAGGAAGACATTTATCACCACCACCACTCCCCCCCACCAAAAAATTTTTTTTTCATTACCTAGATTTTAATAGACATTAAATCTAGGTAAAACGTGACATTTACTATATCAAAAAATCATAGGACATAAATCAAGACTGTGAAGGCACTTGATATGACCCTCACTTGAACAAGTCCCTTCAAATTTATGAATGAGGAAATTGATTCCAAGTAAGTTTACGTGACCTGCTCAAGATCACAAAAGTAGTGACCATCACAACTAGGAAGCGAGCTCAAGTTTTCTGATCAAGAGCTAGTTCTCTTTCTCAGAGTGTATTACACTGCCTCCCCTAAAGCAATCTGTCTGTGGATGTGGGTGTATGTATGTGTGCTATGTATGTATACGTGCAAATAAGTGCACATGTATCTACATGGAAAAAAATTATAAAAGGAATAGAACAGACACTTCATTTTTAAATTCAAAAAATTCAGAAACTATCATGGAGAAATAATATGGGTAAAAGCACTGTTGATAAGGAAATTTTTCAACACAGAACTTGTTTAGACTATAACTACAAATAGGTTTAAGAAAAGTCTAAATTAGGGAAGTGCTGCTACATAGAATATTGGAATAAAGATAATTTAATATTATGAATTGCTTTTCAAATGATCATCTTGGCTTACCTCTTATCACTGATCTACTCTTATCTCCATTCACAAAGCTAAACAAAAATTAACTATATATATTTATCTACTATATTAAATGCTTTAAGGAGGGCTTAAAGATAGCATGAAACTTCTTTCTTAATTCAAGGCTGGGAAAAGGGGGAATCTCATAGTTATCAATTATCTTTCATTAGCTTTACCTAAAAATACCAGGCAAAAAATATGAAAAAGGGAGCTTTCAGGTTCTGGAAAGCAGCTTTAGAAGTTCTATGATATGATTAAAAGGTTACTTACATATAATGAATTATACCTCAAGGACAAGGAATGTAAAATACTATTTGCAGAACTTTCCAGCATCTCTGAAATTACTAGAAATTGACACACTAAAGTTATGCTGAACACTATTTATGGCTAAAGATTTTTAACACTCATAACTAATTTATTCTACTGCTTTAAAACAATATTCAATATTATTCTAAAGTAGGACAAAGATTTATTAACAGTTACATAATTTGATCCAATACTTAAAATGTTGATAAATACTTACCCCTCTTTCTGTGGGAGGAACCCAAGTTAAAATCTACATTTCGTCTCCCACTCTGTAAAGTTAAAGGAAAACAAAACCTTTTTAGCTGTGAAATTAAAAGCAATTTTCAATTTAGTGACTTAAGATTCAATAATTTGAGTTTTAAAAGGAGAAAAAAAAATAATCAAGACACTAACAATAATGCTCTACTTAACCAGCTATGAGATTTGTAGCAATCCAAATCTAGAAAAGTTCTAAAAAGCTTTCTAGTTGTGATGAACTAAAAGCCCCAAGATCTGTAATGGAAACATGTCACAAAAGGCCCATTTATAAGGCTTCTCAGCACCTTCTCCGTCTCTATCACAACAAGGGCATTTCTCCAGTTTAAGTGCAGGTCTGTAATTTCATTGAATTTAAGAACTCTCCAAATATCTCAGAGAGTTAATAGAGATTACTGAGAGGTTAACTAACTTGCCCATAGTCACTTAGGATAGGTCTCAAAAATAGGAAGTGAAACCAGGTCTTCTTGGCTTCAAAGCTATTGTTTTAGCTACTATCCAAAGGGCTTAGGAGAAAGATTCTTTTCTTTTCTTTTCTTTTTTTGCTGAGGCAATTAGAGTTAAGTGACTTGCCTAAGGCCACACAGCTAGGAAGTATTAAGTGTCAGAGGCCAGATTTGAATTCAGGTCCTCCTGACTTCAGGACTGGTATTCTATCCGCTGTGCCAGAAAGATTATTTGCTAAAATTACATTTGCCTGTTTCTCTGCTTTCCCTCACCCCTAAAAATTTCCACCGATTTCTGCAAGTCATTAGAAAAAAAGCAATTTAAATGAAGTAATTGACATTAAGGAGAAAATGAAAGCCTTTGTACTGTCAATGGCATACAAATTTTAAATGACCTCTTAACAATCTCCAACTGTTAAAATTTTTAAAATATAGTTTAGCTGGGACACTGATACATTGTTGGTGGAACTGTGAACGGATCCAACCATTCTGGAGAGCAATTTGGAACTATGTGCAAAAAGCTATCAAACTGTGCATACCCTTTGACCCAGCAGTGTTTCTATTGGGCTTATATCCCAAAGAGATCTTAGAGGAGGGAAAGGGCCCCACACGTGCAAGAATGTTTGTGGCAGCCCTTTTTGTAGTGGCTAGAAACTGGAAACTGAATGGATACTCATCAATTGGAGAGTGGCTGAATAAATTATGGTATGTGCATGTTATGGAATATTATTGCTCTGTAAGAAACGACCAGCAGGACGATTTCAGAGAGGCCTGGAGAGACTTGCACGAACTGATGCTGAGCAAAGTGGGGAGAACCAGGAAATCATTATACACGGCAACAACAATACTATATAATGATCAATTCTGATGGACATGGCTCTTTTCAATAAGGAAATGTTTCAAACCAGTCCCAACTGTTCAGTGAAGTCATATATACTCAAAGAGAGGGATACGAAATGTGAACCACAACATAACATTTTCATGCTCTCTATTGATGTTTGCTTGCATTGTGTTTCCTTTCTCTGATTTTTTTTTCTTGTAGATATGATTTTTCTTGCACAACAATGATAAGTATGGAAATGTGTATACATATATTCGATTTGATTTGAACATAATTAACATGTAGTGGATTTCCCACCATCTAGGGGAGGGGTGGAGACTAGAGAGGAAAAATTTGTAACAGCTTTGTAAGGGTCAATGTTGAAGAATTACCATACATATGTTTTGCAAATAAAAAGCTTTAATAAATAAAAAATATACATAGTTTAGATATATATATATATTTTTTCCCCTCTGGCAACTTCAATTCTGCCCTATTATGTAATGTCAAAGTGAGAAAAGCAGACAATATTGATTAAAAAAAATGACCTTGGAGAAAAAATGAGATACATGCACTTTGTGTCTGAAGTAAGAGACATCTCACATTGTACTGAAAGTTAGTACAGGGTATAATAGAAAATAGCTAAAACAAGCAGAAGCCCTTTAGTATAGAGGCAAACATCCCTACATACTTCAGTAACCCCTGACAATATTAATATATCATAGTAAATTCCAAAAAATGATAGTTCTAGTAACTAAAAAGTTAAAATTCAGCTTATAACTACTTGCTAAAACAGAAAAATGGAATTCTTTATTTTTAACTTAACTTTTATCTTTTAATTTATGAAGTTCAACTTAATTAGAATGCTAAGAATTTGTCCCTTAATTTTATTTTGTTTTGAAACTGGGGGTGAAGAAAACCTAGATCCCTAGATGATAAGTAGAATTTTTTAAAAGGAGATGTTAGTAGTGAATAGAAACCGGATTCTAGATCCTCTTGCTTCTTTTATCTTTCATTTATTAATTCCTTTCCAAAGTGAAACTTTTCTCTAATACATAGAATTTTCTGCTCTTATTTTTTTTCCTTTTTCGATGGTATCAGAAGCATTTTATAAATTCTGGAAGATATTTTCTTTTTCATTTGACAAATATGTTACTTCTGGATTCTTTTCTTTTTTTAACGTTTTGACATTCTGAATCCATTTTATTTTTTCCAATTACATGTAAAAAACGATAAGCATTTATTTAAAAAAAAAAAGAGTTCCAAATTTCTCTCTCTCCTTTTCTTCTCCCTAAAATGGTAAGTAATTTGATATAGGCTTTATATATAGAAATTCATTTTTAAGAGAGATTTCTTTAACAATAAAAGTTTTTTAAGGTTTAAAGATTAAGATTTCTTTGAATGGGAAAATTTCTTATTCAGAATTTTACATTCTTCAATTTGGTTGTTATTCAGTCATTTTAATCACGTCCAATTCTTTGTGACTCCATATGGGCAAAGATACTGGGATGGTTTTCCATTTCCTTTTCCAGTTCTGGCAACTTGCCCAGAGTCATAGTAAATGTCTAAGGCCAGATTTGAACTCAGGAGAATGCATCTTCCTGACTCCAGTTTTGACCCTCTACTCAGTGTACCACTTTGCCACCCTACATTCCTCAATAAAGCAAGACAAATGAAGTGGTATTGTATCAATTAATTTCAAATGTCAGACAATGGAACTTTAGATATAATAAACTGCACTATGTATTTTGCTTAGTTAAGATTTTAAAAAGCCTCTTACCTACTTTAATTTACATTTCTTAATCCCCAAAAAAGTATGAACTAGTAACAAAGATATTTGAAAAGGCAGCTCATCTCAGACTAATGTTTTGAATCACTTTTAGAAAGTAATGGTATCCATTTCCAGCATGTTGTGGAGAAATTAAAAAACAAACAAACAAAAAAACCGTGAACACAAGTTAGGATGAAGAAGTTGAATAAAATGGAGAAGTAAGATATGTCAATAAGCTTTATAAGGACTTCAGCAAATTGCTTAATTCTTTTGTTTGAAATTCTAAAAAATAATCAAATATTCCTACTTATAAAATAGAAGTATGCCAAATAAATTTTTATATTATCAACACCACTGTTCACCCTCTATTGGGATAAAATACAAAATGCCTATATATTTTAAATGTTCATATTTATAAATTTTTCTTGTAAGGAAGGTAAGTTTTCTATAGAGACAATATTTATATAGATCAATTAAAAATTCACTCAACATTTATTATATCCCAAATTTTGTATATTATTTAATATACATTTTGAGGACAAAAATATCCTCTTTGCAGAAACCAAGGATAACAAAAAGTTCTTTTCACTTACCATTGAATAACCCTCTTCATCTGATTCAGGTTGAGATAAATCGGATTCACTCCTTGATTTAATCAGCCTATAATTTGGACTTGCATGAACTGAGCGGCTCTCTGCAGTAAGACTTTCACTCCTGCCTCATACATGTGCACACACAAAAATTTTTTTTTCAATTTGAGATTGTGAGAATGTAAAATTAAGTAGTATTAACAGAGACAATATACTAATTGTGAAGAATCCCTTGTCTATCTAAGAAAAATCTTGGCTATTCATTAATAAAAGGGAATTTTCACTCACAAAATAATAACTTACTTGCTGCTTCTTTTGACTATTAAAAATACCTATAGACAGAAGTAAATTCCTGTTCGCCTCAGCAACATCTAAAATGATAGAGTTCAATCTCCTTTAACTCATAAACTACCTTGTTGGTTTAAGTCACTGTTACTGACTAAACATTTCAAATTCAATACAATCAATTTTATCTCTATATGTTTAAATCAGAAGTTCAATTTACATTTTAAAAAGTCATTAGTAAACAAAGTAGCAAAGATGAAAGAAACAAAAAAGAAGCTAATTAACTTCTAGCACTTCCTACCTGGTCATAAGTAAAACCCCATCAGAAGTACTTGTTGATGGTTGCTGCAATTGTCCTTCCTCTCTTCGCTTTTGAAGCTCTTCAATAACAGGACTTACTCCTAATATTAACAAGGCACATCGATGGATCACAGAATTGCATGCAGCAGTATATACATCCTGGCCTTCTGGAAGATCTGTGCTGACCCTTCGCTCCTGTTGAGACTGAGGAGGCTGATCATCAACACGAGTACCAGACCCTGCCCCAGTGTTCATTCTATCTCGGTCCCGGCTGCGTGCTACTTCACGGGCTGATAGGAAACATTGAAAGATTTCTGTAATAATGCAACACAAAAACAAGGTCTTAACACATAGGGGAATAAAAGCAAAGAAAACTACATTAAAAATAGTAAATACATGTGGACTTAAACATTCAGTGAGACTTTAAAAAACACCATGCTATTTAATCATACAAAAAAACTTCATTTCTTCAAAAATTGATTATCCATAGTTGTGTTGTTTTATTTTTATACTGTTTTGAATATGCTAGAAGGAATAATAAGACAATTTAGCTTTGGGGAGCTCTGAGGAGTTCTATTCCCACTAAAAGAGTTAGCTAAAAGGCATTTATTAAAAGACATTATCAAAGTTACTTAAATAATTAATGTCTTTATATCAAGGGTTAAGTTATAAAAGGTAAGGAGAAACTGACATATAAGAAGTTATAACTAAAAAAATAAGTTTTTCTCTTGTGAGAATTTGTTAATACCTACCCAAAGTTCCTGTCAATGATGATTTTTAAAAGATTGGCATAGATGAAAATGCTCACTTTGGCAAAGTTATTAATCTTATATTACCCATATTATCTTAACCCAATCAATCAACAAATTTTTTTAAGTGCCTACTACGGGAAACCATCATGCCAAAAGTTAGGCTAATAAAAAAATGTATATGTGTGTATATGCAGACATAATATACATACGTACATATGCATATGTGTACATATACATATATGTGTGTATACATTAAAAAAACCCATAACACACAATTGCTTTTTATCAAGGAATCTATAATGTAGGAGGAAAAAAAACCAAACACATAAAACAATAACTTAATACTACCAAGCAATAAGTGATATATGTTCAATGAATGGTACAGCAATTAACTTCAACCTAAATTTTTTCACATTTCCTAGCAGAAGAAGCCTAAATAGCATGCATACAATTTTAGGTTACATAAAAACTAATATACTTCAAAAAACTTTGAAACTGTTCTTTAAATATTTAATCATTAGAAGTAAGTAAAAATGTTCATGATTGTGAAATTTAAAAATGCCCCAAAAAAATCTATTCATCTGGCAAACCACATAACATACATGATTCCATATGCTATGGAAAGCAACATAACATTCATATGGATTACACATTTTGAGGAAATGCAGCCCAATTTCAATAGACCTGTGACAAGAGAGAAAGAACCATCAGCATCCAGAGAGAGAACTATGGGGGCTGAATGTATGCTTGACAAAAAAACTTTTATGGAGAACTAACACAGGTAAGTGCTCACAAGATAGTCAGAAAAAGCAATACAAGGACACTCTCAAGGTCTCTCCTTAGAACTTTAGAATTGATTGCATGATATGGGTGAGATTGGCATAGAACCTCCCAGCATGGCATACCCTCATCAGGGAAGGTGTTGTGCCCTATGAGCAAAGCAAAATTGAATTAGCTTAGGAGAAATGCAAGTTGCACAAAGGTAGAGAAGGCACCCCAAATTTTCACAGGGATTATTTGAGTTCAACCTGTATATTGTTCAACCTATTGAGTTCAATCTGTATCAACCGGAGCATATTGGTCTATCAGCCACATTCAGACAGAGTGTAACTCAACTCCAACTTACTGATGCCATTTTGGTCCTCTTCGAGAATAAAGGGCAACAACCAATCAATCAATCTATCATTATCAAGGTCCATATTGTATTTAAAATTAGTCATAGGGTTTTTCTGCACATAAAGGCACTTTTTACTACTATTATATCACTTTATATAATGTACATAAGATTATTTTCAATTTAGTATAAAATAAAGATCATAGTTAAAAACTAGGGTATTACGACCTTTTAAATAAAAAGTTGAAAAAATTTTGCTATTAAAAAGATCAAGAATTACAAACCCAGAGTATAACATTTTATGTATATATGTAAATTGTACTTACTACCAGCCGTCATAACTTCATGTTCTCTCTCTTCTTCTTCATCTTCTTGTTCTGGATGTCCTTCTTCTCTATCTCTCTCTGCCTGCTCTTCCATCTCAGCTTCTTCATCAATGGTTCGAGTAAAAGAATGTTCCTGTGCATCAGTGTCTACAGATTCTTGGTTTTCTGAAATCTTGAAAAAAAATCATTAAAAATCGCATAATGAAAATAATTTTCATAAACCTTAACATATAGTATTGATATTTTTATTTTTAGACAAATACTAAGATGAATAATGCAAACATTTTCCTATAAATATCTAAATACAAGTTATTTCCAGAGTAAAAATACATACATTTGTTTTCTCTTCCTATTTTTGCTAAGAAAACTTTACTATAAAACTCATCTACTAATTCAAACTAATTCTAACTGTTCAGGGACGAAGAAAGCCATCTACACCCAGAGAGAGGCTGTGGGGTCTGAGTGTGGATCACAACATAACATTTTCATGCTTTCTGTTGATGTTTGCTTGCATTTTATTTTCTTTCTCAGGTTTTTATTCTTTCTAGAGCCGATTTTTCTTGCACAGCAAGATAACTATATAAATATGTATACATATATTAGATTTATATTTTAACATATTTAACATGTATTGGATAACCTGCTATCTAGGGGAGAGGGTGGGGAGGGAAGAGGGGAAAATTTTTTTTTAATTAAAGCTTTTTATTTGCAAAACATATGTATGCGTAATTTTTCAACATTGACCCTTGCAAAGCTTTCTGTTACAAATCCCCCCTCCCAGCCCTCACCCCTCCCCTAGATGGCAGGAAGTCTACTACATATTAATTATGTTAAAATACTTGACAAATCGAATATGTGTATATGTGTATATATACACATACACATATATCTTGCTGTGCAAGAAAAGTCAGATCTACAAGAAAAAAAAAATCTGAGAAGGGAAACATAATGCAAGCAAACATTAATAGAGAGCATGAAAATATTATGTTGTAGTCCACATTCATATCCCTCTTTCTGGGTGTACATGGCTTTCTTCATCACTGAACAATTGGAACTGGTTTGAAACATTTCATCCTTTAAAAGAGCCACATCCTTCAGAATTAATCATCATATAGTGTTGTTGCCATGTATAATGATCTCCTGGTTCTGCTCATTTCACTCAGCATAAGTTCATGTAAGTCTCTCCAGGCCTCTGAAAGAGGGAAAAATTTGGAAGTTCTGCAAGGGTCAATGCTGAAAAATTACCCATGCATATGTTTTGCAAATAAAAACTTTTAATTTAAAAAAAAACTCATCTACATCTACAGAATGTAAAATAAAATTTAGGCAGGCTATGAATAGATTTAATGAATAGGACTTCACATGAATCAGTAAACAGGCATTTATTAAGTGCCTCCTATCTGAAACACTTGAGACAAAGACAAAAATAAAGCGTTCCCTACCCTTAAGAAGCTTACCATCATTGAGAGACAACATGTATTCATCTCTAAGAATGGAGAAGAGGTGGGAGAGAAGATATCAAAGTAGTTTGGAAGGGTAATAATGCACTAACATCTGGGGCAATTAAAGAAAAAACATGAAAGTGTCAGCTCTTGAGATGAGCTTTAAAGAAACTCAGGATTCTAAGAGGCAGAAAATACATGTCAGCCATGACAGTCAGCAAGTCAAAAAAGCATGGAGATGGGAGAGAGATTAATTCATAAGTAGTCAAGACAGTAAGACAATCTGAATGGGCTAAATATGAATGACAGCAAAATAAATATAAGAAGTCTGGAAAGTTAGGTTGGGGTCAAATTTTGAGGGGCTTTAAAATGTCAAATGAAGCTATTTATATTTGATTTTAGAGGAATAAAAGGTAGCTACTGACATTTCTCAAGTATGAGAAGTACATTGTCAGACTTGTGCTTTACAAAAATCATTTTGACAGCTGTAAGGAAGACAGAGTGCAATGAGAAGCAACTTGAGTGCCTAGAAGACCAAATGAAAAGAAACTGGAATAAAATTGAAGTGAGCAGTGATGAAAGGCTGAATTAAAGTCACTGAAATGTGAGTGGAGAGAAGGGGAAGTACATAAAGATATTATGGGGATTATCATAAAGACAAAATATGGCAACTGTATAAAAATAAGGGTTTGATCACAAAACAGAATTTGTAAACTAACAGACTAATAGAATGGTAGTTTGAAAAATAGAATTTCAAAAAAAGGGATGGGTTTGAAAGAATGGTAATAATTCTATATAAATAATTTTTTGAAGCAATTAAGGTCAAGTGACTTGTTCAGGGTCAGTTTAGTAATTCAGCTGAAGCTGAATTTGAACTCAGGTCCTTCTGACTTCCAGGCTGATGCTCCATGTACTGTGCCACCTCCATATATGAATGATGTTTTTGGAAAATATTGCTCAAGTTGTATATGTTATTATCGTACATAAGTAATTATTATCTATATGAAGAAAACAGGAAAACCTCAGAGGAAGAGGGATTTAACCTATTAAATTCTCATATAAGAAGAAAGCTAGCAGGTAAAAATAAAAGAGTAGATCAACTAAAGAGTTTAGATATACAATATTCAGAAGCAAATAAAGACAAATAACATAGTGACTTAGAAACACAAAGATTACAACTACTGGAGTAAGAGCTCACTATCCAACAAAAACCACTGGGAAAACTGGAATGTAGTTTGGCAGAAATTAGATTAAGACCAACATATTACATGCTATACAATGCAAAATGTATCATGCATATATCACTTAGATATAAAGGGTCACGTCATAAATCTGAGGAGCAAGGAAGAAAAAACTTTCTGATTGGGGAAAAGTTCATGACCACACAAGGATATGACAAGTAATAAAAGAGTCAATGTTGATGACATAAAATTCAAAAGGTTTTGGACAAACAAAATCAATGCAATAGTTACAATTAAAAGGAAAATCGATGAGGTTAAAATTAGAAGGAAAATCAATAGGATTAAAATTAGAAGGAAAATAATTAATTGAGAAAAGTTTTTCTAGCAAGTTTCTCTGATAAAAGGTCAATTATTCAAGATATGTAAAGAACAAATTATATATATGAGTCATTTTCAAATAGGCAAATGATCAAAGAACAAGTTGTTCTCAAAGGAAGAAATTTATCAATGGCTATATTTTAAAATAATTCAAATTGCTAATAAAAGGAATGGAAATTAAAACAATTCTGAGTTTCCTCCTCATATTCATCAGACTGGCAAAAACGACAAAAAAGTACGTACTCGTGATGGAGATATCACCTATTCTGGAAAGCAATTTAAAACTATGGCCCAAAAGTTACTATGCTGTACGCATCTTTTGACTCAAGAATAGCACTATTACACTCATACTCCAAAGAAAACGAAGAAAGAAGGAAAAGACCTACGTGGTCTGCTTTTTGTAGCAAAGAAATGGAAAGTCATGAGTGCCTACAAACTGGGGAATAGAAAATGAAAAATTATAAAATGGAGAACTTTAGAGAAACTTAATATGACTTGTATAAAATCGTGTATAGTAAATTAAGCCTAACCAGAAGAACTATTTGGGGGAGGGGTTGGATTATTAAAAACTTAACGAATTTGACAGAAAATTTCCAATCACAGCTACCGAGGATTAATCTTGAAATACACTATTAAACTCCTGAGATGTAATGATTCTAAGAGATGGAGAGCAAGACATAATTTTTATACACAGTCAATTTACTTGATCTTACCCTATTTGTTACAAAAATTTTGGTGCTACAGCAATAATTATCATAACACAACTGAGAGAGTTATTGAAGATTTAAAATGCATAGAGACAAACAGAAGGAGATCCAGAAACAGATGAATGGTACAATTTTGAAAGTAATATTTAATTATATACTTAAAAAGAAAAGCAAGTTGCATGTAATAGAGATTGACAATTCATGTACCATCTTCATCTGTTCTACTCAGTACATGGAAATACACATAGAAATTTGACACTTAATAATTACATATGTATAACCCAAATGATTGCTTACCATTTCAGGGAGAGAATAAGGGAAGAAGGGAAGGATAGAATTTGGAACTCAAAATTTGAAATAAAAATGTTTTTAAAAGTGAAAAAAATAAAGTAGCAGATGTTATATGAGGTCTCCTATTGCATACAGTACAAAAGGTTTTAATATGATTAAGGAACAACTAGCAACTGATTTATAATATGCTTAACTATATCCCCAAACCAAACTTCTTTTATTTCTATCTAGAACAAAGACTATTGGGATCATCATAGCAATAGAGGCTAAACTTATAATTTCACTGAAAAGGAGCTTCCATATGAGAAAACTTCCTTTACCTTTACTAATGCAGCATGGAATTTCTCTTCAACTTAAAATCTTAAAAGAACTGCTTAGAGTGGTCAAATGGGAAAAATACTTGCATCAAATTTCTTTGATAAGGGTTTGGTATCCAAGATATATAAATAATAAATATATGTAAGACTAATAGCCATTCCCCAATAGGTAAATGATCAAAGGATATGAACAAACAGTTCACAAATGAATTGCAAAGTATCCACAATCATCTGATAGAATACTCCAAATCATTAATAAGAGAAATGAAAATCAAAACAATGCTGAGATTTCATCTACCAATCTACAAGTAGCAAAGATGACAAAAAATGGCAACAATCAATCAGAGAGGAATTGTAGGATGATAGGCACACTAATAGATTGTTGGTGGAACTCTGATGTAGTATAACCATTTTGGAAAATAATTTGAAATTATGAAAATAAAATGACTGAAATATCTATACCCTTTGAAGCATACATGCCATTACGGGGCTTATATACAAAGGAAAACATTGATAAGGAAAAAGGTGCCATGTACTCCAAAATAATTATCCTAAACTTTTTGTGATAACTAATAACTGGAAACAAAATAGTTATCATATCAATTGAGGAAAAGCTAAACAAATCACAGTACATGAATATAAATGGAATATCACTGTGTTATAAGAAATTATATGTGACGAACACATAAGCGTTCATGAGCTGAATGCAGAGTATAAACAAGAAAAAAAAATGCACAAAAACCACAATGTAAATAGAAAGAACAAAACCACCAAAAAACCCCAAAACTTTATAAATCAAAATTATGAAGAGGCATGACTCAATGAAGAGACATGATAGGACCCCAACCCACCTCTTCATGGAGGTGGGAGGTCCACAGGTATTGCATGTTGCACATTTTCAGGCTTTTTAAGTATATTGAACATTTGTGCTGGTTTTCTTCATTTTATTTTTCTTTTTTTTTTCATCTTTAAAAAATATTATGTTATATTAGCTGGTGGTCTGGGAGGGAAAGGATTATTGTAGAAAACTATTATAATGTGAAAAACAGAAGATATCAAAATTTTATTTTAAAAAAGAGTTGCCTAGAGCACCAAGAATTTAAGTGATTTTGACCAGGGTGGCATAGGCTAGTATGTGACAGAGCTGGGACTAAAACATAGGGCTTCCTTGTTCTAACTAGGGCCCTTTGTATTGCTTATTAACAACACAACAATATAAACTTCTAAGTTAGCTAAATTTTAGTTGCATAATGTAAGTTTCAAAGTATACTGAGATTTTTTTTAAAAAAAACTAAAGGCTACTTACAAGGAGTACAAAATAATAAAGACATTGACGAAGCAAATATTTCTAAAGGATATTTCTACAATATCCACGATAGTATTTACAGACTAAAATCAAAGAATCTTACATTAGGAAGGGACTGTTTAACATATCATTTAGGCCAGATTCCCCTGTATTTTAAGAATCTCTTCCATACTATCATTGATATCATCCAATCTTAACTTTCATTATCTCTAGTGACAAGTCAACTCTTATCACTAAAGAGTCAAGGTTATGTGGTAACACTGAAGGAATTTTGAGCCTTAGCTTCCATTACCTATAGTGATAAAGCAATCCTTTTCTACTAACAGAAGGTCCATATTATTTGAAAGAAATTGATTTGGGGGGGGGTTGTTTTGTTTTGGGGGGGATTTTTTGCTATTATAAACTAGAATTTGCCCCTTGGTAACTTTCAATCTGTTGATCTAAGAGTTCTCTCTATTCTGAAATTTAGGGAGAAGGAAGATGGTAGCTGAAGCATGGTAGCAAGGTTTAGAGAGTGAAGCATGATTTGGATTATTTTCTATGATTAAAACATATTATCAAGGGAGTATAAGACTGCAATAGCTTCTGGAGTAGCTGCTAAATATTAAGCTTATCATTTAACTAAAACCTTGAGATCATTTTATTTATTCAAAAATTTTTTGAACACAACTCCACGCAATGCACATCTTTTTCATGTAAATGATTTTTAATCTTACCCATCGGTCTCTTGAAGATGACCTAGTTTGAATGAGTTCCATATTCTTGCAAGCAAGTAAACGACTTCGAACTTTATACACACAACGATATACTTCTGCTAAGGTTTTACCCGGTTGATACCTAAGTAAAGAAGAACCATTATAACATCTAGTATCATGAGGTAAAAATTATTTTCAGATTGTTTCAGGTTATTTACCTGCTCTCTCCACATGCTTGATTAAGTAAATTTGTGTGTTTCAAAAGAGCTGCAAGAACAAATCTAGATACAGTGTCCAGGAGTGACTCATTACTTAAAGTTGCACTGTCCCAATCTGAAAATAAAAATGATGTATTAAAATTCAAAAAGGGCAAAAATGCACCTCATTCCATTTTAATAGTTTCAATAATAATTTTTTTTCTTAATACCATGAACAATATGCATTTATTTTGGGTAAGGAACTAAAAAACATTTAATTTGAGACCATCACAGGCCATTAAAAACCAGACAAGAGAGTTAGAAAGTAGGTTGGTGGGGGTTAATTAGGTATTTCAAAAAAAAAATATATATATATATATTTTTTTTTCATATTTTGTTCCATGTTAGTTTAAGTTCTTTACTTTTCAGAAGTAGTAAAGTTCCACCACCTGAATCAGGAATGTTTCCTAAACAAAGATTGGTGCAGATACAAACTTCATTCATTCAAACAAGCATTTAGTAAATCCCTACAATGTATATAGCCATTACAATATGCTTTTAGATGACTTTGAACAAAACAAAAAACAGGTTTCAATTTTTTTATTTGTTCTTGATCATATCAGAAATTTTTATTTCATTTTGTTTTTTGGGAAATATTCCAAGATGATGTTTGTTACACTATTTTTCAACTACATTACAGCTCACTCTTTTTGAAAAGAAACAAATTATTTTTAAAAAGCAAAGTTTAAACTTAACCTTAAAAAAAAAGCCCTATTTTTAAACTGTCCATTTAAGGTCTATTCTTATGTCCCTAATGAAATTAAACATTAGTCCTAGGGTGTTAAAAAAAACTATGTTAGAGGAATATAAACCTGATAGGTTCTATTCAAGCTACAAAAGGCTTTCAGTATGGATCCAGCAACAGATCATCATCCAAAGCTACTTAGAAAAGCTTATTACATAAGTCTGGCTACCAGGTGATTCATTATTTTTAAGCATTACTCACAAAATTACCTAACATATCATAGGATTAGGATCTTCCATTCACATTGCCCATACCCCATAAAATCAGTATACAAACAAGTTTTTTAAAGAGCTCAATATTTTAAAGCATTTCATAAAACTGAAAACATGATAGATTCTAAGTAGGAAGATAGCCATTGATTCTAACAAGTCATTAGTTTATACTAAAGTAAGGGGCTATCTGCATTATCTAAAGTTTCCATGACTTAAATACAACTGGGTCTTTTCAAAAGGTACCATTATATTTAATTGACAACAAAATAAAATAAAACATTAAAATCGAGGCATTTCATTTTCTGAGTTTTATACTGGCAGAGATTATTATCCTGAAAAGATTTTTTTTAAAGAGAAAATTGGGTTCTTTATAAAGCCTGCATTCATTTCTAATCAAGTATTACAGAATGCTTCCCAATGATAAAAGTACATCTGTTACATTGTAAAAAGTTTTCAGTGAACAGGTTTTGTGCTTTGGGTTCATTCAACGCCTAAAATGTCTCTAAAATATTTAACAAGTGTAACATCACAACAAAGTGATATTACAGAAGAAGACCTAAACACACAAAAAAACCATAATTAAAAGTTTCTAAAATCCGTCAGGATCCACAATAAATTGGGGGAAGTGTAAGCAATGAGAAAGTTTTAAACTAGTTCCCCCCCCCCCATTGTCTCTACCTATGATAATAGGCATTCAAAAGATATTTGTTGAATGAATGAAAGAATCAATGAATACAGTGGCACTTACAAAGGCACCATCTGTTGGTATTTTAAAGATCTGAATAATTTACATTTCATTTTGCCACTATACATGAAAACAATAGAGCACAGTAGGTGAAAACCTCTGAATGTGATCTTTATTCTTTTTTTTTTTTTTTTTTTTTTTTTTTGCAGAAAGGAGAAACTGCAAAGGAATAGAAGAAAACAAAAGGAAGGGTAAGGGAGAATGATGGGGAGAATGTCAAATGTGGACACACGATATTGATCCTGATCAATCCAGAGTCATTATTTAGAACTAGAACTAAAGTGTCATAGAAGAAAGGGATGGTGTGTAAAAGCTCAAATAATAGGCATGTGCTTAGAAAAATTATACGTAAAATTATTTTGGAAAAAAATTTGAAAAATGCACAATAGTATTCTTATTCTTTCCAAATAACTTTCACATATATTACCTCAAATGATTGGTAAACTTACAATTCTGTGAGTTATTTTTTGATGTTACACTTTAAAATTGAGGCTATAACAAAATACAGTGTTATAGATCAAGTTTATATAACTAATTAAGATAAAAAAATCAAAATCCAAGGACTTTAAGACATCTATTGTAATGCACCATTCCACCAAACATCCAGGGAAAAACAAGCAGATGTTTAAAGGAATCTTATCATCAATTTGAAAAACAGAAACCTTTGTAAATAATGATCTACCAATTTATATTTATGTAATTTTCAACTGTTATATCAAAAGTTTACCTCATGTAGTATCAAACACATCTCTTACCAAAGGAAGAACAAGTTAGTCACTTTATTGATCAATTAACTTGATACTTTAATTTTTGCACTGAAAACAAAAAATTGTATCACTCTACTCTATTAGGTATATGTGACAATAGTATCAACTACCATAATTACAGAAATAAATTCCTTTTATTTTCTTCATCTTACCTTTACTAATAGCATAATCTTGCATACTGATCCAAAGACTACGAGCAGGTTCTTTTGTACAACCCAGTGCTAAGTCAACAAAGACAGAAATTTCAGGCCGTAACTTGTAATCAAATGGTTTCTGTTCTTCATTTCCAGAAAGAGCAACTTCTAATAGGCAACTCATACATTTGTCTAAAAACAAATTTAGCATTATTTTAAATTTCTCAGATTTTTTGTTATAAAAAAACTAACTTTTTTCAAAAATATACAGGTAATTCTGGCAAATAAAATCAGGCAGAATCCTTAAGCACAGTTGAGGATGACACATATACTAAATGAGAAGTCTTTTCCTTTTTTAGATTTAATTAGATTTCATCATGAAAGGGTAATTCAATAAAGATAAATGATACTCCATAATTTAAAAGTCATGTCTTTTTATTAAGTACAAGCAGAACCCAATTTCTAAATAGATTCTGTTCCAAAAATTAGTTTGTAAATGGATTGTTGAGTATATAGAAGGCTTCAAATAATGTCATAAATGGGAATTAGGTTCCCATGCTAACCCACAGAAGCATATTTAGCTCATAATGTAACTGAACTACTAAACATTTGCACTAAAGAGAGAAAAATCATACTGAGTAACAATTTTATTTAAGCATACAAACCATATCAAACTGTATTTTAAATAAACAAACAGCATCTTTTCAGAGAGCAACACTAATTTAAAGAAACAGAAAATAATAGCAAGTAAAAACAATTTTTTCCCCAGAAATTATTTTGAATGCCAGCAAAAGGCCAAATCAATCAAGAGAGAATGGAGAAAGTAAATGAATAATTCTAAGCAGTTATGTCTAATTTCATTTTCCTTTTCCCTTTATTAAGGAATATCATTAGCAGTCCTCATATTCATTAATCAATAGAAGGTTATTTTGGCTCACCATGGAATCTGTAAAGTGATTTCATTTATAAAACAATAGAATTTCCTCAACCTTCAAAGTAAAATTTTTCTTTAATTTGGAATTGTTCTCAATTTCTCTTTCTAATTCTAATCATGTCTGGTTTTTTGGTTAGTTTGTCTGGTTTTTTTTTTTTGTGTGTGTGTGTGTGTGTTTGGCTGGTTTGGGGTTTTCTTGGACAGAGAATTATAGAATACCAATGCTAGAAGAAATCTTGGAAATAATTTAATCCTTTCCTAGATACTCTCCTTCCTAGGTTTTTATAGTACTGTTCTCCTTTGATTCTCTTCCCAACCATCCAATGTCTCCTTCTAAGTTTCTTAAAATATATTACATCCAATGAGTATGGATTGACCATCTAATGATCTATAGGAAGTTCTTTCTTTTCCTCTATACTTCATGCGTAATGATCTCATCAGTTTCCATGGGTCCAAATACTATCTATGCAAATGAACCTCATATCTATTCATCCTTACTCTCTAGCCTAAGTTTTAATCTTTTATTACTGACTGTAATTTGAATTTTTTTTAAACAATGTATATTCTGTGGGCACTTCAAATTCAATTATGTCCAAAACACATCTTATTATCTGCCCTTCTGTCCCATTTTCTAATCTTTTACTTCTTTTGAACTCCCTTATTACTATCTTTTTTATCCTATTACTTTCCTATGACTGGCCAGAACATCACCATTCCCCCAGTTTCAAGTTACTTGTCCTAGGAGCCTCACTCTCACTCACCTTACACTGACTGCCAGATTTTGTCATGTCTACCTTCACAATATCTTATATATAACCTTTCCTCTTCTCCTCATAAAGCCACAACCCCAGTTCAAGCCCTTTTTACCTCTTATCTAAACCACTGCACTATCCTAAATGCCTCATATATTCCTATATAACAATCTATCCTCTACTTAGATGAAAAAGTGATTTTTTAAAAAAAAAACTGTCTGACCACAGCATTCCCCTATTCAATAAATTTGAATGGTACTCTATAACTTCTAAGATCAAATATAAACCTCCTTCATTCATCACCGAAAGCTCTTTACAACTTGGGGCTCTCCCTATCTTTCCAGTCTTCTTATACTTTACAGCCTTCCATGCAATTCAATCATCCAGCTCTGCTGACTTGTTTTACTATTTCTTTAATACAACAAATATTCCATCTCCCAACTTTTTTCCTCTGTAGTAGTTGTTTCCCATGCCTGGAATAATCTCTTCTCACACCCACCTCCGAATTATCCTGTATTATTTCAAGTCTGAACTCAACTTCTATCTTCCGAAGGAAGCATTTTTCTGTCCAAGCTGCTAACGCCTTCCCTCTGAGATTTCTTCTGGTACATTATTTACTGATTATTTTTCCTAATTATTTTCATCTTGTTTTGTCCATTAACTATGAGTTCTCCAAAGGAAGAGATTGCTTTTAGCTTTCTTGGTAATGCCAGTGCTTAGCACAGACCCTAAAATGTAGAAAGTTCTAAATAAATGCTTTTTCAATGACTAAAGAAAACATGATTGGAAGGTAGGGACAATAAGGACAATTAGTTTATTTGATTTGAACCAAACATAATCTGTAAAACAAGCCAGTAAGAGAATATAATCATTTTTTCATTATAATTAAAAATACTTAGGGCAAAGAGCATATTTAAGTTGCTTTAGGTTAGTTAAGTAAAGAGCCTAAATACAGACATTTCTCACTTTACATATGTAGACTATTCTATGTAAAGTGATTTTTACATGTCAAAGAGAGAGAGGAAGACAGGAAGGTGACCTTCCACCCATGGAGAAAGGAGGTTGTCATAAAATTCAAGAACATACAGGGGCAGAAGGAGTGAGCTGAGGCCAGAATCTGCCACTTCAGGTTTGAAGTGAATAGAACACTCAGGGGACAGACACAGGGGGTGAGTGAGTAAAACTGGACAAAGGTCTCCTCTTTCAGTGCTGGAGATTTTAAGTCAAATTTCAAATCTGGCACTGGAGGTCTCTCCATGAGTACTCTTCTGCTTTTACTAGGAAAACTTATTTTTAGGATTGAGGGGAATTAGACTTTGGGGGGTTGGGGGGCACAGAGGGGAAACAGAATTGGGGTAGAGTGAGAGGCCATGGAGTGCCAAGTCAAGGGGCAGGTGTTCTAAGAGAGCACACATGTAGGTAGTATTTTTCTGGAATGCAGATTTCTTTTAGAATTCTCTATGCAAAGTAAGTCAAATTTGTATAATGCAAATTTACATAAAGTGAGAACTGTCTATATACCTAATCTCAAAGAGCGTTTTCTTCTATTATATCCCATTATTCCACCTGTCTTCAAGAAAGCTTGAAGTTACAACCTCTGAACCCTTACTGTTCTTGTATTTTCCATTAATACTCTAGTTCAGACATCACATGAGAAAAACCCAATAAAAAAGTAGCAATCCAGACTGTTTACAGGGGCAGCTTACCTAATTGAGGGATATCCATTTCAACACCATCACTGAATAGTGGCGTTTTCAACCAGTATGCTGTATCTTGCTCCTCGGGGGACCCAGGAGAACCTTGCAACATACCCCCAAGACACCGCCCAATGAGGAGAGCAATAGTTCTCTCTAGATCTACAAGCCACACCCAAGACTGAGCAGGCTGAGGAAGGGGCACTCCAGCTGGGTCAATCAGTTCTGGCCCTCCTAAGGTAAAAAATCATTAGTAGATGCTGCTTTATCTTATGTTCCCTGAAACACAAAAGTCTGTTGAAATAGTAGTAAACTAAGCAATTTTACAGTTTATCATATTACAATATACTTTATTTACAGATTCAATATAATATAGGGAGAAAAACATTGCCATGTGTATAATAAAGCATAAGATTGAAAATATAAAGCAATAAATTTCCATTTCAAGAAAACATATAATGAATACTACACATTGTGTTCAGAGCTATCCATCTTTTTTTTGTTGTTGTTGTTTCCTTGAAGGCTTACAATATGCTTTCATGAAAATGTTTAAGTCAACAACACGTAAGAGATGATTTTATTATATAGTATATCAATCTAAGTACTTTTGTAAAAAACTAAACAATATAATTATGATTTCCTTTCTACATCCTATTAATTTTATTTTATTTTATTTTATTTTATTTTATTTTATTTTTGCTGAGGCAATTGGGGTTAAGTGACTTGCCCAGGGTCACACAGCTAGGAAGTGTCTGAGACCAGATTTGAACTCAGATCCTCCTGATTTCAGGGCTGGTGCTCTAACCACTGCGCCACCTAGCTGCCCCTCATCCTATTAATTTTAATACCATGAGCATAATATATGACAAAGTTTTCCAAATGAAGTTTCTATACACTTTTATTTTCCAAATTTTATATAGTTTTAAAGAAAACCTTTTTTTTAATTGCCATTCATTTTTATTATTATCCATTTGTTCATTAATATGGCATTTATCTGCAATCTTAAAGAAGTGGTTAATGTTAGTAAATTAAGAAAAGTACTTTTTTAATAATCTGAGAGAACACAGAGTAGCTTATTTAAAGATTTATGGATTTAGCACTTCTTTCTATCATTATTCAAAAAAATATAGGGAATTTTAGAACAAGGGAACTCAGATACCATCTAGTTCAAATCCTTAATTTTAAAGATAAGGAAAAAAAGGGCCTCAAGAGGAAACATAATTTGCCAAGGATCATATAATTTAATTAATATCATGCTCAGGACAACAATTCTCTCAATCAAGTGCTCTTTCCTTAAGACTATATTCCACTTTACTTAAAATAGTTCAATTTGTACTTTTCCATAATAACAATGTTATTTTAGTAACCTTAAAATGCCTTCAAAGAAACAATATATTTTTGTACTTTTAAAGGGAATATTTTCAACTTCAACTACTTTTGTAGAGTCCATTATTTTCATTTATAATGTAAAATTAATTTAGATAACACCTAAAATAAAAATAATACTATCACAAATTAGTCAAATGGAGACAATAGTCAGTCTTCTGAACTTTACTCTCTACATATCAAATAAGTATTTCTATACCCAGTGTCTCAAACATCTTTCACTGCTAAATAAACTTTAAAAACCCCATTTCAATTTATTTAAAAGATGAAATCATTATAAAATCATGTGTGCAGTAGCTATTTTTCCAAACAAATCTTCATTTGAATAAGCTATATGTGCTCCATGTTGCCTATCTCATTCTGAAAGCTCCTATAAGTTGTCCTAAGCAAGAGTAACAACTTTGCCAACATTATCTGCTTTTTTTTGCATATCATTATTAGGAAGATAATATTAAGTACTTCTGCTTACCATGAAGAGGCCACTGCAACTCTTGGTCTTCTAAAAGAGCAGCAGCTGGCAACAGTCGATTAAGGCAATCAAGAGGTGGCAAGAGGTCTAGTAGATAACTCAGCAAAGGCCGAGCCACTGACACTGGCAGCAACAGTAAAGAATTAACAATTTGGCAGAGCATACTGCCAGCAGCAGATACATAAATGACATCTAAAAAGGGAAAAATAAAGCAAAATCAAGTAATGATGTGAATTTAGTTTAAAATATGACATATATTTAGTTCAGATCCTCAGTTCACCTAAACTCAACATGTTGTCTTTGTGAAGTAGGTCCATGTGTGTTCTTTCCATTCCTGCCACAATCAAGGGACTGGCATCTTGACTTCAAGCATAAGCTGTTCTGTCTCTAAGAGAAGGTGAAAGGACTCATGGATAAACCTTTCCACATACCAAGATATTAGGAATAATGAAGCGTTTCTAAAGAAAAGGGGATAAGGGCTTCACCTGGAAAAGTGATCTGACACAGAAAGGAAGGAAATAAAACCTCCACTTGTAAGGAAGTTAGGCAGTATAAGAAGGGAAGCAAAAGATCAGCATTAACACTTATAGCTAAAAAGAAGATGAGGCTATTTCTGAAGAGAAGAGAGTTAGATGCTTGGAGAAGGAAGCAACTGCTTATCCTCCAAAGAATGACAGTAAAAACATTGAATTGTAAGGTGAAAATCTGCAAGGCCCGAGATGCAAAATTGGCAATTACCTTTTGAAGGAATGCTAAGGTAACTATAAGAAGCCTGCTGTCTGTCTAGAGCAAATAATTAAGACACAGCAGAATCTTCCAAAACTCATCAAAGAATACAACTACTCCCTGCTTCTTGGTGATTCAGGTGGGTATGAATGACGCCGTCAGGAAGAACCTAAAAAGCATCACAAAGACTATGCAGTCTTGGCCAAAAAACTGATAAAAGCGTAAGTTGGATTTTTTCTCACTGTTGCTTAATAAAAACATAGGATAGAAAAAAAATATTGGGGAAGTGAACTGCTGGCTAAGTAGGTAAAATTGAAAATGAGGGTATCTAGGCCATATCTTAAAATATAAGGCTAAGAGAATTCTAACCAGGGATAAAGTATATCTTCAGAAAGACTAGCAAGAATGATTTCTGCCAGGCATTTTGAAAATCTAATCAAAAGAATTTTAACCTAAAAATTATTGGGAAGGGGGGGAGGGGTGGAGAGAAAAGATTGCATATCCACCAAGAGTAAATCAAAGGAATAAGAATAGCATCTAAGTCACCCAAAAATTTACAGGTAACAAAAATTTACAATAGAATCTAACAGAAAAGCCTATAATTTAACTGGCTAAATGTCAATACCTAAAGCTTATGCAAACAAGAGAATCTAGAGGTCTTAATAATGAGGATGAAATCCATGACTGTTACATAACTCTAAATGAATATATCTTATTCAAAAGAAAAAGGATAGTTAAAAGGAGGGGTGGCATTGTCTATTCAGAGAGCATATTGATGTAGGAACATTCAAGTATCAGAGGGTTCTGAAAGATGTGGAGATTATCTGACTAAAAATCAACAGAAAAGGGGGAAAAAACAAAACTATTTTGTTAGCAGAGTATCCAGACCACCTGGACAGAAAAGGCAAAGAGATGAGAAGTTTAAAAGCTTATCACAAGGGTATATGGTGGAGATGGGAGACTTCAAATTATCAGACTACTGTTCAATTCTTTTTTTCTCTGTCAAAAGCAGAGAGCCAATTAAGTTCTTGATTTGTTTTGATTTGTTTTAATGATTAATTCACCCATAAAAAAAAAAGGGGGAGGAAGAAACCAGCAATTATAGATTCTAGACAACTCTGATTCACTTTAATAAGGAGGAATTAATTGCTAAAGTGAAAAAAAAATGGTGGAAACCTTGCAGGAAATGACCATTCCTGTCCTAGAGTTTTATAATAAAAAGGAAAGCAAATCAGAGGCTGAAATGCATTGAGAAATTGAGAAAGTAAAGAAAAAATATGGATTCCATAGATCAACAAACTACAAGAAAAGTCAGCCCAGGATGGAAAATATTCAAGAATTAAAATTTGAAGATAAAAAGAAAAAATTCTAAAAGGAAAAAAAAAAAAAGGAAAAAGGAAAAATAGGAGTTGTCTGAAGTACCAATGTAGATACATGGATAATTCACTCACCACTTTAGATTTTTAAACTACAGGTATGCAAAAATATCTTGACATAGCTAGATGACCAATATTCAAAGGAGGTTATTAAAGCAATTATGCTTCAAGATTTCATGTTGGGGCAATACCAACTTAAAAAAAATTATCTAAAATTACTTTGGAAAACAACACTTTTCAAAATACATTTAAAAATTCTTAGGTTGTGCTATTTAAAATTAATTTTTATGATTTTATGTACCTAACTTCAATTTAAAACTGAACCTCTTTAATATACTGATCATAATTTGTTTAAGACTTTTAAGAGTTCAAAGCTGCTAGCTAGATATCTGAAATATTTCTGTTTCTCTGTAACTTTCCGCATTACTAAAGAACTGGTAGCAAAGAATTTCACTGTTTCAAAGGGCTCAAGAACAGGAAGAAGAATCTTGATTTAAATACATTAAACCTGAAATTTAATTAGCACAAACCTCTTAGTTTTTCACCAACACTGCCATTCCAAGGACTTTCTTTCAGCAAATTTGCAGAACGTGAATAGATATCTGTGGCATGAGGTAATAAGAGCTGAAGGTGTTTGTGAAGCAATGCCACACTGCTTGAATTCTATAAAGAAGAAGAGTAAATTAGTAAATTACTAAAATTCTGAAAGATTTAGGTCACAAAAACAGTTCTCGAAACTGCAAATACTGAAGTCCTGAGAACATTTATTTGTCACAATCTTCTCAAAGGACAGAAACAAATACCTCACTAACACTGTTGATGTGGCAATATG
Organism: Myrmecobius fasciatus; assembly: GCA_023553655.1. NCBI lineage: Eukaryota > Metazoa > Chordata > Mammalia > Dasyuromorphia > Myrmecobiidae > Myrmecobius > Myrmecobius fasciatus. The sequence goes on from JAJPUD010003230.1 coordinate 168,362, forward strand.
CTAGAAGCTGCTTCTGCAGTGAACAAAGCAATTCATGAAGATGAGCAGGTTGACTATTCTCAGATGAAGATGTTCCAAGTAAAAATTTATCACTATTTTTTTCTAGTTCTCCAAATGCTTGATCCTAAAAAGATAGAAATACAGTTGTGTATGTAAATTAATTAATTTACTAAAATTCATTAATAAATGCAGATTTTAAATAAAAAGATCAAGTATAATAATAAGAGAATGACACAGTTATAGACAATAAAGTCAAAAAAGGTTAGCAAACACTGCAAGGACTAAAAGGTATGATCAATGAAATGTTGGTAATTTTTTTTTAACTCAATGAAAATGAGAGTAATCGCAAATGGAAACTGTATAAAATGTTAATTATCTTTAAAATGAGGGGAACCAGTAATTTTGGTGTTAATATCTAAGCAATATCTAGAATGAGAGCACTGAAATGATTTGAAAAAGGTTCACCAATGATTCATCACAATTCCAAAGATTCATGATGGAAAGTGCCATCCACATCCAGAGAAAGAATTATGGGACCTGAATGTGGATCAAATGATAGCATTTGCATCTTTTTATTGCTGTTGCTGTTTTGTGTGTTTTTTCCCTTTTGATCTGATTTTTTTTGAGTAAGATGAAGAATATGGGACTATGTTTAGAAGAACTGCACATGTTTAACCTGTGTTGGATTGCTTGCTATCTTGGAGAGGGGAAAGGGAGAAAGAGGGGGAGAAAAATTTGAAGGAAGCACGAGGTTTTGCAAAGGTAAATGTTAAAAAATATCTTTACATGTAGTTGGAAAAATTAAATACTATTAAAAATTTTTAAAAGAAAAAGAAAAAGGTTCACCAAAACCAAATTAGATCAAACCAACATTGTCACTTTTTTATAAGGTTACTAGAGACAGATTAGGAAAATACTGAATGTATAATACATCTAGATTTAATCAAGAATTTTGCAAATCATGATTTTTGTAGGAAAAAAACAGAATAATGTATGCTAATATTAACTAGGATTGAGGTAAATGTGATCTAGTTTAAAAGTAAAAGCTCTACTACCAGGAATATTGGCAGGAGGTGAAAGGGGGGGTGGGAAAGGATACAGGAGAAAGAAGAGGGGGAAGTAATATGTGAAATCTTAAGTATAAATCTTCTATGTTCATTATATGTGCCCATTCCTCTTTCTTTATTTGTTTTAGTGTTTCTAAAAATCTAAAGGAAAAGAATCCAAAAGTTAAAACGACTTTGCATAAAAGACAAAAAAAAATTATTTTAAGTGAACTCAAAACAACTTACTGTATAAAATCCTAAATTTCTTAGTAAGGTCTTCATTAAAATTTCAGCTAAATGAGTATCTGGATGACAACTCTGAGTGCTATATGGTTGTTCCGACAGGTTTCCATAGGAGATACATATGGAAGAAACATCAGTAGAATCAGAAGGTGAGCTATAACCAAGTAGAGATGCTACATGGGTATGATCTTGTAAACTTGTCAAAATTATATCCAACTGCATTCTCTAAGGAAAAATGGCATAAAAACAAATATTAAATCAATGAAACAGGAACAACATACTTGTTGATAATACATGCTAGAAAAGGAACAAAAATAGTCAATATAAAAACTATGCTGAAACAATCTAAAACCATCAGGCAAGCACTACTTATAATGGGAAGAAGCTAGAAGCATTCCCAGTAAGATCAGGGGTGAAACAAGGATGCCCATTATCATCAGTATTATTCAATATTGTACTAGAAATGTTGGCTTTAGCAATAAGAAAAGAAAAAGAAATTAAATGAATTAGAACAATGAGGAAATAAAATTACTACTCTTTGCAGATGATATGATATACTTAGAGAATCTTAAAAAATCATCTAAAAATCTACTTAAAATAATTAGCAGCTTTAGCAAAATTGCAGGACATAAAACAAACTCACACAAATCATCAGTATTCCTATATGCCACTAACAGCTCAAAAGCAAAAAGAGAGAAAGGGAAATTTCATTTAAAATAACTGCAGACAAAATAAAATATCTGACAAGACAAGCCCAGGAACTATATGAACACAATTACGAAATACTTTTCACATAAATAAAGTCAGATCTAAACAACCAGAAAAATATCAATTGCTCATGGGTAGGCCGAGCTAATTTTAATAATTAAAATGACAATTCTACCTAAAATGATCTATTTGTTCAGTGATATACCAAACTGCCAAAAATGGTTTTATAGAGCTAGGAAAAATAACAAAATTCATCTACAAGAACAAAAGCTCAAGAATATCAAGAGAATTAAGGGGGAAGAAAAAAAAAGCATTTAGGGTTAGGGTTAGAGGGGAAAGTTTTGGGGAAAGATAGTAAGTTCAATTTTGGACCTGCTGAGTTTAAGATAACATGATATCCAGTTGGAGATATCCAATACACAATTGAAGATGCAAAGCTGGAGGTCAGCAGAAAGGTTAGAAATGGTTATGTAGATTTGAAAATCATCAGCACAAAAATAACTAAATTTTTAGAAGTATACGATATCACCAAGTGAAACAATACAAAGGGAGAAGAGAGGCCCAAAACCTATGGGGCAGCCACAATTATAGGGATGAAGAACTAACAAAGGAAACCAAGGAATGGTCAGATAGGTAAGAGAGTCAAAAGAGCATCATGAAAACCATATAAAAGACTAGAGAGGGGTCGAGAAGGATAAGAATTGAAAAAAGGCCATTAGATTTGGCAATTAAGACATCACTAATAACTTCAGAGACGGCAGTTTTGATTGAATGATGTCAGATGCCATACAGTAAAGAGTTAAGAGGGTGAAAGGGAAAAAAATAAATGTCTTTATTGTAGAGAGGCTTGTAGATGCTATTTATAGTTAAAGGTACATCAGGGGCAGGTAGGTAGTGCAGTGGATAGAGCACCAGCCCTGAAGTCAGGAGGACCTGAGTTCAAATCTGGTCTCAGACACTCAACATTCCCTAGCTGTGTGACCCTGGGCAAGTCACTTAACCCCAAATGCCTCAGCAAAAAGCAAAAAAAAAAAAAAAAATCATATATATTGTGTTTATTGATCACAGAAGTAATTGGTTGACTTTAACTCCTCTTAATTTTAATGTGTTCTTCAAACTACTTCTGGACAACTTATACATTATCCAACACCTTACCTGTCCTTTAGACAAGCTTTCCCATCGATCAGGTCCTTGGGGTAAAAGTGAATGCAGTAATTCCATTCGTTCTCTTAAAGGGGGCAACAGCATGGTTGCTCCTACTGACAAAGTTTCAATTACTACCTGGTATTTAAAAAAAAAAAAAAGGAAAGAGAATCATTTCAAATTGTCATTCTTTAAATGAGTACCTGTATATAGTAAATTAAAATAAGATTAAGATTATCTAAGTCTGCTATCCTACTACATTCTGCTTTGCGTCATTAAAAGACAACTTCTCTGAGCCTTAGCATCCTTATTTGTAAAATGAGGGAAGCAAACAAGATGAGTCTGAAGGTTTTCCCAGCTCTAAAATTCGTATTTTAATTTTGAGGATAAGTGCAATGACATTTTAAAAACACAGAAAGTTACTAGCTCTTCTACCTAAAATATATGACCTTATTATAATTCCTAAGTAAGGAAGAAGGATCCATAATTCCTTCTCAAGGCTTGTTAAGACTAAATTAAATTGTACTCCATTTAAATTTATTGGAAAGGCATGAAAATTACAAAAGAATTTGAAAAAACTACCAGAAAGGATGGCTTCTAGGAAGTGGTAAATCATCAAAAAAGAAAGGCATAAACAAAATAGAAAGCGTATCTTAAGTCAAATTTGCAGGGATAAGTCCTATACATACGTACTGAGAAAATCCACTCTCATTAGATTTCCTAGATATATAAAATCCCTAGGCATTTCTGAGTATTCTAAATTCTTATAAATGGGTGTAATGGGTGGGAAGGGGGGATGTTGGATTCTTTTTGTTTTTAGTATTCTATTTTTTTCCCAATTACATGTAAAAACAAATTTTAACATTCTTTTTTTTTTATAATTTTGAGTTCCAAATTCTCTCCCTCCTTTTCTTTCCACACCCCTCTCTGAAATAGTGAGCGATTTGATATAAATTTTTATGTATTTTTACAACAACTATCCTTACCTCTTGTATTTCATCTGGGACAGAAGAATCCATTAGCCTAAAAAGCAAATTTCGAAGTGGTCCAGCTTGCCTCCCAAGAATACTAGTAGCTACTCCTCCAGCCAGGGCAAGTGCAAGATGGTTGGACAGCAACTTCAGGCACAATTTGAGGAAACTGTGATGTTCCCTAAAGGTAAATAAATTGCTATCATTTTGATACATTAAATGATAATTTTTAAATTTTTTTTCTTCTAGTAAAATTATGGTAAAGGTATGACTAATCAGTAATATGAATTTTAAATGTTATTCTTATAAAATTAAAGGAAAAAATTTCAATATCATTAATTATGGCACAGATTCACTTACTTTTAAGGTGTATGTTCCATAGAATTAAAAAAACAAAATGAAGAAAAATATAAAACTAAAATTGATATGAAGTACCTTGATGAAGGAAAAGGAAGAGGGGGAATCTCACTGTTTATTTTATCACAGTATCTCTCAAGAAAGGAACGAAGATGTGAGAAAGTACTCTCTTCAAGATCCACACAATAAGGTCGGTGCCATGCAACAACTTGCCTGGAAGATTAAAAAAAATTCAAATCAATTTTAATATAAATTACCAAAAACATGACTGCCTAACAATGACAAAAAAAAGTCTGTAATATCTTAATTTGTAAAAGCCGAAAAATTATAAAGAAGTATTTCTTAACTATTTGGGATGACAAAGCATTAAAACAGAGTAGTAAATAATGGAAATGTCATCTAGAGAATTTGAAAAAGAGAAGAGCTAGCTATTTGTCCTGGCTATTTATTCACCTAAGAATACAAGACTATATCAGATGATCTATTCAAATCACTTCTAAGTTTTATGTTTCTTTGAGATTTAAATTATATATTAGGATGAATTTTCTGACTGGTAAAGACAGCTGAAACTTGGTAAAAGACTGGCTTTCAGATTCTCCTGTGAAGGTTTAAGAACTAGCAAAAAGCTTATAACCCCTTAGGTGAAGATATACTGTGACACAACAGAAAAGCGTTTTTCTACAAATGACTCATAAATTAAACCTACTACAATGCTCAATTTTAATTATATTAAACATTTCACAAATGATTTTTTAAAATTTACAATCAACTGATTTTTCTTGTGCAGCATGATAAACTGTAGAAGTATGTTTAGAAGAATTATACATGTTTAACCTATCCTATGTTACTTGCTATCTAGGGAAGGGAGGAAGTGGGGAGAAGGAGAAAAATTTGGAACGCAAGGTTTTGCAAGGACAAATGTTGAAAACTAAATTTGCATGCATTTTGAAAAATAAAAATCTATTATTATATAAAAAATAAAACACAAAAAAACAAAAAAAAATTACAATCAAAAAATCCCTTCTTATGCCTATAATTAAGTGTCATTTGCCTTCAAATTAGAATTAGCTACATCACAAACTATAATCTGTAAAATAAATTGGCACTGCATTTTAATATCTTTGTGCCCTTATCAAATATATCATGGTCAAAAGACGGATGTATGACAGTGAGGTGAAAAAAGAACTCAACACTGGCCTGCACTAAAAACAAAAGAGTATTCCCAAAAAAAGAGTTCTTGTGGCAACCAAGGTTTTTAATAATGATCTATTCTGAGAAAGTTGAGTTAGTATGCTGATCAGGCATAATACCTAACTAACTACCTTTGGAGAAAACCTAAAATTCTCATATAGTGAAAATTTTAATATAAATTTGGGCCACTATTATTTCAACAAACCAGAAAAAGTAAACATGGCAGGGAAAATACTGGGGGAAAAGCACTAAAATAAAAAGTTTTAAATATTTTTAAACACAGACCCATTTTATTTTTATCTTCTTCTATATCATGCTAACATTTAACTTTTCCTATCAATATTTTGAGGATGGGAATCCATAAATTAATGTTAAATTTAAAAAATAAAATCTACAACATGGTTTTCTTGTTTCTGAAATGTGTATATGGGTAAAACATACAAGGTCAACTACTATATTCAACAATTATTTTCCAAAGCAATTATACATAAATGAAAACATTTTTTAGAAATGCTGAAAAAGTATTTCATATATAAAGAAATTTCAAATTATTAATAATTTTATTTGATAATTTATTAACAAACACCCACAGTGTTTCAAAACACTGAAACTTATTTACCTGTCCCTGGGAAGAGCTGTCCATGCCAGGCTATGTGATGTTCCAGCTGAAATCTGTTGAATTGCTACTCCATCTAAACCACTAACTTTCTTTGGTTTTGTAATAGGACCTGTGGAATTTCCTTGACCACACTGCCCCATGGAATTATTACCCCAAGCATAAACTTCATTATCTGAAGAAAAATAAATTACAAAGGAAAAAATGAGATGACATTTCAAAAATAATAAACATAATATATCAAAGTATATTAATTATTGTACCATGAGAAAGAGCCAAACAGTGGCTGTCTCCAATTGAAATATCAACTATTCTTGTAGCTGCCAGTTCTTCAATAAGTTTTGGTCTCAAAGCTGTGGCTTCTGAAGATCCACAACCTAGACAAGCTCCACAACCCCATGCATAGACCTAAAGCACAAATAAAAAAAGCAAATAATTTTATGCCGCAAGTTTTAAAATATGATTTTAAAACCACTCCAAATCATATGAAGTGGTAATACAAAGAATTAAGTCTACAAAAACATTTTAAGAGTTTAAAATTAAAAGCTTATTACTTTAGGGGAAGCATAATGTGATGTAAAACACAGCCTATAATAATGATACCAAATATTTTTCTCATTCTTGTTTAGGTTTTCTCTTTTACTAGATTTGGGTCAAAATTGGCATTTAATATCATATTAGCAAAATAATCACTTCAAGTAGTATAGTGGCAAGACAACACTTACAAACAGCAACTAACAAATCCAAAATATTCCATTCATTTTAATACAAGAAACTTAAGACTGATGTCTGAATTCTGAAAACCATCAATCAGTTATTGATGAACTGAAGTTAGTTTTAAGTGAAACATAACACTGCAACACTTATCCAGAGCACACACCAAAAAAAACTGTAATTAAACACTGGAAATATCAGGTATGACATCCTTCAGAAAAGCAAAATTCCTAATCTGGAATTGAAAATTATATTCAAACTATGTATTGGAATAAACATCATGTGAGGAATTTCAAGGTTCAAAGAATAGTTTTTAAATGAACAATTACATAAAAATTATATTTTCAAAGAGAAGTACTAGGGAGTATCTATCATCTACCAAAGCCTTCATTTTACACAGCACTAATTAACTCATTTGAGATGGATTTCATTCTCATAAATTCACTCATTAAAGCTGCACCAATACATCTAGTCTATTTCAAAGACTTACAGAAAAGATTTTACAAAGTACAACCATATACACACAATCACTAAAGGTAGAACTGTGTACACTTTTTCACAAGAATCTACCAATGAAGAAGCAAGGGCTCCAAAACCATCTCTCTTTAAAAAAAAAAAAAAAAAAAAAGAGGAAGGAGGAGGAAGAAGGAAGAAGGAAGGAAGGGGGAAGGAGGAGGTAGAGAAAGGGGGAAGGGAGGAGGAGAAGATGGAGAAGGAGAAGGGGTAAGAAGAGAATGAAGTGGAAAAGGGGAAGGGGGAGGAGGACAAGGAGGTAGAGAAGGGGAAGGAAGAGGAAGGGGGAAAAGAAGGAGGAGGAGGAGGAAGAAGAAGCTTTAACTTGGCAGCTCCTTCAGCCACCTGGGTTCATAATTTTCAAGTCCTTTGGCATTAAGCAACTTCAGAGAAGCAATATGAAAAAGCTAAGTTAAAAAGACTTGAAACAAATAAAATTCTTTGAATATTGCAAATTCAAAAAGAAAGAGTGGAAAAAGGAGTGGAAATCAGTTTCAAATTCTCCACATCACCTGGAACAGATAATTTTTCCCTAGTGAAATATTCTGTCACATTAAGCAAATTTTTGCTTAATTGAATGAAAGTATTAAATGATTTATTATATTTAAAAATGGACACTGACAATTTGATTTACATAATTATAATCATTTAGAAATATGCCATAAAAAGGATAATTCAATTTTTCTCATTTTTGACTTTCAAATATTTCTGAACAATGATAATAATAACTAACAGAAACTTTAAGGTTTGCAAAGTCCTTTACAACATTGTCTGATTTTATTAGGTACTATTACTGTCCCCATTTTAAAGATGAGGAAACAGACTGAGGGAATTTAAGTGACTTGTTCAGGATCAGACAGCTTTGTTGGTGTTCAGTTATTTCAGTTGTGTCCAACTTTGTGATCCCATTTGAGGTTTTCTTGACAAAGATGCTGTTGTGTTTTGCAAACTGAGGCAAACAAGGAAGTGACTTGCCAAGGGTCACACAGCTATTAAGTGTCCAAGGAGGTCAGATGTAAACTCAAAAAGAGGAGTCTTCCTGATTGTAAGCCCAGTGCTCTAGTCACTATACCAACTAGCTGCTGCACAGCTCACATGAGGCTTTGAACTCAGTTCTTCCTGACTCCAGGCCAAGACCTTAATCCAATACACACCACCAAAAAATTATCTCAATTCAAAAGATTTGCCCTGTCAGCTGTTGAGCCACTTACTTAAAATAACATTAAATAAAACTGAACATAAGGAAGACCTTAGAAAGTACCCTGGAATTTATTACAATGGACTTTTATTTAAGTGAGTTATACAGCAGCTGAAGAAAAAGTCTTAAATAGAAATCAGATTTCCTAATTATTATCCTGCCTTTTCAAATTACATAAAAGAAAAAAGGCATTTTCTTAGAAATCTTACAACTTTGATTTTTAAAAATCTGAAACTTAAATTTCTGAGACAATGTTGTTCCTTTTTGAAACTATTGCTCCAGTCATGCAAATATGTATTTCCTTTAACCTACCTGTCCTGTTGATGTCAAGGAAAGTGAAGACTGGCTCCCAGCACAAACTTTTCGAATAAACATTCCTTGTAAAGCTTCTATAACTTTAGGTTTATACACTCTATTTGTATCACCATGACCAAGCTTGCCTATGAAAACACAATTGAAAGAAATTAGCTTTTAAATTACCTGAGCTGGTTCTCCTACTTTTCTTACCTCTAGTAATTAATACTACTATTATTTTTTTTAAAAAACTTCATAATCTAGATCTAAAACTATATTATAAAGCAGCAGTCATCAAAATCATTTGGTACTGGTTAAGAAATAGAGCAGTCGATCAGTGGCATAGGACAGAATCACAAGACAAACTAGGCAATAACTATAGGAATTTAGTGTTTGATAAACCCAAAGACCCCCAGCTACTGGGTTAAGTACTCATTATTTGACAATAACTGCTGGGAAAACTGGAAACTAGTGTGGAAGAAATTAGGGCTTCACCCACACCTAACACTACATACCAAGATAAGATCTAAATGGGTTCATGATCTGGATATAAAGAGTGATATTATAAGTAAATTAGAGGAATGTAGTATAGTTTACCTCTCAGACTTGTGGAGATGGAATAAATTTATGTCCAAAGAAGAACTGGAACTCTTAATTGAACACCAGATAGATAATTTTGACCATATTAAGTTAAAAAGTTTTTGTACAAACAAAACCAATGCAGTCAAGATTAGGAGGGAAGCAATAAATTGGGAAATCATCTTTACATTTAAGGGTTCTGATAAAGGCCTCATTTCTAAAATATATAGAGAACTGTCTTACATTTATAGGAATTCAAGCCACTCTCTAATAAATAAATGATAAAGGATATGAACAATTTGCAGATGATAAAATTAAAACTATTTGTAGTCATATGAAAAGATGCTCCAAATCACTATTGATCAGAGAAATGCAAATTAAGACAACCCTGAGGTACCACTACACACCTGTCAGATTGGCTAAAATGACAGGAAAAGTTAATGATGAATATTGGAGGGGATGTGGGAAGGCTGGGACACTGATACATTGTTGGTGGAGCTGTGAATGGATCCAAAGATTCTGGAGAGCAATCTGGAACTATGCTCAAAGAGTTATCAAACTGTGCATACCCTTTGACCCTGCAGCGTTTCTATTGGGCTTATATCCCAAAGAAATCATAAAGGAAGGAAAGGGCCCCACATGTGCAAGAATGTTTGTGGCAGCTCTTTTTGTGGTGGCTAGAAACTGGAAACTGAATGGTGCCCATCAATTGGAGAATGGCTGAATAAATTATGGTATATGAATATTATGGAATATTATTGTTCTGTGAGAAACAACCAGCAGGATAATTTCAGAGAGGCCTGAAGAGACTTGCATGAACTGATGCTGAGTGAAATGAGCAGAACCAGGAGATCAATGTACACGGCAACAACAATACTATATGATGATCAATTCTGATGGACATGGCTCTCTTCAACAATGAAATGTTTCAAACCAGTTCCAATTGTTCAGTGAAGAAAGCCATATACACCCAGAGAGAGGGATGTGAAATGGGGACCACAACATAAAATTTTCATGCTCTCTATTGATGTTTGTTTGCATTGTGTTACCTTTCTCTGATTTTTCTTTCTTGTAGATATGATTTTTCTTGCACAAAAATGATAAGTGTGGAAATATGTATACATATGTTCCATTTGTCAAGTATTTTGACATAATTGACATGTAGTGGATATCCTGCCATCTAGGGGAGGGGTGGGGAGTGGGGGGGGAGAGGTTTGTGGCGGAAAGCTTTGTGGGGGTTGAGGCTGGAGAATTACCTATACATATGTTCTGCAAATAAAACGTTTTAATAAAAATTTAAAACAAAAAAAAAAAACTTCATAATCTGCTTCTAGCCTACTCTTCTAGGTTCACCACACATTTCTCTCCTTCCAGAATTCTAGTGTAAACAAAACAGACTACTTTCCTAGTAGCTTTTTCTCCATGAGATCATCTTCAATTTATCCTGTTGATAACTTATTTATACCTAACTGTTTGCATGTTGTCCTCTCCTTTCCCCTCCATCAGAAGATGAGCTATATGAGAGCAGGCACTGTGTTTTTTGCCTTTCTATTTTCCAGCACTTAACAGTATCTGGAACATTGTAGGAACTTAAATGCTTAATGTAGGACTTGCCATTCCTTATAAATGAAATTCTATCTCCCTTTGTAAAAGTCATCCTCTAAGCCTAGAATGCACTCCCTCCCTACCTCTACCTCATAGAATCTCTGGTCTTTTCCAAGGCTTATCTTAAATGTCATTTTCCAGAGAAAGCCTATTCTTATTGTTCTCTTCCCACAAAAGTTACTTTCTATCAAGTATATTTTGTAGTGAATCTCCTAAATACATGTTTTCTTAAGACAGAATGTAAGGTACTCAGCCTCTGATGCTTATTATCTATATAACCTTGGGCAAGTCAGCTTACAATTGTAGACCTCAGCTTGCTCATGTATAAAATAAAAGGTATAAACTAAATAGCTTCTGACAGCTTTTCCAAATCTAGATCAAAGATCTTATGATCCTCTGAGGGAAGAGGCAGTTTTGGTTTTTGTCTTTGTAATCCCCAGAGGCTAGAACAGCATCTGGAACACAGTAGGTTCTTTATAAATTTCACAAATGTAACTTGATTTCTTTCTATAGTTCTTCCTCATCTGTTTTAAAAGTAATAAACTTTAGATTCTGACCTATGGAGTAAATGCCTTATTTTGTTACTAATAAAAACATCAACTATCATCTTTTCACAGCCTGGTTTGCAGAAAATTTGATGAATCAGCTCTATAGAAAAATTACTATTAAAGCATTTGATTCCCCTTAGCAAAGAAGGTTATAGAACTTTTGTACTGGAAAAATTTAAGAACATTATCTACCCAGCTAAGTGCATTCTGGGCTAAAAGCCAAAATGTATATGTATATGTATATGCATATGCATATGCATATGTGCATGGGTATGGGTATATGTATACATATGTGTGTATATGTATATGCATTTTGTACATATGTGGATACGTTATATTCTACAAACCTTTCTAAAGTCAAGATTCCAAGGAATGTTTTTAAATTTTACTTATGCTCATATATATAAGAATACAAGCCACTCTTCAATAGATAAGTGGTCAAGGGATATGAACAGACAATTTTCAGATGATGAAATTAAAACCATCTCTAGTCATATGAAAAGTTGCTCCAAATCATTACTGATCAGAGAAATCAGCAAATTAAGACAACTCTGAGGTACCACTACACACCTGTCAGATTGGCTAAAATGACAGGAAAAGATAACGATGAATGTTGGAGGGGATGTGGGAAAACTGGGACACTAATACATTGTTGGTGGAACTGTGAACGGATCCAACCATTCTGGAGAGCAATTTGGAACTATGCCCAAAAAGCTGTCAAACTGTGCATACCCTTTGACCCAGCAGTGTTTCTACTGGGCCTGTATCCCAAAGAGATCTTAGAGGAGGGAAAGGGATCCACCTGTGCAAGAATATTTGTGGTAGCCCTTTTTGTAGTGGCTAGAAACTGGAAACTGAAGGGATGCCCATCAATTGGAGAGTGGCTGAATAAATTATGGTATATGAATGTTATGGAATATTATTGCTCTGTAAGAAACGACCAGCAGGACGATTTCAGAGAGGCCTGGAGGGACTTGCATGAACTGATGCTGAGTGAAACGAGCAGAACCAGGAGATCATCATACACAGAAACAACAATATTACATGATGATCAATTCTGATGGACATGGCTCTCTGCAACAAAGAATTGTCTCAAACCAGTTCCAGTTGTTCACTGAAGAAAACCATATACACCCAGAGAGAGGGAAATGAAATATGGACCACAACGTAACATTTTCATGATCTCTATTGACATTTGCTTGCATTGTGTTGCCTTTCTCTGATTCTTTTTTTTTCTTGTAGATAGGATTTTTCTTGCATAACTTCTCAAGCATTTCAACATTATTAGCATGTAGTGGACTTCCTGCCATCTAGGGGAGGGGAGGGGACTGGGAGTACAATTTGTAATGGAAAGCTTTGTAAAGATCAATGTTGGGGAACTACCCATATATATGTTATACAAATAAAAAGCTTTAATAAAAAAAAATTTACTTATGTTAGGATATTAAATAGAAATGTAATATCTTTCTCTAAGAATTTTAATTGCTTTCACATAACATAAAAGAGCTCAGCATTCTATTTCCAAAATGGTTTTTTATTGCTTTTAAATTAGGAAATAGTAGCTCCAAGCCTTCAAAAACATCAACAGAAAGCTTTTATGTCATAAGTTACCAATGATCTAGTAATGTTCTCAATCCTCAACCTCATATCTGCTCCTCCTGAGAACTCTCTTCTCAGGGCTTTCATGACACTGACCTCTCTTGATTCTCCTACTTATATGGCCTCTCCTTGTCTCCTTTGCAGATCCCATTATTCATATCCAGTAATTGTCCCCCAAGACTTTATCCTGAGCTCTCATCTTGTTTCATTCTACACTACTTCATCACTGGGTGATCTCATCAGCTTTCATGGGTCCAGTTATCATTCCAATTAAAACGATTCCCTAGGCCTACTAGTCTTTCTCCTGAGCCAAGGTCAGGGATCATCACATGCTTTTTTGGACGTCTCAAAATGGATGTTCCACAGGCAGTTCAAACCAGACCCATTCGTTCTCTTTCCCTTTCTTATTCTCAACATCCCTAGGACTTTCAAGGACCCATTCCCAAGCACTCAGGCCTACGATCTCAGTGTCAACCTCTTTGTCACTCACCCCATTTTCCAATTAATTGTCACCTTCACAACATCCCACTCTTTCTGTTACACAGCTACCATCCTTGTTCAGGCCCTCTCACTCACACTGATGCAACATCTTCCTGGTCTCTTGGCTTCAAGTCACTTCTTATTCAATATATCCTTCACTCAACTGCCAAGGTGATTCTCCTGAAGCACAGGTCTGATCACATCAAACCCTGCTCTATGAGCTCCAGGAGCTCCCTTTTACCTCTAAGAACACGTATGAAACCCTCTCTTTAGTATTTAAAGCTCTCTGTAACCTGCTCCCTCTCTGCCAACCTTTTTTTAAGTCTTATAACCACTGGTGTCAATTCAGTCTACAATCAAGTTACTAGCCTGATTGCAGCTCTTCAAACAAGTACCTGCCACCATCTGTCTCTGTACCTTATGCAGGCTATCCTCAGTGCCTAATTGGCTTTGCACCTCTACCTCCACCTCTGGTTTACAGGTTGTCTTTCTCATCAGACTGTGAGCTGCCTGAGGATCAGAATTATTCTTCCTTTTCTTTGTATCCCTTTTGCTTAGCATTGTGCCTGCTACACAGTAAGTGCTTAATAAATGTTTGTTGATTAACTTGATATTTTTCATTTTTGTGGTAGCCATACTTCATATTTTAAATTTAACTATCTAAATTCACAGTTCTAAAACAAACTGGATACACAAAATATAAAGAATTGCTTTAAAAAGTTTAATCTCTCAAAAAGAAAATACCCCAATTATATGGCGAAGTAACTTACTACATACCATTGTCTCCTCCTCCAAAAGACCAGACAGTTCTTCCATCTTTGGACAAAGCAATTGTGTGTGAACTACCACAGGACACCTCCCCAACATTGCTAATATCTTTTACTAATGTTGGAATGTTCCGGCTATTACTGTCACCATGACCTTAGGGGAGAATGGAATAAGAAATGGATGTTAAATTCACATGGTTTTTTCCCCCTCTAGTACTTCATAGAAAAAACGTTAATTTAAAACAAAGGATATAAACACTATCTATCCAATACAACAGAATACAGAGATCATGTGTATGTTTATTTATGACCTTTTCTCTTTGAAAAATACTTTTTATCAATTCAAGCCATTCTCTAATCAATAAATGGTCAAAGGATATGAACAGACAATTTTCAGAGGATGAAATTAAAACTATTTATAGGCATATGAAAAGGTGCTCCAAATCACTGTTGATCAGAGAAATGCAAATCAAGACAACCCTGAGGTACCACTTCACACCTGTCAGATTGGCTAAAATGACAGGAAAAAGATAATGATGAATGTTGGAGGGGTTGTGGGAAAACTGGGACACTGATACATTGTTGGTGGAACTGTGAACAGATCCAACCATTCTGGAGAGCAATCTGGAACTATGCGCAAAAACTTATCAAACTGTGCATACCCTTTGACCCAGCAGTGTTTCTATTGGGCCTATATCCCAAAGAGATCTTAGAGAAGGGAAAGGGACCCACATGTGCAAGAATGTTTGTGGCAGCCCTTTTTGTAGTGGCTAGAAACTGGAAATTGAATAGATGCCCTTCAATTGGAGAATGGCTGAATAAATTATGATATATGAATATTATGGAATATTATTGTTCTGTAAGAAATGACCAGCAAGATGATTTCAGAGAGGCCTGGAGAGACTTACATGAACTGATGCTGAGTGAAATGAGCAGAACCAGGAGATCATTATACACGGCAACAACAGTACTATATGACGATTAATTCTGATGCACATGGCTCTCTTCAACAATGAAATGTTTCAAACCACCTCCAATTGTTCACTGAAGAAAGCCATATACACCCAGAGAGAGGGATGTGAAATGTGGACCACAACATAATATTCTCATACTCCTTGATTGATGTTTGCTTACATTGCGTTTCCTTTATCTGATATATCGTTTGTGTAGATAAGATTTTTCTTGCACAACAATGATAAGTTTGGAAATATGTATACATATATTCGATTTGCCAATATTTTAACATAATTAACATGTAGTGGATATCCTGCCATCTAGGGGAGGGGTGGGGAGTTGGGGGGAAAAATTTGTAACGGAAAGCTATGTAAGGGTTATTGTTGAAGAATTACCCACACATATGTTATGCAAATAAAATAAAAAAAAATACTTTTTATCAATAAGATGGATGTACAGTAGTTGGTTGCACTTTACTGAAATGTCTTCAATTTATTATTACAGTTTTGAAGATAACATGAAAACTGTTTAAATAAATATTCTACATTTGCAATTTTCAAAGCCTATATGATTATATATGTCAAACCAAATTAAAATTCAGAGCAATACAAATATTCTTCAGATTAGAAGCAAGTTGTATATGCATTAACTAACTGTCAAATAAGCACAAATAATGTGTGTGTGTGTGGGTATATATATATATGTATATATATCTCCAAAATTTTAGTTTGAAACTATTACTTGAGATATAAAACTTCCTTAAAGATGTATATGCATAATTATCTGTCAAATAAGTGCATATGATGTGTATATATATATATATGTGCATATATATATGTCCAAAATTTTTGTTTGAAACTAAATATTATTTGAGATATAAAACTTCCTTAATGCCTGATATTCAAATAAACAAGCTTAGCAGCTATTTTAAGATACTGTGATAAGCATTTAAATATTTAAAAAAAAACAAAGAAAATCAATTTTGTGAATCCTTGCTGTAAAAGAGCATATAATCTAACAACTGATGACAAGTAAATAATTATGACAGTAAGTAGGATGGATTAATAGTAAGAATATATTAAAAAGCAAGATAAATATAAAAAATTCTGGAAAAATTAGGAGTGCTCGCCTTTCAATCCTATACCAAGTATGTAACACCATAAGAATTTCAACAAGCCAAGATAAGGGGATCTTAGAGCTAGATATGAGAAATGAAGGAGGGAATGTGTTTCACACAAGGAAGAACAGTATACATGGTGAGGAAAGAATTAAGAACAATATAACTAATTAGCTAGTAGACTATTTTAATAACAGATCAAATTCATGCAGGAGAGGAGCATGAAATAAGGCTGGAAAAATATTCTAAAGTCATATTGTAAAAGCCCTTAAATAACATTCTGAAATATAGATAATATAAAAACAAAAGATACAATTAAAAACTCAGTTGTAAAAACTGTTGATCCAAGTATGTATTTTATTCTATGTTAAAAGTAAAAAAAACATATAATAATGTTAGTCTAAGGAAACTACTATCATTACTATGTAGTGGTTATAATCCTTTACTTTTCCCTCTTTAAATAATTTCAATTTCAGAATTACCTAATCTTCCAAAATCCCCTTCACCCCACGTATACAATTCACCATCTTCACTGACAGCAGCACTATGTCTATATCCAGCTGATACACACACAACTACCTGTATTAAACAGGAAAAAAAAATTAATAAACATTGTGATACATAAATGTGGCATACCCAGTTTTCCACAGTTAAGTCTTAAACAGTTTTCTTCCCAAAGATCTGGTAGCTCTCAACATATACAAATTAAGGTGTTTACCTTATGAAAATAGTGTGCCACCAATAAATCGATTCTTTTCTTAGTGATAAAAGCCATAACTACTACTATTCCCATTTACATAGCAATACCCCTCAGAAAAATTTTGGATAAAGAAAAAACACTTCTCTCAAAAGCCCTAGGAGGTAGATAATGCAAATATCATCACTACCATTTGATATTGGAAAAAATCACTGTAAAGTGAAAGGTTTTCCTGAGCACTATATACCAGGCTAAATATTAGAATTAGAATTAGAAAATTCAGACTCTGGTTCATTATACCTAATGATACTATTTTTTCTGGGACTAGGTACAAGCCTGCCTTGAATCTAATTCAAGTTACTTTTCTAATACAATTTCAAAATGCCATGATATAAATACAGTACTTCTAGTTCTAATAAGGACAAAATGGTTACATTTTGTAACCATGGGAATAACTCCCAAGAAAACTACTAGAAGTTAACTGGATATTTCTAAGAAAAAAGGAAAATAGCTAAATAAGGCAAGAAACCTTGAAAATGCTTTTTTATTCTCTTCAGTTTTTCAAGTAGAGTAGAATATTAGGAGCATGTTGTAATCCTGGGAACAAAGATATCTCTAAAATGGGTGAAAAGACTTAGCTGTTCAAAAAAAACAAGTAGGGGTGAAAAAAAATTTACTACATACACTATGCCTTTTTGACATGATATAACTTGCCCTCATTTTAGGGAATATTATTATTATACAAAAAATTCATCAATCATTACATGACATCTGTCCTTCAAAAAGTCCAATATTTAGTGATTCAAATTCACCAAATTATGTTCAAATCACTGAATGAGGCATGACAGAATTTTGCAAATGTTAATGTCTGACATTATTAACCTGAAAAGGAAAAGTAGAGAGAAAACTGAAAAGAAGAATTTAGGGGAAAAAATGTTCCATTTATTCAGAAAAGATATCCATTTATTCCTTTTTATAATACTAAAATTCCTAGGAGAAATTCCATTTATGGAGATCTACTGATTCAAAAGTACAAAGAACTGGCACATTTTATTTTAAGAGTGATCACTCACCAACTCTGTACATTCCATAAAATTCAGCAGGTATACAAACCCAATCAGATGATAAACGGAACATTTTAATTACACTTCAAAAGTAAAATCAAAAATTTAACTCTAAAAAATAAATCATGGTCAAAAAACCTTACAGAATGTTTAAGACATACTTTTGATAAAGAAGCAAGCAAATCTGATAAAATGTCTTCAATTCCTTGAAGAAAAGGCAGTATGAAAATTCAAATGATAACTGCTATTTATTAAGAATTATACTTGAATTATATCAAGCATAAAAATGGAAGTAAAAAAAGACCAAAGAAAAAAGCTTTTCAAAAAGAATATATCAAAATAAAAATAAATTTAAAAGATTGTCAATTTATAACAACAAAAGAAATCTTTACATACCTTTCCCTGAAGAGGGCCCTGAATAAGTTTTGGATACTTCTGTGTTGAACTATTTCCATGTCCCAGTTTTCCATAATCACCATCTCCCCAGCTGAAGACTTCACCTTCAGTTGTAAAAGCTAAAGTGTGCCCATCTGATCCTTTAGAAGATGACACTTTTTTAATAGAGCGATGAGGCTCAAATGTCAATTTTTTTAGAGTAGACTGATTGTTGGAATCTCCAAGTCCTAGTCTGCCATAACTACCTTTACCACAGGCTCTAACAGAACCATCCGTAGAAATTACGAAAGTGCAGTATTGTCCAGCTTCAATCTAATAAAACAAATAAAGGGATAATTTTTAAAATAGCATTTTTCTTATACTATAAATGTAATAATAGTGAAATTGAGAGGCAACATGATAAGAGTATAAAGAAGTTTGGCTTTGAAGTTAAGATCTACATTCAAGCTCTGTTCCTTACACAAACTGTGTGATCAGGGCAAATTAAAACTTCTTAGTGCCTCTAGGCACTGCCTAAGAAAAATTACTGGTCCGTATTCCTTAAATTAGTTTGTACGCAATGAAACCCTGATGCAGCTGAAATAAAAAGAACTGTTCTAAAAATCGTAAATTTTAAAAGTTGGATTTAGCAAGAAAATCTAAAGGGAATCATTTAAGGCAATGTTATTTATATCTTTCTATGTTGTAACTAAACTCAATATATAAAAATGAGTTCCTGACACCCTTTTTCCATATTTGGCTAAATATAAGATATAAAAATAAGCTACTGATGCTGTTAATAAAAATGAGTTACCAATGCTGTTTTCTATGTTGAATTGAACTTTTAAAATTCAAAAGTGGATATTAAGTTAAAAAGATTTTGTACAAACAAAACCAATGCAGTCAAGATTAGGAGGGAAGCAATAAATTGGGAAATCATCTTTACATTTAAGGGTTCTGATAAAGGTCTCATCTCTAAAATATATAGAGAATTGTCTCATATTTATAAGAATTCGAGCCATTCTCCAATCGATAAATGGTCAAAGGATATGAACAGACAATTTTCAGAGGATGAAATTAAAACTATTTCTAGTCATATGAAAAGGTGCTCCAAATCACTATTGATCAGAGAAATGCAACTCAAGACAACTCTGAGATACCACTACACACCTGTCAGATTGGCTAAAATGACAGGAAAAGTTAATGATGAATGTTGGAGGGGATGTGGGAAGGCTGGGACATTGATACATTGTTGGTGGAACTGTGAACAGATACAGCCATTCTGGAGAGCAATTTGGAATTATGCTCAAAAAGTTATCAAACTGTGCATACCCTTTGACCCAGCAGCATTTCTATTGGGCTTATATCCCAAAGAAATCATAAAGGAAGGAAAGGGCCCCACGTGTGCAAGAATGTTTGTGGCAGCCCTTTTTGTAGTGGCTAGAAACTGGAAACTGAATGGATACCCATCAATTGGAGAGTGGCTGAATAAATTATGGTATATGAATGTTATGGAATATTATTGTTCTGTAAGAAACGACCAGCAGGATGATTTCAGAGAGTCTTGGAGAAACTTGCATGGACTGATGCTGAGTGAAATGAGCAGAACCAGGAGATCATTATACACGGCAACAACAATACTGTATGATGATCAATTCTAAAGGACATGGCTCTCTTCAACAATAAAATGTTTCAAACCACTTCCAATTGTTCACTGAAGAAAGCCATACACACCCAGAGAGAGGGATGTGAAATGTGGACCACAACATAACATTCTCATACTCTTGATTGATGTTTGCTTACATTGTGTTTCCTTTATCTGATATATCTTTTGTGTAGATACTATTTTTCTTGCACAACAATGATAAATTTGGAAATATGTATACATATATTCGATTTGCCAAGTATTTTAACATAATTAACACATAGTGGATATCCTGACATCTAGGGGAGGGGTGGGGAGCTGGGAGGAAAAATTTGTAACAGAAAGCTATGTAAGGGTTAATGTTGAAGAATTACCCATACATGTTTTGCAAATAAAATAAAACTAAAAAAAAAAATTCAAAAGTGATCTACATTTCACCTTTTCCAGGTATTAGCCTAATCAAGGTTAAATAAAAATTAAAAAATTATAATAATAATCAAGGTTAAATACAATAAATAAAATGAAAGAGGAATGTACTGAGAGAAAGGGAAAAGGAAAGGTAGAATGGCATCAATTAAGTTCCATAAGAGAAGGAAGAAAAAGCTTTTACATTGGAAGGGAAAGGGGAAGGGGAGTGAGTGAATCTATTCTCATCAGAATTGGCTCAAAAAGGAAATAATAGGGGCAGCTAGGTGGTGCAGTGGATAGAGCATCAGCCCTGAAGTCAGGAGGACCTGAGTTCAAATCCGACCTCAGACACTTAACATTACCTAGCTGTGTGACCCTGGGCAAGTCATATGACTCCGAATGCCTCGGGGAAAAAAAGGAAGTAATATATACACTGAATATAAGTATAAAGACCTAAGGGTTATGGGAAGGGTAAAAGAAGGGAATGGTCAGAAACAAAATGCTTTTGAGAAGGGACAGGGTGCAAGGAAAGAATAGAACAAAGGGGAGGGGAAATGCAGTAAGCAATTGTGAGAAGAATTTTGACATTTCTCTGATGAAGGCCTCTTTTCTCAAACATAAAAGGAACTGTGTCAAATTTATAAAAAATACGAGCCATTCCCCAATTCATAAATAATTAAAAGATATGAACTACGCCCAAAGGACTATAAAATCTTGCATATCCTTTGACCTAACCCACTACTAGGCATGAATTCCAAAAGAGATTCAAAAAAAAAACAAAAAAGAGGAAAAGATTTATATGTACAAAAATATTTAGAGGAGCTCTTTTCTGGGAGACAAGAATTGGAAATTGAGGGGATATCCATCAATTGGGGAATGGCTGAATAAATTGTGGTATGTGATTATGATGGAATACTTCTGTTCTGTAAGAAATGATGAGCAGGATGCTCTCAGAAAAATCTGTAAAGTCCTCCATGAGCTCATGCAAAATGAAATGTACTCTGTACAAAATAATAGCAATGCTGTGGGATGATCAGCCGTAAATGACTTTGCTATTCTCAACAATACAATGATCCAAAACTATTCAGAAAGACTTATGATGAAAAATGCTACCCATATTTAGAGAAAGGACTGCTTGTGTCTAATTATAGATTTGAAGTATACTTTTTTTTAAATTTTATTTTTCTTTAAATTTTTTTGAGGAGGGGGGTAGGGTAGGAGGGAAGACCTGCTTTTTTTTGCTACATGACTTTTATGGAAATATTTTGCAGAACTTCACAAGTGCCTTCTCAATGGGAGGTGGGGTTGGGATGTAGGAAGTTAAGAGAATCTAGAACTCAAAATTTTAAAAACAAATGTAAAAAAAAAAACTTTTACATGAAACTGGAAAAATATACACACATATAAATGAAAAAGAACTAGCTAAGATTTGCAGCTGTTTTTAAAACCATGCTTTAAAAAAGCCTGCAGGCATACACACATATTTTATAATTTTAATAAGTACACTAAAAACTTACTGTCTGTGCATCAGAAAAACTTGGTGCTAATTTTGGTTGTAGTATTTTTTCTTGTGTGCCTTCTACTAATTGATGACTACTGTTACTACCCCAAACATAGACTTCACAAGTTTCAGAAACGATGGGTGCATCACCAGTTTGAATGCTATCTGGACTAGCACATGTTCTTGAATAATCAGAAGCCATTCTGCAAACCTGTTAAAATTAAAATATAGAATTAATATTTAACACACTCATAACTCTCTTTAACCAGTGCTTTTTAAAATTACTATGGTTTTTTTTCCCATTCTCCTCTCAATACCCTTAAGTGCTGAAATGTTCCAAAACAATCTCTTAGGTATCCTTATGACATTTGAGCTATAAAATTTAAAAGGACTGTTTTACATTAAAAATTACTAAAAGATAGTTATAAAGTATAGCAGAAATAATTCCAAAGAACTTATATCTGTCTTCTTTTACATTCCTTCTAACTCTAGCATGATCTTTGTATTAAATTTCAAAATCTAGTCCCCTTATTTTCCTTACTTATGACTTTTATCTTCAAAAATTAATAAAGGAGACAACTAGTACAATAGTGTAAAAAAAGTGTAGTAGAAAAATAAGTTTAAGGCATAATCTTTAAAAACTACTTTCCAAAAAAAAAAATATATATATATATATATATTTCAGATATACTTTTAGCAGTAGGATAATCTTAAAGCTCTACTGAATGTATAGGATGTTAAATTTAATCAGTGACTACTTTCCTATGCTCATAAGAAAAGACAAGGTTTTAATGAGAAAAAAATAGAAGATGGGGAAAAGGAAGATTCTTTTTATTCATTTTTACTGCAGGAACTGACAGAAGAAGTCAGGGCAGTAATAAAAAACTAAAATTTTAGAAAGGCAGAATAGTCTATTCACCTATAGCCTAGGTTTAAGAATGAGTTATTTTTATGAGTTCTATCTGACATACTATTTAAAGCTAAAATAATTAAGTGAAATGTAATTCAAACATACAATCAGCTTTAGTTCAAGATTCAGTCAGGTTTTATTTACATACCTCTTCAAACAGACACAAAGCTGCCTCATAGAGTGAACATAAACCATCAGATGTTCTAGTTGGTTCCCTCCACTGACTCCGATCAGCAGACGAACCCTATTATCAAAACATTATGGCAAATAGAATGAGAAAGAAAGTTTCACATTCATTACAGGTTGATTCTACAATATAGGAAATGTTAACAAGCTTGTGAGCATTAAACATCATGGACATTGAGACTGATGATATATACATGACTTACATTTACAGGGATCAATATATAAATATGATGTGTTTCAACAGATCTGGTTGTAAAGCAACATTCTATATATGGTTGAATTAGCCCCCTAATTTTTGTATAAAAGAAAAGATCTGCTGGAAGAATCCTAAATTTAAGGAAATGACATTAGCCAATCAAGCTGTTAGAGCACTCAATCAGGTACCAAATCATCACAATCCCATTGAGAACTCTACTCACCACATCTGGTTTTCAAGCTAAAAACTTTCTAACTCTTAGCTTCATACACAGTTCACCTATACTTGTCTTTGCATGGGCTGTTCCCAGTGCCTTGGTTACATTCCCTACCGATTCTGTCTTACTATTCGTAATTTTCTTTAAGCTTAGTCTTTGTATCATTTTCCACAGGATGCCTTTACTCTCTCTTCAGCTTTATCTTCACAAAATTTTTATTATATATGTGCTGCATTTGCTTAAATAGGTATAGGCTGTCTTCCCTGAGAGATGCATGTGCTATTTGAGTGCAAGGACTAATTTTTGTGTGTGCCCAGATAACTCTAATCCATCTCTGAGCAGAGACTACTCTTGCTCCTGGAACAAATATTATGCTATGCAGCTCTGGCTATTCACCATGCCATGGACACTCTTCTCTCTCTACCCTTTTCCCTACTGAATTCCTGTGCTCTTTAAAACCCACTTCAAATGCCACCTTCCTCCATCAAACCTTCCACAACCTACTCTAGATTAATAATAACTCCCCCTTTGGAATCTTATACTTGAAAATTATAGAAATACAGGAGATAGACAAACATGAGTCTAATAAATGTCCTCAATTTTGATTCCCCTGTTCTCACTCTTTAATGCATCACTTTCAATTGCAGTTTTCTCCATCTGTATCTTAGCTCAAAAAAAAAAAAAAAAAAAGCTAAGCTCCATGAAAGCTTGAAGTGTCTTGTATAAACTTTATAATGGTCTAAGTGTCTACTCCAGCACTCCATATAGATGAGGTACATTTTTGCTGAATACATTCATTCTAGCCATTACTATTATCAGCAATGAACTAGTCATTCCTTCTTGTGCTTCAGTGTCAAAGCAGCTGGAAAGCCATGGAGTCAAAATTCTTTAACATAATGACTCACATACAATTATTTTTACCAAACAATATTTTCAACCCCAAGTCAATTTGATAAACTGTTCTTTCAAGTATGTTAAAGATGAAACACAATAAGGTATTATTTTGTTCAGATCTATTAACTTTTCACTCAAAAAAATGGCTTCAAGTTCTTCTAGCAAAACTAAAAGATGATTTGGGGAGCTCATTGATGGTGACATAAAAAACTTCGTACTATGGTCATGCTCAAAAACTATCTTCTGATTAAGAAATATTAATCCAAGAAATGAATTGTCTCAATAATCTCTAAAACATCCTATTGGTCTTCAGGATTCTGAAGACCAGGTTTTTTCCAGTTCTCTATTCTGTAACTGGAACATTATCATTCAGGAAAGTAACCTGAGATTTAGAAGTATGACCAGTAGAAAGCAAGTACAGAAACATAAAATACTAGCAACCAATCAATTTGCAATATTTATTAAATATGTGCCAAATTTTGTGTTGTCCTAAGAATATAAAGAAAAAAAAATAGTCCTTATACTTAAATAGCACATGCACCTCTCAGGGAAGACAGCCTATACATACTTAAGCAAATGCAGCACATATACAATAAAAATTTTGTTAAGGTAATCACTACAAGATGAAGAGTGAGAAAAGGCATCCTGTGGAAAGCGATACATAGACTAAGCTTAAAGAAAATGAGGGATAGTAAGAAAGGGTCAGTAGGGACTGTAACCAAGGAACAGCCCATGCAAAGATAAGTATAGGTACACTGTGTGAAGAATAGCAATAAGGTCACTTTACTTGGTAAGTGTAGTTATGTATAATAAGCCCTGGAAAGGATTTTAAATTTCAAATAGGAAAGTTTTTGTTTGACCCTTGATGTGACAGGAAGCCAAATGGGAATTTTTTGGGTTGTAACATGGTATTTTCAGGAAAACTATGTAGGCAGTTATGTGGAGAAGGGCTTGAAGAGAGGAAACACATGAGATAGGAAGACAAGGCTATAAGGCCCAAAGGTGATTAGGGCCTGGACTGACACAATAGCCCAATAAGTAGAAGGAAGGGAATAGATGTAAGGATATGTTGTGGAAATATAAATGACCAAGACCTAGCAAATGAATGGATAGGTAAGGTAAGGCAGAGTAAAGAGTTGAAGATAGCTCTGAAGTTATAAAACTAAAAATGTGGTACATTACAGAACTAGGAAAATTCTGGAGAGGCATGGCTAAGTTGAAGGAAAGAATTTTTTAAACAACATTCATGAAACTTATTAGTAAGGCATGAAGATATTTTAACCTCTTTCTATGGTATAAGTAGCAACACCACAAAGAGACTCTGAATTACTAAAAAAAAAAAAAGTAACTCTTAAGCAATGTTTCAAAATAAAATATTAAAGACAAATACAAAATGAGCTATTTTAATGAACTCCAGAGAAAATTAATATATTTTGATTTATTTTCATATCAACCTGACATGAAAAGGGATGAGAGTTTTTAAAAATTGTTTTAAAGTTACTTATGCACAAGAAAATCAATAGTAGTGGATAGAATAATTGGAGTCAGGAAGAACTGGGTTCAAATTTAAATCTAAAATCTAACTAAATGTGATAGTGAACAAGCTACTTTACTTTTCAGTGCCTTTAAGCAATCCTCTAAATCTAAAAATTATAGGCGAAATTTGCCAATCTGCATTGGTGGAAAGTTCTGACATCAAAGAAATAAAAATTCTTTAACATAATGACTCACATACAAATATTTTTACCAAACTGTATTTTCAACTTCAAGTCAATTTGATAAACTGTTCCTTCAAGTATGTTAAAGATGAAACACAATAAGGTATTATTTTGTTCAGATCTATTATTTTATCAACTTAGGAAATTGTGTGGAAACTTCATCAATGCAGACCAACTCATTTGTACCTTATTATGAAACACAACAATAACCCTTAAATGTTGTCTGATAGAAAGAACCATTCAGTTTTCTCAATATTTGAGCATTAAGTGACAATACACAGTAGTATGCATTATGGATAGAGGTCTTTATTTCTACTTCAATGCTTTTATTTTTTATGCTATAATATGACTGTAAATGCAAGTATAGAGAGTGTGGCACTTAAGATGATAATTATAACAATTATAATGTGTGGACTCCCATCACAGAATACTGAACTGAATAACCAATACTAGTCAGAAGTTTGCTATCACTTTGGCATGCTAATATTCTTTTAAAACTGTATCTTCACATAAATAACCATGTACAGAGAAGTGGTTTCCTGTGCATGTGTTCAACATCTACAATACTAAGACATATATCTATTTAGATTAATTATCTGTGTTAGTGTTCCCTCCCTCCCCCATACTTGATTTTCCTCTCTGTTGCCAGTATCTGCCACCCAGGGTCTCCAAATATTACATTAATTTTTGATAGCCACTGTTGATAATACTACTGATCTCTACATTTCTTTTTTTTTTCTTCCCTCTCATTCTTTTATCTATCCTTCTCTTTTATGACTTCTCTACAGCTTCTGAAACCGATCACTCTTTTCAAGACTCTCAAGTTTTCATAAAATTACTTTCTCCTGGTTCTCTTACTACCCATCTGACCACTCCCCAGTTTCTTTCATCCAGGTCACACCCTCTAACCATGGGTATTCTATAGTGTTCTACAATGCTCTTTCCTGAGTCCTCTTTTCTTCTCTCTCCATACTATTTTACTTGGTCACCCTATCAACTCCCAAGAATACAATTATAATCTCTGTTCTGATGATTCCCAAATATATTTTTCCAGCCTTAATTTCTCTGCCTCAATTTCCCCAGTCTTGAATCTCAAAATGGAAGATCCATAGACATCTTAAACTCTACAATGTCCAAAACTGAACTCATCATCTTTTCCTACAAATTCTTCCTTCTTCCTAACTTTTTTTTTTTTTTTTTTTTTTTTGCTGAGGCAATTGCCAAGGTCACACAGCTAGGAAGCGTTAAGTGTCTGAGGCCAAATTTGAACTCAGGTCCTCCTGACTTCAGGGCTGATACTCTGTCCATTGCTTAGCTGCCCCCTTCCTAACTTTCTTATTACTATTAAGATTATCGCCATTCTTTCAGTCACCTAGGTTCACACCCTAGGTATTATACTCGACTTTTCACTCCTCCTCATCCCCCAATCCAATCTGTTGCCAAGACCTGTCGATTTTTTCTTCAGAACATATCTCCTCCCATCTTTATATTGCAAAATTTTCCTGGTAATCTCCCTGTCACAAGTCTCTTCTCCCATGTTTCAGTCCATCCTCTACGCATTTATCAAAGCTATTTTCCTAAAATATAAGTCTAATCACATTAACCGCTTTTATTCCCTTTATAATAAACTAGTGGTTCCCTAACACCTTCAGGTTCAAATATTTGAATTTTTGAATTTGCCATTTAAAATCTGCCGACACACACATACCTTTTTAGTCTTCTTATATCTTATAAACCTTCTTACATATAAGCTCTGTGATAAAGTTACACTGGTCTCTTTATTGCTCTTCAAACAAAACATTTTATCTCCCACCCCATGCCCGAGATGATTTCACTACTACAGTAAGATTTCACATTGTTGCCTCCTAGTTTTCTAAGCTTCCTATACATCCTAGCAACTAAACCCCACCTTCTAAAGAAAATCTTTCCTAATTTTCATAAATTTCAGTGCCTTCTCTTTACTGAACTACTTCCTATTTATTTTGTATATAATTTCCTTGTATGTTTGTCTCCCCTATTAGAATGTGAGTACCTTGAGAACAGGAACTATTTTTTTGCCTTTCTCTGAATCACTAATTCTTAGCACAATGCATGGTATATAAATGTCGAATTGAAGAATCTTCTGTCTCCTAGCTCTTCCTCTTCAATGACTGACAGACTCAGACTCAAAAAAAAAAAATCACAAAATATTATAAATAAAAGAAATATTAAATATTATCTAGTTCAAACTTTGATTAGCTCCAAGATGAGAAAATGTTCTCTATTAATATAAGGTAGCACCTTCTTTACAATTTATAATCTTAGACACTGCCTAAAGGACTAAACAGTTCAATTTGTCCAGGGTCACAGAATCAGTACATGTTAAAAGTGGGACTTGAACCAGGTCCTCCTATCTCCAAGGCTAGCTCTCTTGCTCTCTCTTTTAAGATAGTCATTAAGGATTTTTTTTTTCTTCCTAGGCAACCTAAAGACAAAGATATATATTCCAGCTTTTTTCCCCAGTGTTAGGATTTAAGAGGTATCTCTATCAATAGAAATATCAATTAAAAAAACACCTTACCAAATCCTATACAAGATGACTATATCAGGTGAGAATTAAATAGGAGAGTTTGATATTTCTTTTTAAAAAAAAATATTAAAACACTTACTAATAACTTATATAGGAAACCTGGATTGAGGTGTTCAGTGCCACTGACTAGCTGTGTGACCTTGGATAAGTCACTCGCCCTCTTCTAAGCCTTAGTTTTTTCAAATGTAATGAGAATAAAAATACTTGATGAATGTACCAGATGTAGAATAGACCAAAAGACTATAAAAACACTGAACACTGTAAATGTTCTTTAAGTCTTAGTTTCATAATAATAGACACTGTTTAAAAAAATTTACAAAAGGCAATAAAAATGTGCAATTTATACCTTAGTGTATCACGAAGAAATGAGGTAAATATAGCATTTCACTATACATTAATGCATGCCATTCACCCATCATCCTTAACTAATTTAATCACTCTACCCTGTTTACATGGCCAATTCACTCACCTGCCACTCTAAAGGTCCTCTTCCACTGAATTCTTTGGAAAACATTAACAAACTCCCCTACATTCTAGATTTTTTTTTTTCCTCTATGGCATTCTGTTTCCCCCTCATTAAATGAAATCTAAAACCATGCAGATTAGGTTCACTATAAATTCAATCTATTGAATTTAGCTGGCAGCTAAGCCTCACTACAGGTTAGCTGTCCTTTCACCTCACCCCAACTCCCCCATTTTTTCCAAACCTCCACTATTTCAATTCTTATCTTCTTCACTACTCATTTTCAAATGACTTTATTCTTCTTTTGTAGGAGTATATTAAAAGTTCTTTCACATCAGCTCTTTCATTTTTCCTCCTCCTATGCTTACAAATTCTCAACTAAAAGTACATATTATGCTCTTACTAAGAAACCAAATACAGTGCTAAGCATTGAAGCAAATAAAAGCAAGAAGAGAGTACTGCCCTCAAGGAGTTTACATTTTAAAGCAGAAGACAACACCCGAATAGAAACTAAAAGGGCAGAAAGAAGTAATCACAAAGGGACAAAGTTGAAAAGCAATCCAGTCAGGAGCAGAGCCAGGTTAAAAGTAAGCAAAGCTGGTCAATAGGTATTTCCTCAAATAGAGATTGAAAGAAATGGATGAACATTTATTTAGTTTCCACAGCTATGAAAATTAAATTGGAGAAATTAAACTTAATTAGAAAACTGAAACCCACAAGGACATCAAAGAACAATCAAAAGTGAAGGTCACCTTCCCCATTCTAGAACGGAAGCTCTTCTGGGGCAGGAACTGGCTATGTAATGAGGCACGTAATGTTCATGTTCATATAACTTCAGTAACATCCAGCTAATGGGCAATCAGGGAGGGACTTATGCATCAAGATAGGAAATAAAATGCTGCCTTTGGAATTTCAAAGGTGTGTCTACTCACCTAGGCACTCATTCTTGCGAGAACGTAAAATAAATCTTTTTTTTTCACTTAACTTTTTTTTTTTTTAAAGCTTTTTATTTGCATAACATGTATGGGTATTTCTTCAACACTGATCCTTACAAAGCTTTCCATTACAAATTTTACCCCCAGTCCCCTCCCCTCCCCTAAATGGCAGGAAGTCCACTACATGTTAATTATGTTAAAATACCTGCCCAGTACCTGAAATAACTCAATCAGCAGAACTGCCCCAGGGCAAATTAAAGCAGCTGTCCCACCTTTGCCTTAAACAGACTTCATACCTTTAAAAAAAAAATGAATAAAAAACCAAAAAGAGCTCTCACCATAGACAACTTTTATGGAGAGAGGGAAGAACAGACCTCAAATCCTGAGGCCCCTAAAGGTAAAGCAACTCCAGAAAAAGCCCCAAAGAGAGACACGAACTGGACTCCATGTCACAAGGCTTTCTTTGAAGATTACATAAAGGATCTTAAAAGAGAGTTAGAAGAAACATGGGGAAATGAAATGAGTTCACTGCAAAATAAAATAGAAAAAATGGAAAAAGAATGCAATGAACAAAAAAATGTAATTGGTCAATTGCAAAAGAAACTAAAAGCAGTAACCGAAGAAAATAAGACATTAAAAATCAGAATCGAACAACTGGAAATGAATGACTCATCAAGACTTCAAGAATCAGTCAAACAAAAACAAAAAAATGAAAAGATAGAAAAAAACATGAAATATCTCCTAGGAAAAACAACTGACCTGGAAAATAGATCTAGGAGAGACAATCTAAGGATTATAGGACTTCCTGAAAGCCATGATGAAAAAAAGAACCTAAACACTATCTTCCAGGAAATCATAAAAGAAAACTGCCCTGATATTTTAGACCCAGAAAGCAAAATACTTATTGAAACAATCCACCGATCACCTCCTGAAAGAAACCCAAAAATTAAGTCCCCCAGAAATATCGTGGCTAAATTCCAGAACTATCATACCAAGGAAAAGATATTACGAGAAGCCAGAAAGAAACAATTTAAATATCGGGGAGCCACAATTAGGATCACACAATTATGTTAAAATACTTGACAAGTCGAATATATGTAACATAAAATAAATCTTTCCTGCACTCATCAGTGAGTCAGTGGCTGTCTTGGTAAGATATTTTCTTACATGTTTCTTACAAATGGGGGCTCATCCGGGATCCAGACATTATGAGTTGAGGATGGCCTCCTTCAAAGCATAAAAAGGACACATCCTTATAATAATAATAATATTAATAAGCATAAGGAGACACATCCCACTGATAGTTGATTTCAGTGGTCTCCTAGCAAGGCTCCAGGTCCCCCACTCATTGACTGTGCAAAATCCTAGGACTGTTGATAAATAAGGTCACTAATGAACCCAGGAAATCAGAAGGGAAAAAAGAATACATTCTACAGCAACCAGGCCACTTTGTGCACCAACTAAGGGTAAGAACAGGGATTACTTAGTCTTGCCTTTGGTAGTGACTGGGACCATCTTACAGGGTTTGAGGTGTCAGATTGGTAAAATAAGGGATTTAATGATGCCCAATGGAACTCCTGGGGCATACCTCTCATATAGTCCTGGAAGAGAGAGGATGTCAGGAAATCTAGGATTGAGTAAATATTAGTGAGCTGGGATCACTGGAGTAGAGATTTCCACACTGGAGTATAGGAAGGGTCTGCACGAGATATTTACAAAAAACTAGTATATAAGTGGGGTTCTGGAAGAGAAGAGGTTCTTCTCCAGGAAATGGGGAAGAAACAACTCTGTACTAGACACAAAGAAATGGAATCTAAAAGCAGTTTTTGCTTGTATGTGTGTTTTGTCTTCTATGTTTCTCTAAGTCAGCTGAATTAGGAAAAGATCTGGCCATTTCAGAATTTAAAAGCACTCGCTTTGTATTTCTGTTTTAAGTCTCTGCCTATCAGGCATCCAGATGCAAACTAATCTGAAGGGCTGATGTGCATGGACTTCTGTTCCAGCTTCTCCAGAAAATGGTACTCTCTCCCAGAAACCTCTACTCCATGCTTTAAAGGCAGCCTCAGTTTCTCTCTAGATGGGAACCTATGTCCCCTGACCTCCCAGAGTCCCAAAATTCTTCTCAGGGGACTCTGGATTGTGTAAAAAGGTGTAGTCTATCTCTAGTGACTTGGGGAAATCTAGGAAGATTCACTTTACACTTTAAAATCTTCCCCCCCCCCTTTCCTATTGGAACAGTCCACATGGCTAAATTTAGGAAAGAATACAAAATTTAGGGAGGAGATAAGTGCCACTGCCATTTTTCCAGGGGTCTGTGTTTCTACCTTAGGTCTCAAAAAATTTACAGCCATCATTTCAAAGATTTTGGGCAATCTAGGAAAATGGAGTTTTTGAGAGGGAAGAGCTATCTCCCAAATGTGACCTAAATTTCTGTGTGTTTAAATTTAAATTGCATATGACAGAATTGATGCATTTGGGAATAAGATTTTAGAAATACATGCATTAATATTGAAAGATTGCTACTAGAAATTTAAATCTATATTTGATTTGATTTTAAGTTTTTAAAAAATGGGTATTAAAACAGAGTTCTCTAACTTACTTAACAGGGCACATAGTTGTATCTCCTAACTAGATGACATATTTAAGGTACTATATGTTGCTTTCTAAATTGTGTAATAGGCAATTTGTAAAAATTGCATGAGCTATGCTTTAAAACTTTTGTCAGCTCTGCTGGACATATGGTATAAATTTTGTGAAATCTGGTCCAAAGTTATTTAGATATTATCTATATTCTTAATCTTAAGGTTTGTCTTACTTTTTCCCTTTAACAAATATTCTCAAAGAGTAGAGTTTATAAAATTTCATAAAAATTTCCCCCAAAAAAAGGTGGTTTTAAAAACAAGGAACAAGAAAGGCTGATTATGAAAGCAACTGATAAAATAATGACAATTAGCAGTTTGTGATAGCATTAACTAGAGTCAGGTTTGTGAGGCTGCGCAGTTGACAACCTCAAGGAGAAAAGACTTGCATTAAGGTAGAAACCAGTACTTGACCCTTTCCTGGCTTGTGTGTATTTGGGAAAAAAACTAAGAGATAACTGAGATTGAATGGAACATGCATTTAGAATCTCATAAATTAAAGTACTGATTTCTTTCTTTCTTTTTTTTTTGGGGGGGGGCTGAGGCAATTGGGGTTAAATCACTTGCCCAGGGTCACACAGCTAGGGAATGTTAAGTGTCTGAAGCTAGATTTGAACTTAGGTCCTCCTGACTTCAGAGCTGGTGCTCTATCCACTGTGCCACTTAGTTGCCCCTAAAGTAGTGATTTTTAAAATAACTTTTTCAATTAATATGAATGTTAAAATTAGAAACTTGACTATAAATTACATGAGATTCCTATCCATTTTTGTGATAAGATACATTATGTGTATCTGGCTATCACTTATGAAAATTGTGAGATTGTTAAATTATTTGGGGTTATTGTCACTATACTGAAATCTAAAATTGGTAATTACTATGTGTGAGGGGGGAAGTCCATAGCAACTCTAATGGTAGAAAAGGTGGGGTTAGATAGGTAGGAGAAGCAGACTCGGCCCTGCTCTGGGGTCCCTACCCCTAATTTGTCAACTTGCCAGATTTGAATAAAAGCTTGGTTCTAGATATAAAATTCCAAACTCTTCATCTTTAAATTTCTGAAAATTCTTGATTAGGATTTTTGGTAGTTAAGAATTGAAAACTGTACTCTAGTAATTTGCATGATTTCACATTTTTTATTTTAGATCTGTTGGCTAGGGAAGGTAAGGGTTCCTTCTCCCACTGGATGTGGCTGCTTAGCCCTGGCTTTCAAAAGCCCTTTCTCCTAGGGAGAAGCCCACTCTTGCTCACTTCTCCCCACTCTTCTGTGCCCCCCAACTGGTTAAATGAAATTTTTTAAATTTCTTAAAGAGATAGTTTATGTTTACATGTGTAAATAACTGAACATTTGTTTTTATTTTTCAAGTCAGTAATTATTTTAAGGCAAAGTCATTTGTGATGCTGTATCAAAAGTTCTAATGTTTAGCAATGAAAGGAACTTTTAAGAAGTTTGTTAGAACTTTAAGTTCTCTGAAAATGATTATTTTTACTAAAGTCTTTATCTGTCTTCAGCAAAATTTTGTAACATTTATTTAAGTACAACCTTGTCTTGTTTAATGAATATGATAGCAAATATGATATAGCTTTCTTGAAATATTTAGAGCAGGATTTTAACCTAATAGTCCTGCACATAGTTTTGACTGTACTCCGCAAGCACATAGAATAGGCAGTTTAGAATTTAAAATCTCTGATTAGTGAAACTTGCTATCGAGATAAAATGTCTTGGGACCATAACTGATAGTGTTTTGAGTTTTGAATTTGGGATTATAATCATGCCCTGCTTTTTTCTCTTACAACAAATTTCTATAATCAGAGTAATTAGTCAATAGAATCCACAAGCATAATTCAAGTATGTAATACCTTACGGTTTTCAATATGAAAATATGTAGTCATTAAATCTTATAATTAGGTAAATGAGTATTTGGCCTAGTCATCTACCTGTTGCTATATATATGTATATGTCTGCATAAAATAAGGTCCTTAAATACTTCAAAATAACATAAGAAAAATTGATATAACTGTCTGTGGGACCTAACTGTTATTTTATTAATTATTTAAATTAAAATGGAAATATCTTTAGTATGGTTTAGAGAATTTTAGTGCATATTTTGTTACATCAGTGGAAATGTCAATTTTATTTGTTTGTTACTAATGGGGGAACAGCATGTTTGACCTGTATGTGTCCTGTGGCACAAACATGTTTTCTTATAAGCAACTTATTTGATATGAAAAACTTCTGGCCAATTTCTACTGGCCTCTTCAGGCCATCCAACAATAGACCCTGGCAAAAGAGGTTTTATACTCTTCCCCTACTCTGAGTGGTTTTTAAATACCGTCAGGCCAGCTTCTAATCTCAGAGCCAAGCAAGTGGAAACTCAGAAGAGGGATACTTACCTAAGAGAAAAAAATATATTGACAGAGAGGCTTTTACCCATATGCCTCTTGCAGAAGTCTGGGTTAATCTCTATCTCAATAGCCTGCTTTTGACAGGTAAATGACACCTGTGAAGGACAGATTTTGTGAAAACCTTTTATTGTGATGGAATTCTCTCCCTTTCTGAAAATTGCTTTTGGGTTATAATGTAGTCTCTATTAAGAGATGATGTCTAACTAGCTATTTACAGAATCTTCAGGGAAGGGATAAGCACACCTCCCAGGAATGAGGCTTCTGCTCTTAGTGCTCTCAGAGCTCACTCTCTAGGTTCTCTTAGGTTTGTTTTCCTCTAGGCTCTGAGCAATTCACCTTGTTCACCACCAGACAACTCTACTGACCAGCTTCAGGGTTCTGACTCAACCCACTGGGATCTATAATCAGCTCAAATCCTCCAAATGGAACCCTGTAGGATGACCCAGCTCGATGCTGCTCCATACCCCAAAGGACTTTGGGTGCCATTGGTTTGGGAATGTACTGTAACTGGTTGGTGAATGAACCCAAGTCTGGGATGTAAACTGAGGGGAGTTCGGCAATCTCTCAGGGATGAGCGCACCTCAAAGCAAATCTAGGGTGGTACTGGGAGACAGCACTCTCAAACTTGCTTTGCCTGGAACTGACTGGGCACCAAGCCAGTGGGCTATTCCTTTTACCCTGGCATTTGAAGAAGAAAGACTCAATCAGGAAGAATCAATTGATGAATTCAAGGCTAGAAATCTAGTCCTTCCTACTCCAGTGGGTAAATATTATTGGATAAATTACACAGTGAGGCAATAAAGGGAATAGCAGAGTAGTTACATGCCACTAGCAGAGTGGCATGGGAAAATAAAAGTGACTGGACAGGTTATTGGCAGGAAAAGGAGGACACTCCCAGTACAGTTCTTTACAGGAGAATTAGCAGAGAATTTAGTGATTAATTCTCCATCGTGTGAAAGGAGATCTGTGCAGAGGTTAACAGATTTTTATGAAGTAGGATGTAAGAAGTATTAGCCAAATTTGAGGGGTTAGAAAAGGATATGGAAACCAAATTATTGAAAAAGAAAAAAAGGGGGAAACCATGAGAAATGGATGGGTATTTATTTGGTTATGAAAATTAAACTGGAGAAACGAAGCCTAATTAGAAAACTGAAACCCACAAGGACATCAAAGAATGATGAAGGGTGGAGGTTACTTTCACCCTGCAGGAACTGCCTATGTAATGAGGGGGCAGAATTTCATGTAGTTGTAGTTCAGTTAACATCCAATTAATGGAGAATCAGGGGAGGGATTTGTGCTTCAGAATAGGAAATAAAATACTGCCTTTGGAGTCGCAAATCTGTGTCTACTCACCTAGGCACCCATTCTTGCAAGAATGTAAATCTTTCCTGTATTCATCAGTGAGACAGTGGAGTTCTTGGTAGGATATGTTTCTTAAGAGGTTCTGAAAAGGTACCTCATAAATCAGCAGGGTTCACAGGAGTAGAGAGATCTCCAATAAGAGACAGACTTTCTAGTGTCCCCTTCTGCAAGGCTAACTTACCTTTTTTTTTTCACCTGTGGCCCAGTACATGCTTCATTCCCTTCTCCAGGTCCTTACTTCCTTAATTTTTCCATCATTCTCTCTCTCTGTCTCTCTCTCCCTCTCTTCTGTCTCTCTCTCCCTCTCTTCTCTGTCTCTCTCCCTCTCTTCTGTCTCTCTGTCTCTGTCTCTGTCTCTCTCTCTCTCTCTCTCCCTCCTCCCCTCTTCTCTCTCTGTCTGTCTCTCTTCTCTGACTCTCTGTCTCTCCACTCCACCCCCCTTTAAATATTTTCCTTTCAGTTAACTTCTTCAAAACCAATTTGCAATCAGGCTCAGTTCTTCCATATCCTTTAAAAAAAAAAAAAAAAAGCAGGGAAAAAATCTTTTGCTTCACCCAGCTACTTCTCCAACTCCTACAGTGCCTCTCTCCTTTCTTTCACTACTCAAACCTCTTAGAATAATATTCTATGAATATTATTTTCACTTTCCAAATGTGCACCACTTTAGAAAAAATACTTCAATACTTACTTGTTTTCAAATCTATTCAATTTCAACATAGACTTGGTAGGTACCTATTGCCAAACACTATGTATGAAGACACGCACACAAATTAAAAAGCTCCTGCCCCAAAAGAGCACACATACTTATAAAACAGTTGCATGACAGCAGTTTGGGTCACAAGGGATCAAGAGCACAGAAAGGCATGTTTATACTCTGAGAGCTTTAATATTCTTTTTTTCCATTTCAAGTTTCATTTCATTCTAAATTTAATAATCATAAATATTCAATAAAATAAATAAAAATAAAATGATGGTAACACAACTGAAAATACTCATCTTTTTTTTTCTAATTCAGATTTCTTTCTCTTAACTTGATAAATGCAATAAAATATTTAATTAATTTCAGAGGTATAAAAATCTGAGATCACATACAGCTTGGTTGAAAAAAAAAAAGCACGGCCAAAAAGAATGACATACATTAAGCCAAATTCTCTCCCTTATGTACAGGAACAATAGAGACTCGTAATTACAGATTCAAAAAAAATTTTTAGAATAGAGAATGTAACCAGCCTCACTAGAGTTACAGAATTACAGAATCTCAGTTTTATTTTGTTTTTATTTTTCTAATCACAGGCAAAAATAGTTTTCAATATTTCTGTAAGATTTTATGTCCAAATTTTGTGTCTCTTCCTCCAAGACATCCTCCCTCCCCCCAAGACAATATGCATTCTGATATAGATTTATAAAATCATTTAAAACATTTCCAGCAAATTACAGACACAATTACTAATTTCATGCAAGAGAATAACAATAATGAGACAACATGCCAAAATTTGTGGGATGCAGCCAAAGTGGTAACAAGGGGAAATTTTATATCTCTAGATGCTTATTTGCATAAAATAAAGAGAAAATCAATGAATTGGGCTTGCAACTAAAAAAGCTAGAAAAAGAACAAATTAAAAACACCAAATACCAAACTTGAAATCCTAAAAATAAAAGGAAAGATTAATAAAATTGAAAGTAAAAAAACTATTGAATTAATAAATAAAACTAAAAGTTGGTTTTATGAAAAAACAAACAAAATAAATAAACCTCTAGTTAATTTGATTAGAAAAAGGAAAGAGGAAAATCAAATTGTTAGTCTCAAAAAATGAAAAGGGAGAACTTTCCACCTATGAAGAGGAAATCAGAGCAATAATCAGGAGTTACTTTGCCCAACTGTATGCCAATAAATTTGATAACCTAAGTGAAATGGGGGAATATCTACAAAAATATAGATTGCCCAGATTAACAGAAGAGGAAATAAAATTACTTAAATAGTCCCAATTTAGAAAAAGAAACAGAACAAGTCATTAATCAACTCCCTAAGAAAAAATCTCCAGGACCAGATGGATTTACATTTGAATTCTACCAAACATTTAAAGAAAAATTAACTCCAATATTATATAAACTATTTGAAAAAATAGGGAATGAAGGACTCCTACCAAATTCCTTTTATGACACAGACATGGTACTGATACCTAAATCAGGTAGAACAAAAACAGAGAAAGAAAATTACAGACCAATCTCCTTAATGAATATTGATGCAAAAATCTTAAATAAAATATTAGCAAAGAGATTACAGAAAATCATCCCCAAAATAATACACCATGACCAAGTAGAATTTATATCAGGAATGCAGGGATGGTTCAGTATTAGGAAAACTATTAGCATAATTGACTATATCAATAACCAAATTAACAAAAAACATGATTATCTCAATAAATGCAGAAAAAGCATTTGATAAAATCCAACATTCATTCCTGTTGAAAACACTAGAGAATATAGGAATAAATGGACTTTTCCTTAAAATAGTCAGTAGCATCTATTTAAAACCATCAGCTAGCATCATATGTAATGGTGATAAATTGGAACCATTCCCAATAAGATCAGGGGTGAAACAAGGTTGCTCACTATCACCATTACTATTCAATATTGTATTAGAAATGATAGCCTTGGCAATAAGACAAGAAAAAGAGATTAAAGGAATTAGAGTAGGTCATGAGGAAACCAAATTATCACTCTTTGCAGATGATATGATGGTCTACTTAGAGAACCCTAGAGAATCAACTAAAAAACTATTAGAATTAATCCACAACTTTAGCAAAGTTGCAGGATACAGAATAAATTCACATAAATCATCAGCATTTTTATACATCACCAACAAAATCCAACAGCAAGAGATACAAAGAGAAATTCCATTTAAAATAACTGTCAATAGCATAAAATATTTGGGAATATATCTGCCAAGGGAAAGTCAGGCTCTACATGAGCAAAACTACAAAACACTCTCCACACAAATAAAGTCAGATCTAAATTGGAAAAATATCAAGTGCCCTTGGATAGGTCGAGGGAATATAATAAAGGTGACAATACTACCTAAACTAATCTATTTATTTAGTGCTATACCAATCAAACTCCCAAGAAATTATTTTACTGACCTAGAAAAAATAACAAAAAAAATTCATCTGGAAAAACAAAAGGTCAAGAATTTCAAGGGAATTAATGGGAAAAAAAAAAGCAAATGAGGGTGCCCTAGCAGTACCAGATCTAAAACTGTATTATAAAGCAGCAGTCATCAAAACCATTTGGTACTGGCTAAGAAACAGAGTAGTTCATCAGTGGAACAGGTTAGGTTCACATGACAAAATAGTCAATGACAATAGTAATCTAGTGTTTGACAAACCCAAAGACCCCAGCTTTGGGGATAAAAACTCACTATTTGGCAAAAACTGCTGGGAAAATTGGAAACTAGTATGGAAGAAACTAGGCATTGACCCACACCTAACACCATATACCAAGATAAGGTTGAAATGGATTCATGATCTAGACATAAAGAATGGTATTATAAACAAATTAGAACAATGTAGGATGGATCTGACCCAGCAGTGTTTCTACTGGGCCTATATCCCAAAGAGATTTTAAAGGAGGGAAAGGGACCCACATGTGCAAAAATGTTTGTGGCAGCCCTTTTTGTAGTGGCAAGAAACTGGAAATTGAAAGGATGCCCAACAATTGGAGAATGGCTGAATAAATTATGGTATATGAATGTTATGGAATATTATTGTTCTGTAAGAAACGACCAACAGGAGGATTTCAGAGAGGACTGGAGAGACTTGCATGAAACTGATGCTGAGTGAAATCAGCAGAACCAGGAGAACATTATACACAGCAACAAGACTATATGATGATCAGTTCTGATGAACATGGCTCTCTTCCACAATGATGTGATTCAAACCAGTTGTTCAGCGATGAAGATAGTCATATACATCCAGAGAGAGGCCTGTGGGAACTGAGTGTGAACCACAACACAGCATTTTAACACTTTCTGTGAATATTTCCATGCATTTTGTTTTCCTTCTTAGGTTGTTTTTCTTCTTCTCTTTCTAGATCTGATGTTTCTTGCGCAGTAAGATAACTGTATAGATATGTATACATGTATTGTATTTGTCATATAATTTATCCTATTTAGCATGTATAGGATTACCTGTCATCTAGGGGTGGGGGTGGGGGGAAGGAGGGGAAAAGCTTGGGGAAAAAAAAAGCTTTTGCAAAGGTCAATGTAGAAAAATCACTCATATATTTTGTAAATAAAAAGCTTTATTAAAAAAAATAAAATAAAATGCAACCAAAAAAAAAGAATGTAGGATGGTTTACCTCTCAGATCTGTGGAGGAGGAAGGAATTTGTGACCAAAGAAGAACTAGAGATCATCATTAATCACAAAATAGATAAAATTAGATATCTATATTAAGTTAAAAAGTTTTTGTACAAACAAAACGAATGCAGACAAGATTAGAAGGGAAGCAAACTGGGAAAACATTTTTACATTCAAAGGTTCTGATAAAGACCTCACTTCTAAAATATATAAGAATTGACTCAAATATATAAGAATTCAATAGTACAATTGAATTCAAATTCAATTCAATTTACAAGAATTCAAATTTATAAGAATTCTCCAATTGATAAATGGTCAAATCATATGAACAGACATTTTCAGATGAAGAAATTGAAACTATTTCTAGTCACATGAGAAGGTGCTCCAAATCACTATTGATCAGAGAAATGCAAATTAAGACAAGTCTGAGATACCATTACACACCTGTCAGATTGGCTAAGATGGCAGGAAAAGATAATGATGAATGTTGGAGGGGATGTGGGAAAACTGGGACACTGATATATTGTTGGTGGTACTGTGAATGGATCCAATCATTCTGGAGAGCAATCTGGAACTATGCTCAAGAGTTATCCAACTGTGCATAGCCTTTGACCCAGCAGCATTTCTATTGGGCTTATATCCCAAAGAAATCTTAAAGGAAGGAAAGGGACCCACATGTGCAAAAATCTTTGTGGCAGCCCTTTTTGTAATGGCAAGAAACTGGAAACTGAATGGAGAATGGCTGAATAAATTATGGTATATGAATGTTATGGAATATTATTGTTCTGTAAGAAATGACCAGCAGAATGATTTCAGAGAGGCCTGGAGAGACCTTATGAACTGATGCTAAGTGAAATGAGCAGAATCAAGAGAACATTATACACAGCAACAAGACTACATGGTGATCAATTCTGATGGACATGGTTCTCTCTTCAACAATGAGGTGATTCAAACCAGTTCCTATTGTTCAGCAAGGAAAACAGTCATATACATCCAGAGAGGTGCCTGTGGGAATTGAGTGTGAACCACAACACAGCATTTTAATGCTTTCTGTGAATATTTGCTTGCATTTTGTTTTCCTTCTTAGGTTGTTTTTTTTTTCTCTTTCTAGATCTGATTTTTCTTATGCATTAAGATAACTGTATACATATGTATACATATATTGGATTTGTCATATAATTTAACAAATTTAACATGTATTAAACTACCTGTCATCTAGGGGTGGGAGTGGGGGGAAGGAAGGGAAAAATTTGGAACAAAAAATTTTTGCAAAAGTCAATGTAGAAAAATCACTCATATGTTCTGTAAATAAAAAGCTTTAATAAAAAAAGAAAAGTCATAACTACTATATATTACTAAAAGTATGACTGCTGTTTAAAAAAAATAAATTTTGTGAAATTAAAAAAATAAAATAAAACATATTTCCATATTAACCATGTTGTGAAATAAAAATCAGAGCAAAAGGGGGAAAAAAGTTAATAACAAAAAAAAAGTGAAAATAAAATTTCAATTTGCCTTCTATCTCTCTTCGTAAATCAGATGACATTTTTCATCCCAAGTCTATTGGAACTGTTTTGGATCACTGCACTGCTGAGAAAAGTTAAGTATTGTAGCTGATCATCACATACTCTTGCTGTTACTGTGCATAATGTTCTCCTGACTTCGCTCAATTTAGTCAGCATCAGTTCATACAAGTCTTTCCAGGCATTTCTGAAATCAGCCTCTCAGCAAATTTCTTGATAGTTGATCAACACCTTGCCTCTGTGGGGTAATGGGGAAATCCTCTAAAAACTGACACTACAGAAAATACTGCACTTAGGCAGTCTACTACTCCGCCCCCCTCTATCTCTCTCTGACCCATTTTCTTTCCCTGATCTGCATCTCTGATAGCATCTTTGCTAGTTTCTCTGGCATAAATCACTGTAGATAAATGTATCACAGCTTATGCAAATACAATATGCCCTTCTTGAACACACTGTACATGATGCGCAACTTTCATTCTTTGAGGTTCTGGAGGCTCTTCTACTTGGATCTGTGCTGTAGATAAACTTCAAATAGTGGTGAATACTTTTGGTGAATATATATTGCTATTTCATGCTTGTCTTGATATTAATAATTATTGGGTTGAAAAATTATCTTATTCATCTTTCAAGAAATCTAAATGATTTTTATATATGCATAAGAGAATCAGCAGAAAAACAGATCGCCTTTAAACTCTAAGCTTTGTTCTGTTAAGTCAAAAGATTTTTATATGCAACAATAAAGCACCGTAGAAGAACTTGTATTCTCCCTCAAAACAAATTCATATATTGGTTGTATCTGAAAAAGTATGCAAATTCACACACTGTATCTGAAAAAGTATGTCTTAATATGTACCTTTAATTCATCACCTCTAGTCCAAGAAATGGGAAGCATGACTGATTATCAGTCTTCTGGAGATAATTACAACTAATATTATATTACAACACTCATATAATTAGTGATTTTCATTTATGATTCCTAAGTCTTTTGCAGTTGTTTTTTTCTTTACAATGTTGTAGTCATTATAAAAACTGATCTCTTGGTTTTGCTAAATTTTTTCTGCATCAGTTTATACA
The DNA here is from genome assembly GCA_023553655.1 of Myrmecobius fasciatus. NCBI lineage: Eukaryota > Metazoa > Chordata > Mammalia > Dasyuromorphia > Myrmecobiidae > Myrmecobius > Myrmecobius fasciatus. The sequence continues at coordinate 212,137 of JAJPUD010003230.1, forward strand.
ATTTCTCTAAATTTATCCCTTTCCTATGTCAGTTATTTGTTCAGCCATTCCCAAATTATGGATACCCTCTTTGCTCCTAGATTCTTTCCTACAACAAAAACCCAACTTCAAATCCTGCCTCAGACACTTATTAACTGTCTGACTCTCATAAAGACACCTAAATATCCCAATTGTCTCCACAGCAAGAGTCCACAATCTAGTGGGTCACACCATTGTATAATAAAATAACGTGTAATGTACAGACAAGCCATATATAAGTCAAACAAGAAATTATGAACAGACAAGGCATTAGAATTAAGAGAGACTGGTAACGGTTTCTTATGCTAAATATTTTGATTATTACTTGCTTTGTATTATAGTTTGAGATCTGCTACTGCTAAGCATTTCTTCCCACTGTATTTTCCTTGAGATTCTTAACCTTTCATTTCTCCATATAAATTATTATTTTTTTAAATTCTATATAATAATTCTTTGATATTTTGACTGGCATGGCATTGAATATGTAGATTAATTTAGGTAGTTTTGTTAATTTTTGTTACATTGGCACAACACAACCATGAACAGTTAGCTGAACTCCTAAATATTATATATATTCTATAGCTATTTTGAGTAGAATTTCTTTTTTTTTAATCTCCTCCTGATGAATTTTGTTGGTATACAAAGAAAACATGATGATTTTATGGATTTAGCTCTTTTGCTAAAATTATTACTTTTTTTCCCTATTAATCTTTAGTTGTTCTTCATAGAAAGACCTTGAATATTTCTCAATCACAGAAATGCTAGAATTAGTTTGTAAATGGATACTATTTACTATATTAAGGAATAATACACTTATTCATAAGCTTTTCAATTTTTTTTAATATTAACTCACATTTTGTCAAAAGAATATAAGTAGCAATCTTCATTTCAGATGAGGAAATAGTAAAAGTAGGCATGATAAAAAGAAATAAGCAAGAAAATTTTATTATATTTAAAGGCTTTATAGAAAATAAGAACTAGCCTTTACATAATGCTTTATGTTTTGTAAAGCATTTTATTTGTTATCTCATTTGATACTCCTCAAAGCAACTCTATGAGACAAATGCTATTTTTTTCCCTATTTATAAAGGGGGAAACTGAGACTAAAGGGGTTAAATGACTTGCCTGGGGTCATACAGTTAAAATGTTTGATGCAGATTTCAAATTCTGATTTTCCTGATTCTAAATGCAGAACTATGCAGTGTTCCACCTAATTGCCTACAGCATGACATTTAAATAATTAAAGGAAAAGTTAATCAAATATAGAAAAAACAATAAAATTATACTAATGGTGGGATGTCAATATTCTCTTTAGTAATCTAATCTAATCAAATCTAACAAATGAAAAAAAAATGTGAAGGCCTGAATATAACTCTAGGAAAGGTATATATGATAGATTATCTGATGATTAATGAACAGGAAAAAAGTTTACAGATTTCTCAATTATTTTTGTCATAAAAACTGAAAATGTACTGAAACATTAAAAACCTCATAAACTAATGCTAAAGGACAAACATATTAAACACACTCTTTACTATCCTTGAAGGGCTAAAAATTTAATGGAAACCAAATAATCTGATACTAAAGATTTGAAGAATAAAATCAATTTGAAACAAGAAAACCAATTAGATTATCACAATAGATTTATCACAAGAGGTGATAAACCCTGAATTAGGATAATTGGCTATGTGAATATGTAGGAGATGTTGTGGATTCTTCAACAAGAATCTGTTTGATACGTGAATTGAGAGAGAATGAGGAATTATGAGACTGTGAAGCTGGATATGATTCTCTGACTAGAAATAGGGAAGTTTGCAAGAGGGTTGGATTTAGTGAGTAAAGATAATGAGTTGTATTAAAGATCAAATCCATAAAGATGTATTAAAGATCAATTGAGATTAAGATGCCTACTACAGAAGATCAAAATATCCAATAATCAGTTGGCAATTCCAGACAGGAGTAAAATAGAGGGAATAGAGTGGATAAATTTACCAGATAAAATACAGGCCAGATAGAGAGTCCACTTACAATTAGAAATCAAGATACAGAAGATCATCCAACAAAATGATAGGAGAACCAAAAAAGAGTGGATGGTCTAGTTAGTAATGATACAGAGTTAAAGGGAAAGGACTAAGAAAAATCCATTATATATGGCAGTTAACAGCATATTACTAACTGTGAGAGTTGAATGGGGGTTAAATTTCTACAGAATTATTAAAAAGTGAATTGGAAAACACAGAGAAATGAATTTTAAACTAGAAAAATAAACTGGAAAAAAAAAAAAAAAACCAAGAAATGGAGGTTAGGACATGGAACAAGGAAATAAAAAGAATTAATCAGGACAGAAAATTAGAATAAGATTAGAAAAGGAGAACCACTTACAGGGAGGGAGGGAGATAAAATGATGTGATCATTTTTGACTCCGGGGGAAGAATGAGACTCTTCAGATAGGATAGTACTTAGCCAATAGGTAATCAGGGGAAGAACTGAACTACTTCCAAACTGGGTGACCGCCAAAGGATTCAATCAAATGAGGAGATTCACACTCACAAGAGGGGATTTTACACACTCCTGATGGGTTGTGACCTCTGGTATTCAGTCAATGGAGTATCAAGGGGGAGACGGGCATTTTGAGTATAAAAAGGAGAAGTATTGATTCCAAGCTTATTGGAATGAGCAGATCTACATCTGCACTGGTGAAATTAAAAAATTTTAATTGCACCCGTCCCAAGTCTAATGGAGTAATTTCTCACACTTAATTTGGAGAGAGCAGCTACAGATAAATGATATCGTAAAAAGTCAAACTGCAAAAGTCTAGGGAGTGAGATGAGAACAGAGAGCTTTTTCAAGAAGTTTACCTGAAACAGGGAAGAGTATAATAATATGATAGTCTCAGAGGGGAATACAGCTCATTTCTCTTGCTATATTCTCTCCCCTGGGAGGATTCTTGGAAGATGGTGGAGATGGGTAAATTTCAAGCTCTCCAAACTTCCCCAACAAAAGGAACAAATTTGTGCCTCAGGGCAAACAGAATGGTGAAAAATCCAGAAGACTTGGTGCAGAACAAGGGGACCTCCAGATACAATCCAAAAAGATTGAAAGAACCCAGGTCAGGGATTAACCAGTGTGAAATGCAAACACCTATAAAGTAGCCCTTCAGAAAGTTCCCAAGTGGAGGACTCTGGGGCTAGCTGGGTTTGGGGGACAGGAAGGCTGTTGGCTACCAACACTTGCAGAAGGGTAAAGTTTTTAGTTTGGGGTCCCAGGTCAGAGGAGAGAGCTGAAGTAAAGCTAGAGATACTGTTCCCCCTACAGAGAGAGAGAGAGAGAGAGAGAGAGAGAGAGAGAGAGAGAGAGAGA
>JAJPUD010003230.1:215524-247794 GCA_023553655.1 Myrmecobius fasciatus
AGAGAGAGAGAGAGAGAGAGAGAGAGAGAGAGAGAGAGAGAGAGAGAAAGAGAGAGAATATATATAACCCATCCATAGAAATTTACTATGGAAACAGAAGACTGGGGTTCATCTTCAGAGAAGGATACTTAAGTTATAAAATAAAGTTTCTTCTACCCCAGAGTATTAAATGGTTTTCTGCCCAGAGAGAATTTATAGAACTCAAAAAAGAATTTAAAAATCAAATGAGACACTGAGGAAAAACTAAAAATAAATAAAGACATCCAAAAAACCCCAAGAAGATTATGAAAAATCAAATCAACTAAAAAAGGAGATAAAGAATTTTAAAGATGAAAAAAACTTTGAAAACTAGAATTGGGCAAGAAGAAGAAATAAATAAAAGACATCCAAGAAAAACAAGATTATGAAAAGTCAATCAACTAGAAAAGGAGAAACATAATCTTAAAGATGAAAATAATTCTTCGAAAATTAGAATTGGTCAAGGGGAAGCCAGTTAAACTATAAGAGACCAAGAAATAACAAAACAGAATATAAAGAATGAAAAAATAGAATAGAATGTGAAATATCTTATAAGAAAAACAACAGATCTAGAGAATAGATCAGGAAGAGAAAATATAAGAATAATTAGACTACCTGAAAGTTGTGACCGAAAAAAGGACCTTGACCCAATAATGCAAGAAATAATCCAAGGAAATTGTCCTGGAGTGACAGAAAATAAGGAAAAAATAGAAATAGAAAAAATCCACTGATCACCACTACAAAGAGATCCTTTGTGGAAAACACATAGGAACATTATTTCAAATTTCAAAATCCTGAGATCAAAGAGAAAATTTTATAAGAAAAAAGAAAAAAAATTCAAATATGTTGCTACAATTAGAATTGTACAGGACTTAGCAGCCACAATAAAAGACATGGAATCTTGTCTTTTCCCTCCAGAATAAAGTCCTGGAATCATATATACTGACAATCAAAAGAATTAGAGCTATAGTCAAAAATAACAGCAAAATCATTCATAGTATTGAATGGAAGGAAGGAAAAAAAAAAGGGACGTTCAACAAACTTGCACATTTTCAGGACTTTCTTTCAACCAAACTCAAACTCTATAAAAGTAAAACTGTATATATGATAAAATAAAATTGTCTCATAAGAATCAAAAATTTATACATCATGAAAACAAACAATTTTCAGGCTGTGGGAAAACCTTCTGTTTATAAATGATAAAATCTAAAGGATAGGAAAGTTAAATGCTTTGATTAAGATCATGTAGTTCCAGTTAGAAGCAAAGCCAAGAACAGAACTTCAAATTTTCTTATTATCTCCAGGAGCTTTTTCTCTCTGTAAATATCATTCACAACTAGGACTTTGAACTTACTCTTTTCCCTTGTCAGGAAGAAACCCATCTGGCTATTATCAGGCACAATCAAGTCCCAGACTATCCTGTTTGTATAATTTGTAAGAATGGAACTCTCTATCAACCTCTGGGCATCTTTAAACAATCTTTGAGATACTGATGGGCATATCTTTAGATAGATCTGGGACCTCATCTGCCAAGTGCATTCTACTCGGCTCTTCCTTGATCCTTTCCCACTGAGCTACCAAATTCTTCCCTCCTCCCCTGATAAATCCCTATTAAAGATCTGTTCTTGATGAAGATTTTTGCAAAGTCCTTTCCAGGACTAAGCCAGATACTTTCTTTTTCTCCCTTATAATGTCTTCCCTTTAATGGCATCTTTCTCTTTACTGTTGCCAACTATGGTTAGTCTGCTCAACTCCTCCATGGATTTAACCTGCCAATCAATAGCATACTCCTCCCTCACAGCATACTCCTTTAAGGGACTCTTCCAAAGGCCTTTCCTTGATAACCCTTTTGCTCTCCCAAATCTATTTCATATTTGCCACCCCTGGTGCCTATTTTTACCTTTTCATTTTGTCTATAACTTCTAAATAAACCTACTTTTTTGCAAAGAGAATGGCCATTGTGAACTTGTCACATTTATTTGGAACTAGGAATTGTTACCCTGACCTCATCATTCAAATAATTTTCTTTTATCAAAGTATAAAAACACAAAAGAAAAAATTACTATTTATCAAAATGAATGCCAAATCATTTGTCATTGCCATTTGATTCACTGAAAGCAGATTAACGATCAAAAAAATTAAAAGTTTTTAAACATTCAGCCTGTTTCTTCATATGAAATTTTTTAAAAAAAATTAATACATACCAAAGAACGCCTCATCTGCATTAATATGTTCATAAAGCAGTCAAAAGTGATCATTCCTTCCTGGCTTGGCAATAGTTTGTTTTTCTCCATAGTATGTACAACTGCTGATGCACCCAAAGCCATTTCAATCCACTCAAGAAGGTACCTTAAAGAACCACGTTGAGCTGCTAAACCAAGCAACAATTCTGAAGCTAATCTACGACCTAAAGTATCCGCTCCAGAATTTGGAATAGTTACTCCTTTAAGAAATGTAGTCACTTGTGATAAACAGTCCAAACCCATAGGTGGAATTTTACTTTCATTTGCTAAAGATAACGGTGGCAAAGAGCTCACAACTTCTATTGCAGTGTGAATGACATCATTACAAAGACTGAGACCAGGTCCTGAAACGGGCATCATCCAACTCTGCCTGAGCAGTGCAAATAATAAGCTCAGTCCAGTTCGAACACCCATTTCTATGAGGGCATCTGTGCTTGATCGGGGCCGTTCACTAACAGAATGGACGTCTGCTGAACCAGAACTACTCTCTGGTGAATGCTGCTGCTGCTTCACTTTGCCTTTATCATGATATTTATTAGAAAGTGCGTAAAAGACACGTTGAAGAACAAGAAGTCGTTTACGAAGTGCTCCAGCAAATGGGGAATCTGAACATACCATCTTAGCCAAAGCCAACTGACTGGTAAGAAGGGCATCCAAATAGTGATCTTGTTCATCACTTGAAAGAGATTCACGTTCAAAATCAGGCAACTGAGGTCCTTTGAGGCACAAAACCTGCTGAGGCAGAAGCACAACTTCCTTATTACTGACCAGTTTAGAATATAGAACAGAAACTCCTTCTCTTGTAGCAATAGATTCACTGTCTTCTGTGATCCAGGAGCTGTTTAAATGTTCAAGCCATTTGAGCTTCACCGGTGGAACCATCGCTGCCATGGTGGTTAACTATTTTGCCATTAATCCTAGAACAGAAGAAAATTGAAATAATTAAACATGTAATAAACATGAAATGGTTCTAGACTATTAAGACTATTATATTATATAATTATAAAATTATAAAGACATACAAATACCAAAATTTTTAGTGTCCATACACACTCCCTACACAGTGGCTGAATCCACTGCAAAATAAAGAGCCAATGGAAACTTGAGTCCAGTTCACTTTAGCAATACCTCCAGAATGGTAGACATAAATGAGAAAATTACAGAATTAAAAGGAATTTTTTTCTATCCTTAAATACTGTGAATATAAATCCTCATTAAGTTCGGATAGTAACTGTTTTTCTTAGTGCACATGTATTCTTTGGAAAAAAAGACTGGGATGATCAAATATAGCAATGCTTCAGGTCTTAATAAAAGTAAAATAATTCTAAGAGAAAAACTTTAAGAAAGGACAGGACAAAAGAAAAGAAATGAAGGTCATTTAAACTTTTGTTTCAAATGCTCAGGAGAAAATAAAGGAAAGTTCAAAAGAAAACATAAGCAGGGTAGCTTTGAAAGTAACAAATTGCTTTTTAAATATATATGTATATATGTATATAAAATAAATTCAATCTATTTGTGATTTAGTTTAACATATGATTCTTTTTCTGTTTTAGTTTATATAAGGGAATATCCTTTTGTTTTTTTTTTTTTTTGGTTTTCATCAAATTCAAAAGAAATGATAATTTAACTTCTCACAACCCTACAGCTAAAATCCACTTTTTTGCTTAAAGAAAAGCCTTGCTAAAGGCGAGAACAAATTTGTAGTTGATATATCCCTTTCTCCAACAAATAATTTGCTTTCTTAGTTATCCTCATTAACTGTATTAATCATGTCAAGAAAAAAGTATTTTGATTTGCTGGTGTTTTTAAAATCTGTATTTTTATATCTGTATATAAAAGTATTTTTTAAAAGCACCACTCTACTAAATTCCACAACCACCCTTCTGATGTGCTAACAGTGTCAATAAATACAACAAAATTAGGTCAATAAGAAAATCTAAAAGCGCAAACACAACTAAATAGTGGATAAATATCAGCCACTTTATATACATTCATTGTGCTAAATGATTCTGTAGATTTTAAGAAAATTTCTCTCCAAAAGGTACATTTTTATCATAAATCACAATATAAGTGATTCTAAATTCAAAGTTATCTTAAGAGAGAAAAAATGCTTTGAACTTTGAGTTAAGAGGATAGAGTACTAAATAATGATCTTTAAAAGTTCACCCTGTTCAAACACAAAAGAAATTTAAAAGGTAAAAAAAAAGGGTGAATTTACACAAATTTTATTCAACTAATGATTACTAAGGAAACTTATGAATTTTAAAAAATAATTTTTTATCATACAACATTGTCAACAGCTTTATTAACCAAGAGGAATGCTGGAAATATTGCATACAGCTTCCATGTTTCCATGAAAGGAAGGTACCAGGTCCTCAGCAATCAAGTATTTATTCTAGTATTCACAGCTACCTATCTACCATGCATTTAATGGAATGGGAGTAAAATGGAATGTCACTAATACATAACAAATGCCATGAATCAAACCTTGCAAAGTATTATATACTAAACACATATAGATAGTGCAAGTCAAATGTGATTTATTCAAAAATGTAGCACATTTCATAGCTTCATTATTAGCTTAACTAGCAATGTTCCCAAGATGGATTTTATTTAAAACTACTTAGGAAGACTCACTTTATTTTTCCACCAGAAGTACATCACTGGTATTCACCATCATGGAATCAGAGAAGCAAATAAGCTTACTCTCTTCCTTTGTCACAAAGTCCATCTGGCTATTTATCAGGCATAACTAAGTCCCAAACTATCCCACTGGTATAAATGATTATGAGGATGCAGCTCTTTAATCAACCTCCATTGGCTATCCCTCAAACTTCTGGGTACTCTTCAATAATCTCTGAGACACTGATTTTATCTTTAGATGGATCTGGGACTGGTCTGCCAGGTGCATTTCATTTGGCTCTTCCTTGATCCCTCCCTCTGAGCTACCAGATTCTTCCCTGGGAATCCTCCCTCTCATCTTGCGGGAAACCCCCGACCCTGTATTTCCCCCAAAATATCTGCTCATGATGAAGTCCTTTTCAGGACCAGGCCCATGATGAGGTAGTCTGTCTTTCCTTCCCCCCACTCCTCAAAGTGTCTTCCCTTTAATGGCTTCTTTCTCTATAGCCAACTCTGCTCAGTTTGCTAAACTCCTCTAAGTTTCTGACCTGCCAGTCAATGATGTATTCCTACCTCATGGCATATTCCCTTAATGGATTCTTCCAAATGCCTTTCCTTGGTAACCTTATTGCTCTCCCAACTCTATTTCATATTTGTCACTTTTGGTGCCTTCTTTTACTTCTTTATTTTGTCTATATCTCTTCTCCAAAATAAACCTTCCTTTTGGCAAAGAGAATGGTCTTTGTGAACTTGTTACATGTTTATTTTGAATGAGAAACAGCTACTCTGACCTCATCACAATGCACATCTGATGAATTCACAAGAAGTGTCCCTTTGTCAAAAAGTACTTTTATTTGGGAGAAGAAGTTACAAACAAAATGAAGAGGTAAAACAAGTATCGGGAGGGGTGGTATGTAATAGATTCAGGAGAACAATGTATTTGAGAGAACATAGCTGTAAAAAATATTATAAAAATAGCACAATAGAAATTTGGCTATATTTCAATCAACCTGAAAAAAATCAAGTCAGGCATCTATCAGAGATTACAAGGAGTGCCACTTTATTTACATGAAAATAATTTCACAGGCTCAAGCAATTACAACATAGAGTTATAAATAAATGATCAGTATATATTTCAGGGTACACAACTTTTATACAATAAGGGGAGGAACCAAGGAGGAGTTTGGCAGCTCAGGGAGGGATTCAAGGAGGAGCCAGGTGGAATTCACCTGGATGATAACGTCCCTAACCATCTAAAGTATGCTATTTAAGATCTCAAAGGTTGCTTAAAGACATTTAGAGGTTGAAGAGAATGGAGACTGATAAAGAATTCCATCCTAAGGGAAGAGAGTAAGGTGTTTTTAAAATTCTTATCAACCATAGCATTAACATAGGTTTGAGAAAGCAATAAGGAACACTTTTTTAATCACCTATTTTATGTCAGGGACTGTGGTAAAAGTCCTGATGATACAGTAGGGGTAAAAAAACCAATCCAGTCCCTGTCCTCCAGAAACAGGTGGAGACAATAGGCAAAGGAGAGAGGAAGGAGAGAAGGAGGGAGGAGAAAAAGAGGGAGAGACAGAAAAAATTGGAGAGAATCTCAGAAGAAAGCCATGGGCTGTACAAGGTAAAATTAGCAGAAACTTGAAAGAAACCAGGGAAACAGGAAGGCAAAATGGGGAAATAGAATTCTAAGCATAAAAGGTAGCCAGTGAAAATATACTGCACTAGGAGTTGAGGTATTTTGCAAGAGGAAGGGCAAGGAGGCCATTGTCACTGGATTTCATAGAATGCAGAGGGAAATAAGGTTTTACAATCAGTCAATAAGCTAAATAAGATATTATGAAAGCAGCTATTTCCTACAGACCAGGCATTGTGTAAGCTTAAGAAAATTACAAAGGCAAAAGAAGGCCAGATCGTGAAAGGATTTAAAAGTCAAACAGAAGATTTTATGTTCAATCCTACAGGTAATGGGAAACCAGTGAATTTTATTGAAGAGAGAGGTGACATGGGTCACAACCTCACTTTTGGAAAATAACTTTTACAGCTGAATAGAGCAGATCGAAAATTGAGTGTAAGAACTATTAGAAGGCTATTTTAATAGTGCAGGGGAAAAGTGATGAGGACCTACACCATGGCATGATGGCAGTGTTGGAAGAGAGGAGTATTCAAAGAGATAATGATATGGTAAAGTGCCAGCATAAGACTTTAAGAGAGTATAAAGAATCTAGAATCTAGTCTGAGTGGGTAACTGGGAGGATGAAGGTACTCTTGATAGTAAGATGGAATTCAAGTAAAGGGAAGAATTTTAGGGAAAAGGTCATGAGTTCAACTGGCATTTACTAAATGCCAGCCACATGTGAGACACTGTGAGGCACTGACAATAGAAATTTTTTAAATTGTTCCTGTTTTCTGGGAAAATTATCCCACAAAAACAATTAATGCAAGGTAATCTGAGGAGAGAAAAGAGCACAGTCAAAAAACTAAATGTGAGATCAATCAATAAATACTTATAGAAAGCCTTTGTTATTCCTCTGATTTACTTTAAAAAGTTAAATAGAACTAATACTCACAAAGCTAATATGAATGTAAAACAATAGATGATATAATTAATATTGTCCTGACCTTGTCATTCCTATAAAGAACTGAAAGAGAAAGTTTGCCTTTTTTTCTTCAAAAAAATTTTATTACTGTAACTTAATATAACCAAATGATTTCTCTGAATTGTAATAATCCAAAAATATACACATATTTTTCTACACCTATAGTAACTTGAACTTTGAAAGCTCTGCTTTAAACAGGTAAATATAAAATGGCTCCCTATAACTAAAGGAAATGACAGGCAGCATGGTACAATGAAGAGTAATTGATTTTGGAGTTAAGATGACCCAGTTTTCAAATCCCAGTCATGCCATTTATTGCCTATATGATACCAGGAATAAGTCACTTAACTTCACATGCCTCAGTTTTCTCATTTTAAAAAAGGGTATTGGGATCAGATGGCCTACTCTTCAGAAGAACCAATTTTAATGTCACCATATGAACTGAATAAACTTCTTCAGCATGTGGTGGCTCCTGTTTTTCTATAGCAACAACAAAAAAAAAAAACAACTACTTTCCAACATGCTTTCAGCCCTGCTGAACCTAGCCAAAATTATATTTCCAGGTACACTGAATATCTGCATAGTAACTTAATCTAATCTGCAAACTCACTTCTTCACCTAAAAATAATCTGCATAATATGGTGATTAGACTGGACTAGGAACCAAATAACAGTTCCACAAATAAGCTCCAACCTGCATTTCCAGTTTTAGCACACATCACTACCTTACATGACCTCTACAATCCATTACATTCCATCTCCTCTCTTCATGCCTTTGTATATGCTGTGTCCCTCATAACTGGAATCGACTTTCTTATCCCTCCAAATATCTTCCAAGTTCAAATATACAAGAGATGTTTCCTGGTCTTCCCAGCTGCTAATATTTCCTTCTCCATCTCACTACCTTTGTATTTATTTTACATATATTTATTTCTCTATGTTATTGCCCCTAATGAAATATAAGGTTCATTTAGGTCCATTTCCGTCTTTGTATCCCCAGAGACAAGGTAGTGGCTAGCAAGTTAAGAGACACTTAAGAAATGCTGACTAACAAATTAGCTCTGTTATTAATTTAGTGCCTGATCCTGGAAAATGAACATATATTCTGTTGTCAATTTCCTCATTTGTAAAATAAGTTAAATCAATGATCCCTAAGGATTCCTTTCCACTCTAATTCTTGATACTACAAAATTAATGACAGTGCCTGGATTCTCTTCTAAAAGAAAAAAAAAATATTAAGAGGAATATTTGAATTTGCTTTTGCATTTTATTAAAGCAATGGCTCTAATTTAGCTTTATTGGGAAACATTTCACATTTGTTTATTGGTTCCATAAATAACTTTGGAACCAAATGATCAACAAAAACTTAATCTATTAAAACATCTGTGATTCAGTTTACCATGCAGATACTGCAGCTAGCAAAAGTTTTCAAAATTGGACCTAACTCCTAAAATATTAAATGAATTTCCATCAAATTTGATGTGTTAAAGTATGGAATGGTGTATCCATTCAAAAAAGTAGTAGTTTTTATAAGCCTAAGCCAACACCAAATCAAACATTAATTTTAGCAAATTTTCAACAATGTACAATCAACAATTAAATGTTTGATGTGTAGAAAGTAAATAAATCAACAGATACAAATCCTCTAAACTGTAAGAGTTATTATATAATCCTGGGCAATCTGCTTCTTTAGGCTTCAGGGTCCTCATCCAAAAAATACTATTTCTAAGACACTCGCCTCTCCACTGTAAAATCTAATATTCTTTAAAGTATTTACACCTTCCTATGTCAAATTGTAGATACTTGTTTCTGTCAAATACTAACCTCCCAACTCCTTCCAATTATTTTCTCTTTTTTCTCAAAAAGTTCAATATCTGGCTAAAAGTCTCCCTCTCCCATCCTGTGTCCTGGCCTCATCCTGGGTGACTTCAATAGTCATAATAATGTCCCTTCAAACATCCTGACCTCAACTACCAAAACCTACATTTCCACTCTACTTCAGCCATTCACAAGTCTGGACTATCCAAAAGTGTGATTCATAGGTTACTTTAATTGTTACAAATCCCTATGAAGAAGTAGGATGTTTTTATCAGTCCCATTTTACAGATAGAAAACTGAAGCTTAGAGAGGTTAAATGACTTGCTCAGTCAAACATCACTGTCCAAACAGAGATAGAGAGGAAGAAGAGATGAGATCACAGGTACTTTTAAAGGGTTATTTCTTTATCAGACTGGAGTAAAAGAGAACAGATAAGAGGATGTCAAAAAGTTGTGAAATACAGAAGAGAGGAGTGGAAGATCAAAAGGAATAGCCTCATTTTCCCAGCAAAGTGTGAGGCAAAAGCCTCAGATATAAGGGGGAGGGAACAGAGTAGTAGACTTGAGGAGAGATGATACAGGATAGTCACTGTGGGAAGCAGGGTGGACCCTATCCCTTCCAGAGTTCTGCCTATCCAGTAATTCTGTAAAATAACCTCATTTCCCCCTCCTTCCTCTCCCTTTAAGCCATCATCCTATGATACTCCTTCCTCATCCAAATTCCCGGAAGGGGGGAAGAAGATAGGAGAAACTGTCTATACTCATTGCTTTTGCTTCCTCTTCTCTCACTTCAGTTCTCCATCTTTTGTAATCTAGCTTCCAATTTCATCATGCAACTGAAACTGTATTCTCCAAAGTTACCAATGATGTTTTTAAATTAAAGCCTTTTATTTGCATAGGTAATTTTTCAGCATTGACCCTTGCAAAACATTCTGTTCCAAATTTTTCTCTCTTCCCTCCACCCCCTCCCCTAAATGGCAGGTAGTCCAATAATGTCAAATATGTTAAAATATATGTTAAATCCAATATATGTATACATATTTATACAGTTATCTTGCTGCACAAGAAAAATCAGATTAAGAAGGAAGGGGGAAAAAAAAACCTTAGAAAGAAAACAAAATGCAAGCAAACCACCACCAAAAAAAAAAGAAAATGCTATGTTGTGGTCTACACTCAGATCCCACAGCTCTCTCTGGATGTAGATGGCTCTCTTCATCACTTAACAATTGGAACTGATCTAAATCATCTCATTGCTGAAGACAGCCACATCCATCAGAATTGATCATCGTATAACCTTGTTGTTGCCATGTATAATGAATGATCTCTTGGTTCTGCTCATTTCTCTCAGCATCAGTTCATGCAAGTCTCTCCAGGCCTCTCTGAAATCATTTTGTTGGTTGTTTCTTTCAGAACAATAATATTCCATGACATTCATATACCATAATTTATTCAGCCATTCTCCAATTGATGGGCATTCATTCAAGTTTCCAGTTTCTAGCCACTACAAAAAGGACTGCCACAAACATTTTTGCACATGTGGGCCCTTTTCCCTCCTTTAAGATCTCTTTGGGATATAAGCCCAATAGAACACTGCTGGGTCAAAGGGTATGCACAGTTTGATAACTTTTTGAGGATAGTTCCAAATTGCTCTCCAGAATGGTTGGATCCATTCACAGTTCCATCAACAATGTATCAGTGTCCCAGTTTTCCCACATCCCCTCCAACCTTCATCATTATCTTTTCCTGTCATCTTAGCCAATCTGACAGGTGTGTAGTAGTATCTCAGAGTTGTTTTAATTTGCATTTCACTGATCAATAGTGATTTGGAGCATCTTTTCATGTGACTAGAAATAGTTTCAATTTCTTCATCTGAAAATTGTTCATATCCTTTGATGAGTTATCAACTGGAAAATGACAATTTCTTATAAATTTGAGTCAATTCTCTCTATATATTTAGAAATAAGGCCTTTATCAGAACCTTTGAATGTAAAAATGTTTTCCCAATTTACCAATGATCTTTTAATTGCCAAATCTGATAAATCTTTTCTCAATCTTCATGGCTTTTGACCTCTCTGCATCATTTGATATTTATGACTACCTTCTCTTCTTGAATATTAATTCTCCCCTCTCTGAGTTTTCCAGATACTGCTCTCTCCTGCTTCTCCTACTAACCATTCTTTCTCAATCTCCTTTGCTGGACCATAGAAGACATGCTCCTAAAGGATGAGTGTTCCCCAAGGCTCTATCCTGTCCTCTCTTTTCTCCCATTTGTGACTTCTATTAACTCCTCTACTTTGAATGATCATCTTTATTCGATAACTCCCTATATTTATCCCTTGTCTCTCTCCTGAGTTTTAGTCCCATCTATTAAACATTTCAAACTGGATCTCCTTGAAGTATCTCAAACTCAATGGATCTAAAACATAATTGATTGTTTCCTCTTAAACTTACTGCTCTTTGAATCTACATAATTTCTTGTCAAGGGAGACATCATTCTTCCAGCCACTCAATTTACTGCCTTTCTTAATCAATCTTGATGGTTTTATTCTCAATACACATATTCTATCAGTTGCTAAATATGGTAAATTCTTCCTCTGCAATATTTCTATTAATCATGGCCTCTCTCCAGTTCCTCCAAAAGTCAACTACCCTAGTCTAAACTCTCATTAACTGATCTCCTTAACTCAGGCCTCTCCCCCTTTTCCTTTCCATTTTACACAAAGCAGCCAAAATAATATTCTTAAAGCATAGGTCTGTCCATATCAATTCTTTAATCATTAAATTTCAATGGCTTTCTATTATACATCCTGCCCAACTAACTTTCTTGCCATTTCTCACACACATTATATCTCTCATCTTCCTTGGTTTTGCATAAGCTGTTCCTTAGTACCTGGAACTTAGTCCCCTTCTCTCCTCTAACCCCTTAGAATACACCTTGGTGCCTTCAAAGTTCATCTCAAGTACTAATTCTTCCATGAGGTCTTTCTGATCCACCTACCTGCCAGTGTATTCTCTCAAAAGTTACCTTATGCTAATTTTGTATATATATTTATATTACATATAAATATAAACTGATATTAAATATGGTATATTATATATAATAACAAGCATCTTCTATGTCACTTTGGGGTTTGCAAATCATTTGATCCTCACAACAACCCTGAGTAAAGTAATTATCCCCATTTTACAGATGAAGAAATTAGGGGCTAGAAGAGATGAAATGACTTGCTCAGGACAACACAGAGTAAGAGGCCAGATTCAAGACTCAAGCCTTCCAAATTTTAAGTCTGACACCTGTGTGTACACAATGTCTAAATCTTAAGAGCAAGAGCCATTTCATTTTTTGCTGTAGCCATCAACAGAACCCTAGAACAATATCTGACACATAACAGGTACTTAAACAATGCCTAGTGTTTCATGGATTAATACCATATCACTAAATATAAACAAGTTCTGGTCTTTCTATGCTAAAACAAAACAGCACAGTACAACAAAACTTTAGTTAGATATAGCCACAATGTCAAACTAGAGAGATACTATATGTCTTCCCTTTCACTACCTCTAAAAATAGTAATCTCCTATTCTATTTTCTATTCAGATTCTATTCCCAGAACAGCCACTAACTTTTCAACAAAGAGGAAAGGATAAATAAAGGAAGGCATCAAATGAAATTCACTTTTTATCTGAAATTAACAAAGAAAGGCTAAATACACAAAGTCTGATGAAGACATTCATAAAGCTCTACAGGGAAAAAGCAGTTTTGGGGGAGGGGGGAAGAGACATTGGGTAATAGCAAGAAGCAAAGAATCACAAAACAAACTAACTGCCTAACACTGAAAGGGGATCAAAAGGAGAGAAAAAAGAAAAACAATATCTAGAATATAAGGGATTCAAATTTAAGCTGCCTTTTAGATAATTGGGAATGAGTTAATATACCAGGTATGGTATATGAATGTAATAAGCATACAAATGTCATTATAAATTACAAATTAAATGATTATAATTTATAATTATACATTAAGAAAATGGAGTATGAACCAAAAGGATAAAATGACCAGTAGGGCACTATATGTAAAGACAGCAATATTATAAAGAAAATTAACAGGGCAGCTAGGTGGTACAGTGGATAGAGCATCAACCCTGAAGTTAGGAGAACATGAGTTCAAATCTGGTCTCAGACACTTAACACTCCCTAGCTGGGTGCCCCTGGGCAAGTCACTTAACCCCAATTGCCTCAGGGGAAAAAAAAGAAAAAGAAAGAAAGAAAATTAACTTTCAATAATTCTTGAGCTTCTTTTTGAATTCTTGGTCATTTACTGAAATGACTAACCATGTCTCAAGATCTATGATGAAAACCAGGTTTCCAACTTCCTGAGAGACGTGATGGACTACATGTGGTTTGTGTATATGGAGTTATATACATATGTGTGTATATATGTATATATGTTTTAACATAGCCACTGTGTGGTTTGATATGCTGGAGTCAAGTTGAGTTAACAAGTATTAAAGCATCTATTCTACAAAGAAAGGCATATAACATTAACAGCCCTCAGAGAGCTCACAGCCTAAAAGAGATGACAATTATGTACAGACAAGAAATACACAGTATAAACTGAAGACAGTCTTAGGGGGAAGGACTAACAATAAAGGGAATTAGGTAAAGGTTTCCTGAAGAAGGTAGGATTTGGCTAGGACCCAAAGGAGGTGAATATGAAGAGAGAAAGAATTCCATGCAGGGTAGTAGATATCCTGCCATCTAGGGGAAGGGTGGGGAGTAGGGAGGAAAAATTTGTAACAGAAAGCTTTGTAAGTGTTAATGTTGAAGAATTACCCATACATATGTTTTGCAAATAAAAAGAAAAAAAAAAGAATTCCATGCAGTAAGCAGCTATTGAAAATTCAGTCTGAGGATGAAGTATTATATTCGACTTCACAGTAAGGAAGCCAGAGATACTGGATCACAGAATATGTAAAAGAGTGCAGATATTACAAATTGAATTGTTTTCTCTCTCTCATTCGTTTTCTCTATTTTTAATGTCTCCCCTGGCAGAGTCAAAGGGAGTAGCAATAATGATGCCTCCCAAAAAAGGCAGTCTAACTTTTTTGAAAATGAACAGATTACAACAAGAAAGGAAGTTCAGAAGGAAGCAAAGACAAATGAGGCAGTTTTGATAGATATTTGTAGAATTATACATTTTTAAAAAAAATAAGTAACATAAAATGAAGTTTTATATGGAACTCTCTTTGTGCTCTACTGTGTATATCAAGATGTTCTTTAAGTAATTTTAAAATAAAAAGGAAAAAAATGATTTAGGCATGTTTCCCACAACAAAAATGAGTCATTTCCTGTCTGCTAAAAACAAAGTTAATTTCAATGTTTTTGTTTTTTCTGATAATTATAATGATAATTAGATGAAAATATGTACAATCCTTGCTTTTTACTTGAAATATAATACAACAAAGGTGTGTACAACTAAACTAAAGCATAGGCATTCACTCAAAAAGTCAAAGGCAGAAACACCTAAGCTCAAACAAATAATTAACATAGAAAATTAATATCTTAATTGAAATGGCTTTCTGAATGGTCTTCTTGTTTCAAGTTTCTCTGTACCCAAAATCATTGCTAAATCTTGTCCTACCTTCTTAGCATTCTCTCTTCAATTCACAAATGGTGACAATATAAGGAAAAATCAAGTTTCCAGAAAACTTGATAAAACATCAAATTAAAAAAAGTCATTGCCAAGTTTGGAAATATGTATACATATATTCGATTTGCCAATATTTTAACATAATTAACATGTAGTGGATATCCTGCCATCTAGGGGAGGGGTGGGGAGTTGGGGGAAAAATTTGTAAAGGAAAGCTATGTAAGGGTTATTGTTGAAGAATTATCCACACATATGTTATGCAAATAAAATAAAAAAATAAAATTTAAAAATTAAAAAATTAAAAATTAAAAAAAAAAGTCATTGTAAGGTCCTTTAAAGATGAAAATGAAAAGAGAACAAGCAGATACAAGATGGATCAAATCCGCAAAGATATTTTTAAGCAAAGTCTTTCACCATTAAGGACAATGAAACCACTACATTCAGATTTTTTAAATAAAGTTTTCACTGATTATGTTCTGTTTCTGCATTACCCAAATTTCATCTTGTATGCTTCACCCTTTCCTTCTGAGAACTATACCTTATATTTTATTTTTTCTTTTGTTGGTCTGTCCCTTCTAGCACTCTCTTCACAAATGAGCAAATCTGTCCTTTAAAGCAAAACAAGTATAAACAAGATATAATAAGCCAAGGCAGCAACCATATATGTTTTTATTTTTGTTTTCTTGGGTGGTGAGGGTGGAGGGGTTTTCATTTAAGCTTTCTACATAAATGTACAGCATACACAGCCTGAAATATAAGATCAGGGAAGAATTGGGTAGAATTGAACAATGAGATCCCTGAATGGCTTTCCAATCCAAACAAAATCCAAGTTTGGGAGCTAAAAGGAATCCTGGACATCATTTCATCCATTTAACCCTTTAAAATGTGTACAATGAAGCTTAAAGAAGTGAAATAAGTAGCCTAAATTATATTACCTAAGCTACAGAACTGAGGCTAAAATACTGGTTTCCTGACTCCCTGATAAAGTGCTCTTTTCTCCTAATACCATGCAACAATACCTTCAACCTTTCGAAGTTATCAATTCCATGGTCCATATGAATTTCTTTTTTATTGTTTTTTTTTCTTTTTAAAAATAAATGCTTATATTTCAGGGTACTTATGAAGTTCATAATAAAAAAGCAAAGTTTTAAAAAATTTTTAATTTACCTATCACATAGAATTCAATTAATTTTTGTTTGCCCAAATGAACAGAAGTACTCCCAAAGTAAATACTTCGGGTAATCCAAATTAACACATAATACAAAAATCTGCTTATATTTTGCTTTAAATTGTGTTTTCTGAAAAAAGAGACCTTTATTATTTTCTGAAAATTCACTTCAAATAAAATTAATGTCTTCATCCTGAATTCCTCTACTTTGAAATGCCAGAAATAAACAACAGTATTCCAGAACTGATATAAAGCAGCAGCACAAATAGACCTACTCTGAATATCACACCTGCCCAGGACAACAGATAACAAAGGTTTCAATTTCAGAATCACATTGTACAGAGATAAAAGCTAAAAATAAATAAACCAAGAAACTAAAAAGTCAGCTATCAACAGAGAATATTTAATTAAGAAAATTAAATACTCTCAATAGAGGAAGATATACTACCAATAAAGTGGGTAATTTAGAAAACTACTGTAAGCACTGTCAAATTTTGACCCTACTGAATCTATAAGTGACTAATGACTATTCAAAAACTGATCAATACAAAAATCCATTACAACTCAAATAATTTTTATATGTATTATTCTGTGCTTTCAGCCATCTCAAACTAGATTTATAGTAAACATTTTGAATTCAACAACATCCAAAAATAAAAATTTCTATACCCCTAAATTGTCCTCATCTCCTACTTTCTTCTATTACTGAGGAGAGCAATACTATCTTCAGTTCCTCAGGCTTGCAACCTAAATATCTTTCTCAACCTCCCTACTAGGTATCTCTTCCCTCTCAGATCTGGGAGCAACAGCTGTCGATTTCACATTTACAAAATCTCTCCAATAGGTTGCCTATTCTTACTTCTGACATTGGACCTCATCACCTCACACTTAGGCTATTGCAAAAGCTTATTAGTATGTCTGCTTTGTCTTCTCCCCACTCCCATCCATCTTCCATTCAGTCACTAACTACAATGACTTTCCTAAAGAGCAGATCAAACCATGTCACCACCCTACTCAATAAATTCCAAAGGCTTTCTGTCACCTACTCCAAGATTAAATACAAAATTCTTTAGTTTGTTATTTAAAGTTCTTCATATTCTAGCTTCCTCCTACATTTCAGTCTTCACCAAGTAAAATTTTACAAACAAGGAAACTGAGGATCAGAAAGATTAATGATTTGCTCAGGATAACTGAGCTAGTTAAATCTCAGAGCTGAGATTCAATCTCAGATCGAAAACTTTGCAAGACCACTGCTCTTATAAAATGTTTGGGTAGCTTGCATCAATTATTTGCATCTCAAAAATTTGCCCAATACTATTTTTTCCTTCTCTATTCCTATAACTACCACCCTAAGACAGATTCTTATTCCTACCCAACTGAACAGGCCAAATACAGGGGACTCCAAATAGAGAACCAGAGAAGTTTAATGAACTAGAGAAGATGAAGGAATGACACAGATCATTTTCAGACACGATCAATGTGTGAATCTGTTTTGTTTGGCTATACTTATTTGTTATGAGAAGACTTCTAGGGAAGTAGTTGTTGAGAGGGCTAGGAGGCAGAAGTTGCGATAATGATGCACTAATTAACAGCTAGCATTTACATGGGCAGCTAGGGGGCAAAGGAGATAAGAGTGCCAGGTCTAAAATCAGAAACATTCATCTCTTTCTGGTTACAGGGGCATTATTTGTTGTAGCTCAGTCATTTCAGTCATGTCTGACTCCTCATGACCCAATTTGGGGTTTTCTTGGCAAAGGCCCTAGAGGGGTTTGCCATTTCCTTCTCCAGCTCATTTTACAGATGAGGAAGCTGAGGCAAACAGGCTTAAGTGACTTGCCCAGGGTCACTCAGCTAGTAAGTATCTGAAGCCAGATTTGAATATAGGTCTTCCTGACTGCAGGTTCAGTAGTCTATATAGACACTGCACCACCTAACTGCCCCAGAGTAACATAAGGGGTATGCCAATTACAATTCCCCACTATTTTAATAGAAAAGTCTATATAAAATCAATCAACAATATTTATTAAGCGCTCACAGAATGCCAGGCACTGTACTAGGCACAAAAGGTAATGCAACATGCAAACTTTAACTTAAAGTGATTTTTTTCTACATTTTGCCTAGCATAATTACTATATGTAATGAAGCACCTAAAATGCTTTCCAGCTCCAGAAGAATGTTAAAAAAGCTTGATATATGGGGCAGCTAGGTGGCGCAATAGATGAAGCACCAGCCCTGAAGTCAGGAGGACCCGAGTTCAAATGTGATCTCAGACACTTAACATTCCTTAGCTGTGTGACCCTGGGCAAGTCACTTAAACCTCAAATGCCTCAGCAAAAAGCAAAAAAAAAAAAAAGCTTGATGCAAAAAATACTTGTTATCTTTGCATCTTTAAAACAGACTAAATGATATTCTGCAAGCTGCCAATGCAAAAACTATACTATGGATTGTGATAAGTTTGTTTTGAAATATTAAAAATGCCTAGTTTATATAAACTAAACAAATCTCCTTTTTGGGTTGTTTCATACCAAAGGCACTAATCATTGTGATGTGTCAAAGTGGTCTTTCCATCTATTAGGTCACCCTAATTGGACACCACTAAAAGGGATCCCAGGAAAGTTGAGCACTAACACCACATACAAAAAGGACAATATGCTGGTATGGAAACAAAAGTCAAAGTGAAGTATAGAGAGTCAATAGGGAGACCCCTACTCAATCAATAAAAGTACCTACGAATGTACCAGGCACTACATGCAAAAACAAAAATCATAGTCAGTGCACCCAAAAAGGAATTAGTACACAACTTCCCACCCTTTCCTGACTTTCCCACCAATGCAAACTCCTAGAACTGTCAAAGCAATAGCCAATCAGGTCACAGCCACTAAATTCAAGTTTATGAAATGAAAAGAGATCAGTGGAACAAAACAATTTGTATAGCCAAATGAGAGTCCTAAAAGAAGAGTAGTTACATTGGATTAAAGAATTCTTGTTCTCTCCATAATTCTGAGTAGACTGGCTCAAAATTTAATTCTACTTAGAATCATAGGACCTTAGATTTTAGAGTTGAAAAGAACATTAGAGGCCATTTAGTGAAAAGTTAAAAAAGCAGACCACCATCACAGTTAAGTATCGGAAGCAGGTTGTGACCAGGTCCTCTACTGCAGAGTCAATGCTCTTTCTGCAGCACATGATTGATCCACTCTAAGAGAACTTCTGGGGAGAGATGGAAAGCATTCTCTATTTGCTCTAATAAGCACTGTGCTCCAAGATCCCAGGGTCCATTCACTTATCAGATAGCATGTCCAGCACCAGCTTTTAAGCAGAGTCTGTTCCTGGACAACAAAGCCCAATTCATCTTCCTAAAGCACTTTTTTCAAGGAAACCTGGGTTGCACAGAACTAATTTGGTTTTTGCCAACCTTTTTCAAGGATAAGGATTCCTTTTTAAAGTCAAAAAAAATTTCACTTACTCTTCATAGAAGCTAAAATATTAATTTCTGATGATTGAAAAGTACATAATCCAAGAATTCAATTATGTTTTTAGGTTAATCTGAATTTTATTGATCATAAATACATTAACACATGAAAAAAGTGAAAAGTGAAATGAATTTGTTCAGTACTTTTATTCACTCTATTGAAAGTATATGTTTACTTATTTGATTCAAAGACATGAATTCATTCTCACAATCCAAAGGTTGGGATGTATCAGTCCCTTTTCAGGGTGAAAATTATATTGTTCTAAGTTATATTGATTAGACAGAGAATTATAAAACTGACCATTCAAAAGATCACTGGATTCAGTCCATTATCTTCAAACATAAGAATTATCACCATTATGTCAAGGAGGCAAAGTCACACTGACAATAAATGGTAGAACTAAGGTCTCCTCAAATACTGTACAGTATTATTTCTGCTATGCCACCTTATAAAATGGAATCATTTCTCATATTAGAATCGTTTCAATTTGCCACTAAAATGTGATAGAATGATTTTCTGGATCCAAAATTTTGAGCTTTAAAGTTCTATCTTCAAGAGTATTGTCTTTTCCCTTTCATAGAAATTTGGTGGGTTCTGAAGACACAGCTATAATTTATATTGTTTCAAGCACAAACACACCAGCAGACACTCTGCAAACTACAAGGAGAAATGATTTTAACAATTTTAAGTTTTCCAAGGTTAAACTTCACAAGTATTTTAAAACACAAGAATTATCAATAGTCTTGCTGAACTTAATGATATTAAATGAACAACCACAACTAGTTAGCAAACTGCATTCATATTTTACTGATCATTTCATTACCATAACCCATATGTATTAGGACACTTTAGTAAACAAAGTTTTGAAATTTTCTTTCTATAATAAAAAGAGCAATACAACCATGGCGGGAACCTATGATCATTGTATTTATTACACAGCATGTTTTAAAATAAATTATTTGACCAAAAAATAAAATATAGAAGTAGAATCAGGGATCTTATCTGGAATTTTATTTAAGTTCCTGGTACTTCAAGGGACTCAGTATGGGGTATATTCAGTATAGTATATTCTAATGTTGATCTATTACAGGAAAAATTTGCAAGGTCAAGAAAAATAAATCAATTCTATTCAATCTAACAACCATGTTTTTCAGTAATGGGGCAATTACAGGTTCAAATAATGTTGTTTGTAGGTCTCATCAGCACAGTATCAATGTAGAAAAACCCTTCACTTAAACAGAATGACATTTTGCTTTTACTTACTATAAAAGTTCTCCTAAGGAAACTAAACCTAGTTATGGAGAATCTATTTTCCAATCAGAATGTATGAAATTCAAGTCTGTAACATATTACAAGAAATGTCTGCTTTTTTTTATCCTAACATTAAATTCTCTCCATTACAATAATATTCCAAGTTTTTGTGTCACGTAAGCTTTAAAAGCCTAAATTTTGAGATTTTTTTTTTATTGACAGTTCTTTTACATTGAGTTGTCTTGTTCAAACAATTGTCTAAAAACAGAATTTTAATTGACACTGAATCATTTCCTCCCCCCAAACTAGTAAAATCCATATTACATTATTTAAGGTTTTTCTCCAATTTTAAAGAAAATTTTATATTTGATTAATACTTTGTATTACTCTTTGTAATACCAGAATTATGTGGGCACCACGTAGATTAATACCTATGCAAATAGCATATCTGAAAACTTAAAGAGGCAAAGCAATGATTATCATAAGACACAAAAAAGTCAAAGCAACTCAAGGACCTTATGAGGTCGTTTAATTCAACCACTAATAATTATCCAAGACATTAAAAAACTATTCTAATTTTTTTAATCTCCAGACTCCCAACCTCCCTAGTAAATTCATTCCAACATAAAATGACTGTCATGTGACTGGGGAAATATTGTATTAGTGGGGGGGGGGGGTTGCCCTTTATATTAAATCCTAAGGTTTGTGTATACATGTGTACTTTTGTGCATAATGAGACTATCACATACAATTCCTTCCGCTATCCCTCTCAAATCCCTAAAAACATTTCTAAACTGGCAATATAACATAACACTCTGGTTTACAGAAATAATGGTAATCAATTTAGTAAAAACTTCAGGTAAAAAAGATGGATTTTTCCCCCTTATGAATAATCTATCAAGAATTCCTTCTATTTTTAAAAAACCCTGTTCATTTTCAATACCACAGAATTAGGAAGAAAAAAAAAAAACCTTTTGTGTACTAGATCCAAATAGAGGACAAAAAAATATTTTACTTAAATAAAAGTACAGTCAAGAATGAATTGGAGGGGGGGGAGGGTTAGAATGAAAGAAAGAGGTAATGAAGAAAGAGAGCTCAGTCATGATGGTGAACAAGCAAACAATTTTAACCAGAGTGGATGGAGAGTCTCCGTCAACTCTTTAAAAAAAAAGAAAAAAAAAAAAAAGGTATTTTCGGTAAATATTTAAATGGCAAGGGATCAAAGAGAGGACCCCGTAGAGTCAATAATCAAGGGCCACTTTTTTAAATGCTGTTTCTATGCTTCAGTTACAATTTAGAATGAGCAGCCCGTCTTTTACATAACCTCTAGGAAGAAAAAAAGCACACCTGTAGCCAGGGCCCCCAGTCCAACCTCCTCCCACCCAAGGATGCACCACCTACAGAATACTTATAGGGGCTCGGCTATCAACAGCACCATCATCATGCTGGACCGGCCTCTAAGGAGATCTATTTCTAAAGCTATGGTCTTGTCCAGGCTTAGAGACTACGTTTAACTTCACCCACTGGTTGGAAAGGCGTTATTTAGAGGGGAAAAAATGAAAGGGTGAGAGTGGGGGTAAGGTGGATATATAGTTTTACCCAGTTCAGAGCAAAGCCCGAAGGCAGGTAAGACACACTTTATCCCAAACTCCTTCTAGAACTCACCACCCCACAAAAGCGGGAGCCGGGGCTGGTCGAGGAGCTCCCGGTCTCCCCATCCACAGCCCAGCATCGGCCCCGGGGGACAGGGTCGGGCCGCCGCCCTCCTGCTCCTCCGGCTCCCCGAGGACCCAATGGGGGAGGGGCGCTCGTTAGCGGATAAAGGGGGGAGGGTGGGGAGGGGAAAAAGAAAAGGAGAGGGAGACCAGAGGCGCGACACCTCCTACACCCACCCGCGGAGACTAAAGGGAGAGGGATGGGGTCCCTTTGCCGGTTAACCCGGGAAGCTTCGGGGTCAGATGCGGCTTCCGAACGACCCCGGGAAGAAGAAAAGGAGGTGGGGCGGGGGGATGGGGTAGACAGAGAGGGTCCCAGGAGCTGCAGCCGGACCCGGGGAGGACTGCCCCTTCAGGCCTCGCCCCAGCCATAACTCCCCACCCTCAGGGGTACACTCGCCAGCAGCGGCGACGGCAGCAGCGGGTTGGGGACCGGCACAGCCCCGGCCAGCCCTTCCCGAACGCGCGGGAGGCAGGCAGAAAGAGCCGAGAAGACGGAGGAGGCGTTACCGTGAACAGCTCCTGGAGCTGGCGGGGCTGAGTGGAAGGAGCCAACACCGGCTCCAGCTCCGGGTCGGACTCCGACTCCGGCTCCGGGTCCGGCTCCAAAGCGGCAGCGACGGCCGCGTCCTTTATTTTTGCTGCAGCAGCGGCGACTTGTCAAAGGGAAAGACGTAAGAAGCGGCAGGCGAGTCTCGCGGGACTTGGACGGAACTCTCGCGCAGCCTGGAGCCCTATCTCGCCTCCCCTTTCCCCTCCCCCCAACCCCAGTCCTTCGAGTCCAGATGGGGAGGGGAGGGAAGGAGGTGGAAGCCTGGGGAAAAAGCAGGAGGTAGAAGGGTGAATGGAAATGTAATTAATTGGAAAGAAGAGGAGGAGGAGGAGGGAAAAACAGAATGCCAAGTTCACACTGCATACCTAACACACCCACCTTGTTCTTTGTCTTCCTTTGGGAAGCGGCTTGTATTAACACACTCCATCTGCCATCAAGGAGACCTCGTCTCACTTTTCCTAACTCACCAAGAAAAAAAAAATTGCTTCCCAGCCCCCACCCCCACCCCAGCACCAATAAGTCACAATTGCCTTAAAGTTGCATAGTCATGGATGTTACAGTGCACCAAATGAGTAGATATTCCCTAGTTCAACCATCACCTGCAGCAAGCAAATCAAATCTTTAATTGGGCGGGGGTAGGAGAGGGGCGGGGGAGAATATCGTGCCCCTGGCTTTTCTAGGTTTTTATCTGGATAAAGGAACGCTACTAGACTCGAGGCCATTAACCCCAATGCAACATATTTCAGACTAAACCGAGAGCACACGTGTTTTGCTCTCTAGCAGAAAAAGTTGACAGCTGGCCAGAAATGTCGGGAGCCACACCTCTTTATCTCAAACATGCTCTCACACACAGCCTTTTGAACTCTATCTGCCATCTAGCAGGGCTGAAAACCTGCGGTTGGTCAAGTTCAACAACATTCAGGTGTTTCAGTTGACCTACTTCTATCTGGTCATGCAATTGTAGGCAAAAGAAAGGCAGAAACTTAAGAGCAGGGCCTGCTCCTCTCCGAATTCCTTAGCAAATTACTATTAGGACTTGCATCCTGTGATCATAACACTCTCTCCGATGTTGTTTCCAGTTCACTTCTTTCTATGACTCAACGAGAAACGTAACATTTTTCTTGTTGTTAGACACAGTAGGTTACTGATCCCATGCGTGAGACATACAATGTAGTTGGTATGAAGTAGACCAACATCCAAAGGCTTGAAATGTAATAGTAGTAACGCTAGCTTACATTTATGTGTGACATGGTTTACAAAATACTTTCACAAAATCAAGTTGGAGGGAACTATAGAGGGCAACAACTACCGTAAAACAAAAAATAATAAAAAAAAAGGAAAACAAAAAAGATACTTTATGAAGCAAATTGTATAGATAACATGTATCCTAGAGGTTCAAAAGGAGGAGAGAGACCTAACAAAGTATATGTGTATATTTGGATCACTTTATTTTGTATACCTATTTAGACAGCTTTACATATTATTTATACATTTTATATTATGCTTACATCTTTCATATGTTACTAATATCTTTCCATGTATCCCATTATGTGATTAAGGTAATGCAAAAGAGAAGGAAGGAACTAGGTGGGGCAGCTAAGTAGTAAAGTGAATTGAGTGTCAGGCCTAGAGACAAGAAGTCTCCTCTTGCTAATTCAAATCAGGCCCTCTACACTAGCTGTGTGACCTCCGACAAGTCACTTAGCCCTGTTTGACTCAATTTCCTCGTCTGTAAGATAAGTTAGAGAAGGAAATGGCAGACTGCTCCAGTATCTTGCCAAGAAAACCCCAAATGAGGTCATGAAGAGTCAGACACTGAGTAAAAGTTGGAGGATCAGGGACAAGAAGAATAGGAAAAATAAGATCCTTAGGCCAAGTCCTATCATTATCTATATAATTTGGTAAATGGTTGGTAACTTCAATCATTCATTAAACATTCAGTAAGCATTTGCTTAGAAAACACTTGAAGCAATGCACAGTGCTCTAACAGTATCCTTAACAACAATTTATTTCATTTTATTTTTTCTTGGATTTATAAGCTACAATACCTGTTCTCTTTGGAGTAAAGGTAAGGTATCCCTTTGGATAAACCTAAACATAAGCCTATTCAAAAAAAAAAAAAAAAACAGATAAATTACTGTTCTCCCAACCCAATGAGGAGGAAGATAAAAGGGTAAAGGAAGTAAGCAAGTAAATATAATTAGCATCAAGAATCTCCTTCCCTTTTCCACAATCTCCTGGGTTTCTCCCTCTTTTTCTGCTCATTCTATTACTATTGTCATTTTAACAAGTTTTCAACTTTTTAAAAATATTACTAGGCATGAATCCATACAATGTGAGTTGCCTCCGACAGACTTTCCTAAGATTCCATGGGTTCTCTTGTCAACAAACCCTTTATTTAGTGTCTTTTATGTATAAGTGACTATTGGGGACTTGAATACAAAGATACACACATACACATACACAAACAGCTTCTTTACTCAAGGAGTTTACATTCTGCTGGATTTTGTGATATGTAAACAGGTAAACATAAGTTTATTTGAGAATGAAGAGAGCATTGATAAAGGGGAAATCACATAAACATATATGTTATAAAATTAGGGGATTGGAATAGATGACCTCTAAGGGTATTTTTTGGTTTTAAATCCTTTAGTTGTATACATACATGTAGGAACTCCCTGCACAAAAGCAGACTTCAACTGTCTGTGACTTAACTGCTACATCCTAGAGAGCTAAACCTGAAAGCACATGGAAGTTAAGATAATTGTACACGATCATAGAGCTGCTAATCTTTAGAAATGGTATTTGAATGGAGGTCTCCCCAACATGGGCCCAGCACTTTATTTGCTACTGCTTACTCTCATAATATACTAAAAATGAATAATGTAGAATATAAGTGCTAGCAGGATTCAGAGGAAGTAGTTCTCATTACAGACAGCTTGATCACAGTGTATTCTCAAGAGGAATTAGGATTTGAGCTCAATCTTAGTTGATTTTGATAGGTTGGAGAAGAATAGTTCAACTTCATGAAAAGAACCATATGATCAATGCCTGGAACATAGGATGTATTATCATTATTTATGACATGTCAAGATAATTTATTCTTGCAGATGAAGACATTGAGGCCCATAGAAAGTTGTGTCTTGCCCCCCCTCACCAAGAATACTTCTCTAATTGCATGTTTAACCTATATTGGATTTCTTGCTGTTTAGAGGAGGAGTTGGGAAGGGAGGAGAAAAATTTGGAACACAAGGTTTTGCAAGGTTGAATGATGAAATATCTTTGCATGTATTTGGGAAAAATTGTTATCAAAAGAAATTTTTAAAAATAAAGAATACTTTCTTCTCTCTGGATTTTATGACATTTTCTTTTCATTTTCCTCCTAATTGCTTAATCTTCTTTACTGTATCATCATCCACATACCACACTCTAAATTTAAATGTGCCTCTTCAGGGTCTGTCCTAAGCTTCTTTCCTATTCCTTATACTTTCTTCTTACTTTGCATTGGTTCAATCTCTATGCTTAGATCTATCTACCCAGCCCTAATCTCCTTCTTGAGCTCCAGACCTGCATCACCAAGTCCTTCCTGGAGACCTGCACCTGGATGTCCTATAGGTGTATCAGATTCAACATATCCAGATAAGAACTCATTCTTCCCTCTAAATCTGTCCTCATCCTAATTTCCCTATTTCTGCCAAGGGAACCACCATTATCCTAGTAACCAACAGTACAACCTAAGAATTAATCTCAACTCCTCAACCTCACTCACCTCACACTAATAGCCAAACCTCATCCATTCTACCTTAATTTCTTTTGCATCCAGTCCTCTCTCCATTCACTATAAACACCCTAATTCAGTCCTCATCATGTCTAGCTTTGACCATAATTCAATTGCCTCCTAGTTAAGTTTCTGTTTCTCAAGCACAGCTCTGAGAATCTCACTCCCTGGATCAGAAAACTACAGTGGCTTCTTGTTCCTAGAATCAAATACAATTTCCTCTATTTAACATTCCTAGCCCTCTAGAATCTGATACTAGTCTATTTTTTTTTTCAGATTAATTACATATTACTCCCTCTCACAGTCTCTGTCATCCATTTAAAACATCGTACTTGCCTTTTTTCACACCCGATAGTCCATCTTTGTTCTCCAGACCAATTTGTCCAAGCTGCTTCCCATGCATGGAATTCACTGCCTCCTTCCCTCCATCTCTTAGAATTCCTGTCTTTCTTCAAAGATCAGCTCAAATCCCAACTCCTACACAATGACCTTTACAGATTAGAGGAACTGCTAGTACTTCCCAACTATTACTTTTTACTTAGGTTGTATGTATTTTGTGTTTACTTATATGTGTACAAATTATTTCCCTATATAATTAGAAAGCTCCTTGAGTGCAGGGATAATTTCATATTTTATGTATAAATACAAAGCTAGGTACATGATAAATGCTTAACAAATAGTTGTTAATCACTCACTTTTACACAGGTAATAAGAAAAAGTGTTGGGAATTTAACCTAGGGATTCTGATTCCAAATTTATTATCTTTCTACTACATCATATTAAGAAACTGTTGCAATAGAACTTTTTAGACATGGTCAATGTAAGAATTAGTCTCATTTGACTATGCTTATTTCTTATAATATTTCCTTTTCTAATGGAGTGAAAGAGATAGGAGTGAAAATAGATTTTTGTTTATTTAAAAAAAGAGAAGCTATTGAAATAATTTAGGTATGAATTTAATTAGTCTGAAAAAGGTGTTAATGATAGGACTTGAAAGGACAGAGGAAGATAAAAGATCAGAATAATTTTTTATTATATGCAAGTAGTAGACAAATACCCAGAGAGGTCCAAAAACCAAAAAATCTGGATACCATCTGGATAATTAACACAGAACCCTTTTTTCCTAACTTACTTTTCTGACCCCAAAAATAGTATTTCTTTTTTATACTCTTTTGACTTTCCCAAAGATATTACCTACCTTTTTTGTGAAGGAGAGCTACTACACATTTAATGACAACCTAGAAATTGATTACAACCTCTCCTGCTTTCTCCTATTGTATCTAGGAACAATCTGCTATGAGAAATGTTTTAGAATGTGGGACTCTGGAAAGAGTGGAGTAGAATAATCTAGATACAGAATCTAACACAACTACTATCTATTTAACCTTGGGAAATCACTTGACCTCAGAAAGTGTCAGCTTCCCTTGTTATAAAATAAATGGAATATTATTGTGGTAGAAGAAATTAACTGAGATGGTTTCAAAGAAATCTGGGGAAAATTTGCATGAACTGATGCAGAGTAAAGTGATCAGAACCAGAACAATTTATACTATAATATCAACATTGTAAAAATGAA
The DNA here is from genome assembly GCA_023553655.1 of Myrmecobius fasciatus. Classification (NCBI taxonomy): domain Eukaryota; kingdom Metazoa; phylum Chordata; class Mammalia; order Dasyuromorphia; family Myrmecobiidae; genus Myrmecobius; species Myrmecobius fasciatus. The sequence goes on from JAJPUD010003230.1 coordinate 243,989, forward strand.
CCAATTTGAAAGACTTAAGAATTCTGATCAGCAATGATCAATCATAATTCTAAAGGACTATTGATGTTATCTAGAGGACCCACATGTTTGGGATGTAGCCTATATGGGAATTTATTTTGCTTGTCTATACTTATTTGTTATAAGAGTTTTTCTCTGCTCCTCCCAGCATATATGAGATAAAAGGGGAAAAATGCTCAATAATTTAAAAAATATATATAATTTAAAAAGTGGCCCAAGTAGTTAAAACATAAAAACCTCAAATCTTAATAATTCATTTTAAAAAAATGCCAACTATCTCTGTCCTTGACACTAAATGTAAATGTAGCTATAGAATCTCTGTAGGATACTAATTAAAGCCTTTACTGCTTTCTAAAAAACCAACTGATCTACCAGAAAGGCTAGAAGAGAAAGAGTTATACCCCCCAAAATAGTCACAAAATTAGAATCAAGATTTTTGAATCTGCCACTACCATGCCAGCCTTACAAATTTCTTATTTGAAATGTTCCCTCAAGCCTACTTTCTGGGGGAAACACTCCAAATATCTGAGAAAGTCACCCATGAAAACAATAAGTAACGATCTCAATCCCAACCCAAATAAACTTCTGCCCCTCTTTCCCATCTGCCTTACTATTCAACAGGAGCAGGCTTCTTCATAGAATGTTGATGATCTTGTTGTCTTATTTCATCATAATGCCCCCATTTGCCTGGAGTTGCAGAGTAGCAAAACTACTAGGTGAGGATAAAATTTTAGATCTGGGAATTGGGAAAAAACAAACAAACCAAAACTATGAGACCCCAATTCTTGTTCTAGTTAGAACTAGTCCAATCCATAACTGAAAAGGAATCCCCACTATAATATATCCACCCTGAAGTCATCCAGCATCAACTTAAAGACTTCCAAGGGGAAGAAACTGCCACAAATGAAAGCTTGAACAGTGAGCCTGGATTTCCTGAATGCTGAGTCACTTACCATGTCTGTCTTTATTGTCATCCTGCCATAATTGTACTTCCCCACCTCTACATTCCAAGCCTAGAAGATAAAAGTAAAAACATGAATAAAATTGGATATGGTGTTGAACAGGGTACAGGGTAGAGATGACAAAAGGAGAATTTGAACCCCCATACTCATGTTGATAACTCATTTGACCACCTTGATATTAATAAGTTCCTATATGACAATATTGAATTAGGTTAATGCTTAAATTTAAATTAGAAGGAGCTAGTTTCAGTTTGAGGGAGTGTAACCTGCCTTTCTCTATTCACCAATCATATTTACCCACACAGTTTCCAGAGGTTTTTCTTTTCCCAAGTGACTAGGATTGACTAGTTAAATAAATTAGACACTTCAAGCAATAAAATAAACTCAAATTTCTTATCTATGAGAGACACAGAATTCCCTCCCCCCCGCCTTGAAAAATCTCTGAGGTCAAGTTCATCTTTTAATGACTTTTATATTCTCTTTCAGATCTGCTCACTTACTTTCAGCATACTCCTTTTTAGTATCCAATGCTTCCGTTCTGGTAGAATTTAGGGATGGAAAGAACCTTAGAGATAATCTAGTCCAAGGCCAGATTTTACAATGGGAAAGGGAGGCGAAGAGGAAACTAGATCTCTGAATTATATAGAACTCCAGATATTTTCTAAACAGTATCTTTCTAATCAAATTTATTGGTTCAATCTCCTAATCTTGAATATAGGTTAAGATGTTAATTAATTAAGCAGTTTCTTCAAAGATGCCACTTGTGTCTCCATTGCCCTGTGAGCATCCCAATTTTGATTCTTCAGAGATTATGGTGTTCTGGCACTACTAGGGGAATAGTCATATTAAAATATGGGCTTGTATTTCTATTGGGCTTATATCCCAAAGAAATCATAAAGGAAGGAAAAGGCCCCACATGTGCAAGAATGTTTGTGGCAGCCCTTTTTGTAGTGTCTAGAAACTGGAAATTGAATAGATGCCCTTCAATTGGAGAATGGCTAAATAAATTATGGTATATGAATATTATGGAATATTATTGTTCTGTAAGAAATGACCAGCAAGATGATTTCAGAGAGGCCTGGAGAGACTTACATGAACTGATGCTGAGTGAAATGAGCAGAACCAGGAGATCATTATACACGGCAACAACAGTACTATATGACGATCAATTCTGATGGACATGGCTCTCTTCAACAATGAAATGTTTCAAACCACCTCCAATTGTTCACTGAAGAAAGCCATATACACCCAGAGAGAGGGATGTGAAATATGGACCACAACATAACATTCTCATACTCCTTGATTGATGTTTGCTTACATTGTGTTTCCTTTATCTGATATATCGTTTGTGTAGATAAGATTTTTCTTGCACAACAATGATAAGTTTGGAAATATGTATACATATATTCGATTTGCCAATATTTTAACATAATTAACATGTAGTGGATATCCTGCCATCTAGGGGAGGGGTGGGGAGTTGGGGGGGAAAATTTGTAACGGAAAGCTATGGAAGGGTTATTGTTGAAGAATTACCCACATATATGTTATGCAAATAAAATAAAAAAAGATATGGGCTTGTTTGTCAAGGAGTAGTTTGAGGATCAATGAAGGCACTGCATAATTTTCCAAATGGAATCTAACATGTTTTATTCCTTCTAATAAATTCTGAGCCCAACTCATTATCCACCTGCAGTATCTGACATATGTATGTCAGTGTCTAGTCAATATGTATGTACTATTGTACTAACTTATTGGATCTACTCATTCAACAGAATGTCATAACCTGGAAAATAGACATTTTTCATTTGGTTTTCTCTTTGTTAGTTGCTTGATCTCTTTGGAGTAACTGTGGAACTTACTGAGAAAACCCTTAGTATTCTAGGACTTAACTAGGACAATGTTATCTGCAAATAAGAGCATGTAGAGGATATTGATGGAATTCCTTGTCCACGTAGCAAAAGTAAAGGCTAACAGATAAATAGCCCAAATGCCTACTAAATGGGTTTTTTAAATTCAATTCTATTTTATTATCAGTTCCAACATCTCCTCATCAAGTTTTTTTAAACATATTTTTTATTCTGTTGCATATTTCCCAATTACATGTAAAAAACGTAGCATTCATTTAAAAATTTTTTAATTCCTTATTCTCTCCCTTCTTCACATCTCTTCCCCTTCCCTTAAGAAGGCAACAATATATCATTTATAAATGTGAAGTCATGTAAAACATATTTCCATATTATCAAGAGAAAGCATGCACACAAGTAAGAAAAAAAAAGTTTTAAAAAGTCTGTTTCCATTTGTACTGAAGAGTTCATCAATTCTCTCTAAAGAAGTAGAAGGCATTTTTTATCATGAGTCTTCTTTTAGAATTGTCTTTCACCATTAAGTTTATTTTTTAAAAATATTTTATTTTTTGAATTACATATAAAGATAATTTTTCATTCATTTTTTCCTAAAATTCTGAGTTCCAATTTTCTTCTCTCCCCAACCCAGACAATAAGACATTTTATGTATGTTACATAGATGCAATTATGGAAAACCTATTTCTATGTTAGTCATGTTGTTCTAGGCAAATCTCTAAAACTAAGTTTCAGAGGCAGTGAATTGAGAAGCATTTATTAAGCACCTGTTATGATCCAGTCACTGTGCTAAGCATTGGTAATAGAAAGAAGGGCAAAATAGACCTTGCTTTCAAGGAGGTCAGGACCCAATGAAAAGATAACATGAAGAGAGAGAGACAGAGACAGAGACACAGAGAGACACAGAGAGAGACAGAGACAGAAAGAAAGAGACACAGAGACACAGAGAGAAACAGAGAGACACACA
>JAJPUD010003230.1:247804-262206 GCA_023553655.1 Myrmecobius fasciatus
AGAGAGAGAGAGAGAGAATAAATTGGCAATAATCTTAGAGGGAAGGCATGGAGGAGATGAAGAAAGGCTTCCTGTAGAAGAGGCATGGAGGAGATGAAGAAAGGCTTCCTGTAGAAGACAGAATTTTTGCTGGGACTCAAATGATGCAAGGAAATTCAGGAGGTGGAAATTAGGAAAGAGAAAATCCCAGGCAGAAGGACCAAGCAATGAAATTGCCCAGAGTCTGGAGATAGAGTGTCTTATTTGAAGAACAGTAAGGAGGGCAATGTTTCTGGATTGCAGAGTATGTGGGTTAGGAGGAAGGTATAAGAAGACAGGAAAAATAGGAGGGGACCAAGTTGTGAAGGGCTTTGAATGCCAAACACAGGGCTTTCTTTTTTGATCTCAGAGGAAACCTCTGGAGTTTAGTGAGGGGGAGCAGGCAGAGTGTGCATGACATGACCTGCACATCAGGAATAATCACTTTATGAAGGGAGGACTGGTGTGGGGAGAGACTTCAGGCAAGCAAGAGTAAGGAACAGAAAATATAGAAAGTGCTGACCATAAAATGTTAAAAGACCCAAATGAAAACTTCTAGCACATTGATTTGATCTTATACAGAGGACCGGTGGGAAGAAATGGATACAAATCCTAATAAAGATCTTATGTTTACTAGGGAAATGCAACCTGTATACATTTAAGTAGATATGAGATCATTTGAGGAGAAAGAGAATTAACTAACTGGGAAATTAAGAAAGACTTTGAAGAGGACATAATACCAGGGCTAACCCTCAAAAAGAGATAAAAATCCTAAAATGGGGAGTTGAAGAAGAAGAACATTTCAGCTATGGACGGCTATGGGAAGACTGGGAGACTGCAGATGGATTGTTGAGTTCATGTAACAATTCACAATTAGGAGTCAGGAAATAGAATCTGGCAAAGGAGACTGAGAATAAGTAGATAGGCAGGAGGATTAGGAATGAACAATGTCATGGAAGCTAAGGGAGAAAAGAGTTTCAGGAGGGAGGAATATCAGAAGCTGGAGAGGTCAGAGATGATGAGGACTGAGAAAAGTTTAGCAATTTAACAAGCTCCTCTCACTCCCTACTATTACTTTTACCACCACCACCAATTGTCAGCTTCCATGATTGACCGTGGTCCCATCATCAATATGCTCAATCTCAACTCTAAATACTCGTGTCCTTAGAAAACTTGTTTTCCAGATGGTAGACTATAGCTATGCTGGAGAAGCTTAAAATATTATAGAACTATAGGGGGAGCTAGGTAGTATAGTGGATAGGAGGACCTGAGTTCAAATCTGGCCTCAGACACTTAACACTTCCTAGCTGTGTGACCCTGGGCAAGTCACTTAACCCCAGTTACCTCAGAAAGAAAAAATTAGAGAAGTGGTGTGGCCCTGAGCAAGTCATTTATCCTTCCATGCCCAAATCAACTAAGACTTTTAGTGGTAGAATAGGTGCCAATCTTTACTGGGAGAAGGAATTTCTAATCAGACACTCTACACTAATGAAATAATAAGTCTGACCCAGAGAAAAGAACTGATGAGGTCTAAATGCAGATTAAAGAATTTTTTTTAACTTTTTTTTTCTTGAGGTTTTTTTTTGGTCTGTTTTCTTTCATAACATGATTATTATGGGAATGATTTGCCTAATTACACACATATAACCTATTGTTTGCATTCTCAGTGAGGATGGAGGATGAGGAAGAAGGAAGGGAAAGAATCTGGAACTCAAAGTTTTAAAAATGAATGCTAAAAATTGTTTTTAGATGTAACTTGGGAAAAATAAAATACTAAATAAAAATTTAAAAATAGTAGGTCTGGTTAAAAAAAATTTAAAAATGGCTCCTAAAAAACTATTTCTGATAGTGTTCAACAGCACTAAAATGGAACTTTTATATAACCTAGAGCTCCAGTACCCTCTTCACTTCCCTCTTATAGCCTCATAAAGAAGTAACAAAGGGAAGGATGGCACATAATAAAGAAAGCATACAAGTTGAATCCTCTATATCTTTCCTTTTTAGTCAATGTCCATTTCCTAACATGATTTCTCCAAGGTCTCTTATGGCCTTTTTAATTGTCAAACTCCATGAGTTTTTCCTCAGTTCTTATCTATCATGATACAGTGGAAAAACCAGCACAGTAAAACTGGAATCACAAGGGCCTATATTCAAATTCTCTCCCTACCATTTACTTACTATCTGTATGACTTTGAGCAAGCCATTTAATCTCTCTTGACTTCAATTTTGTCAGCTGTAAAATGAGAAGGTTGACCTGGATGACTTATGTCCATTCTACTCTATGATTATTTTCTCTCTGACTTTTCTGCAATTGAACTAAATATTCTCCTTTCCTTGGGCTTCAATGACATTGCTCTTCTCTTGATTATCTGACCAATCCCAAGCTTTTCTTTTTGTATACTACAACTTCCTTTATACCCAGAACTACAAATATCATTTTTACTAAGTACAGAGTTTTAGGATTTAGCATTTCTCACACGCTAGTTAAAAAACATTACTAATAGACATTTTAAACACTTACTATGTGCCAGCCACTGTGCTAAGAACTATCTTCCCTCCTGGCTTCTCTCCACACAAAAAGGTCTCTATCACTGTTGCATGGTCTACTACAGCAGCCTCCTAAATGGTGTTCCTACATCCAATAACTTCTCCCTTGAATAATCTGTCTTCTACTGTTGCTGTTCAATTGTTTTCAGTCCTTTCTGACTCAGTAATCCAATTTGTAGTTTTCTTGGCAGAGATACTGGAATGATTTGCTATGTCCTTCTCCAGCTCATTTTACACATGAGGAAACAGAGTTAAGGGACTTATCCAGGGTCACACAGCTAATAAGTATCTGAAGCCAGATTTGAACTTAAGAAAATGAGTATCATTGGCTCCAGGCCCAGCATTTTATTTGCTTTGCCACTTATCAGCCCACATTGCTGCCAAAATATTCTTCCCCAAATCTAATTTTTAGGATTGGCAATATGGAAATGTTACCCATGAGTAATTGATTATAGCCAACTAAATTCGCAAATAAATAGATCATCATGCTAATCTATGAATTTAAAATAAAGAGTTTACCTTTTCAAGGATCATGTTTGTTTCTATAATACAGGGTAGGCCCTTTCCAGAATCAAGGTACCTAGGAAATCAAATAATTATAGATGAACACCAGATTTTTTAAAAATGAATTATTTTAATAGAATTTTAGACTTAGAAGATGTCTTAGAAATCAACTTCTTACCAAGGTAAGAATTCTTGTCATGGCAAGTTTGGATGTATAACCAGATTCCTTTATGACTCCTGAAATCCCTCTGAAAGGCTATCTAATAGATTGAATAGAGTGCTGAACTTAAAAGCTAGAAGAAAGATCTAAACCTTAGTCCTGCCTTGTACATTTACTAGCTATGTGACCCATAGGTGGATGGATCTCAACCTCCAAGCTTCAGTTTCCTGAACTATAAAATGGGTGTAATAATACAAAAATACCTACCAGGGCTGTTTTGAGGTTTAAAGGAAATTATTTAGGGCACTTGACATACTTTAAAGTACTATATAAATGTTTGCTCTAATTAAATCTACCTTGCTGTGCCTTGTATCCATTGTTTCTAGTTTAGAAAACACAGAATAGTGCTAATTTCTTTTATATGACAATAATTCAGGTAAACTATATGTTCCTTTAATCTCATCTCATTCAAGCTTTCTCCAGTCATTTCCAGTCTCCCAGCAGAGCCTTCTGTATATCTTATTTCATTATCTGGAGTGTGCCAGATACTCTGTGTGTGTGTGTGTGTGTGTGTGTGTGTGTGTGTGTGTGTGTGTGTGACAATGAGGAATTAACTGATGATTTTTTATTCTCAATCTCCTTTCTTGAGACTCAGGACTTTCATTTACATAGGATCAGGTCAACAGCACATTTGGAAAACTTATCTTGAATTAGGTCACTAAGGGAAGCAGTTTTTGCAATTCTTTAATCTCATCCATTACAATTGAGATACCTTTTTGTTTATCCTCATTGAGTGATATAACTTCCTTCAGGGATCTTGAAGCTCTCTAACTACTTATTACAAAGATAGCCTGACTCAGGGATAGGAAGAGAGGATTTGGCCTGTGGGGGGGAAAAAAAAAGGCCTTCTACAGCCAAATCATGTTCTTTCATCCACTGATCTGATTTTGATTGCATTTTCTGCTCTTAGGAAAAAGGAAAAAACTCTGGACTATTATTATAGACTCGTGCTGGGTGAATGCCCTCAGTCTACTGCCTACTCTGCAGTGGAATAGTTCTTACAAATGTAATGTCTTAAGCTGTTATCAAAAGATAAAACTTGGGCTGACCTTGGGAATTCAACAGAGATAGTCACAATTCAACCAAAAGCTCTCTGACTCCTCTCTTTGCCAAAACTGCCAATAGTCAGCAGAATTAACAAAGTGGGGTTATTACCAGCAGCCCAATTCCAAACTGAATGAAACAGACTAATATTTGATTTTTTTTAAAAAAATTGTAATATTGCTTCTCAGTTACTACTGTTCTCTCTGCCTCATGAGAGGGTTCTTTTTAATCTACCAATCAATGAGAGATTAATTTATTCATTCAACTGTCAAGTTTTAGGTGTCCAGTAAAGTACATGATGTTGTATTAGGTATATCATCACAACTCTCCCAGTCCCCTTAAAATAAGCGATTTGTTCTAGGGTATGAATAGCCTAGTTTTATCCTCTCTGACAATCAACATGTAACATTCCCTTCTCATAAAGTTCAGAAAGAAGAAATGCACCTTTAGATGAAAATAAGATTAAATTCCAAATAGATCCCTGATACCTTGAAATACAACTGACTAATAAGCACTGATTAAACACCTACTATCTGCAAGCACTATCCTAGGTATTGAGGATACAAATAATGAAACAATTCTTACTTAAATTATAATGGAATATATATAAGTAAATATATAAATATGTATATTTCTGATTTTGATTACATTTTTTGCTATTAAGAAAAAGGGAAAGGGGCAGCTAGGTGGTGCAGTGGATAGAGCACCAGCCCTGGAGTCACGAGGACCTGAGTTCAAATCTGGTCTCAGATACAACATTCCCTAGCTGTGTGACCGTGAGCAAGTCATTTAACCTCAATTGCCTCAGCAAAAAGCAAAAAAGAAAAAGGAAAAAAAGTCTCTATTATAGACTCTTGTGCTGAATGAATGCCTTCAGTCTAATGCCTACTCTACAGTAGAATAATTCTTACCAATATAATGTCTTAAGCTATTATCAAAAAATAAAACTTGGACTAACCATGGGAATCCAACAGATATACATAAGTATATATCTAGAAAGAATTCAAGAGAGGGATTCTCTGAGGTGGAGGTGAGAAGGCATTCAAGACAGTGTAAACTCACAGAAAAAGGAGGAGGACTATCATGGATGATAGAGAGAAGGCTAGTTTGGCTGGTTCACAGTGTGCAGAAAAGGCTATAAAATACAATGAACTTGGAAATATGGGCTGGGGCCAGTTTATGAAGAATTTTGAAAATTAAACTGAGGGATTTATATTTATTCTGAATGCAATAGGGAGTCACAAGAGATGGTTGAATAGGAAGGGGACAGGTTTGTGATTAAGAAAAACCACTTTGGCAGTGATGCGAAGAATTGATTAAACTGGAGAGAGATTAAAAGCAGATTAGAACAATTAGGAAGTTGTTCTGATTATCTAGGTAAAAAGCAATGAGGATCTAAAGGGGGTAGATATGTGATGTGAAAAAAGGAGTGAGATACAAATGATATTGTTGAAATATTTCAATATTCAACATTTCATTGGAAATTAAAATGACCAGACTGGTAGCTGAGTGGCCATGTGGGGCTAAGAGAGAGATGAGGATGATGTTTAAGGGTCTAAATCTAAGAGACTGGAAGCATGGTGGTGCCTTCAATGTCAACAGGCAAGTTTAGAAGATACAGGGTTTGGAGTAGAAAGTAATGAGTTCAGTTTTGTACATGTCCAATTTGAAATATCCCTGTGACATCCAATTCAAAATGTCCAAAATACATTTGATGATGTAGCACTTTAAGGGTGATGTAGTACTGAAGGTACTACAGGCTTCAGGCAGAACTTTCTACCTTAATGGTGCTGTGACCTTTAATATCTGCTGAGTTGGTAGTAATATCTTAGAGAGATGCAAGAGAGACCAAGAACTATAAATAAATTTTCTCATTTTTGAGTAATTTAAAAGTTATTTTTATTCTCCTCTAAATGCTTTCTATTTAACTTCCCATAGTAACTATTCCAAAATTTCTCTTCCCTCCTCAAGCCTCCCCACATTTCCCTCTTCCTCAAACCTGCATATCTGACTACATTGACTCTTACTTTCCTGAGAAATAGAAGCTATTTACTTGAATCCCCTCTTCTCCCCTTCTCTCTCTCTCTCTCTCTCTCTCTCTCTCTCTCTCTCTCTCTCTCTCTCTCTCTCTCTCTCTCTTTCTCTCTCTCTCTCTCTCTCTCACACACACACACACACAATTCCTTTATATTATTACACATTCTCTTCTTTACTCCAGTCTCTGATAAAGAAGTAGCCCTCTTTTCACCAAAGTTAATGATATCTGTAACAATACCCTTGATCCTATTTTTCTTCTGTCTTCACCAAAAGATAGTTCTTACAATAATTCCTTTTCTCTCCCTGATCTTCCATCTCTCCATAATTTTATTGACCCCTTTACTGCAGCCTATGCTCTTTTCAAACATTTTGCAGTTTCATGTGCAAACATCTTTTTATTATATTTTGTTATTGAAATGCTTGTTGAAAAGTAAAAATAACATATTTTTAAAAGAAGAAAAATTAGAAGTTGCTAAGTGGTACCAGCCCCAGACTGAGTTAAAATCCAATCACAGATATTTAATATTGGTATGACTCTGGGCAAGTCATTTAATTCTAATTGCTTTCTTCCCTGGCCCCCCAAAAGAAAAGAAATTTAAAAGTACTCTCTCAAGACCCTGCCACCCCCTCGAGTTATCCAATGAATCACTTCTCTTTTTACAGCTAAACTCCTTTAAAAAGTTATATTTGTTTGAATCCATTTCCTTCACTCTTACTCATTTTTCAACTCCTCAGTCTGATTTCACTAAACTTAAACTGTTCTCTCCAAAGTTACCTGTATCTTTTCATTGCCAAATCCATCTTTTCTCAGCCCTCCTTTTCCTCAAACTTTCTTTAACATTTGACACTATCAAATACCTTGTCTTTCTTGATTCTTCCTTCCTTTGTGGGTTTTCAGGATATGACTTAGTCCAGACTTTCCTCTTACCTGGCTGAACTCTCCCACTCAGTCTTCTTTGCTAGAACATTGGATATATCCTGATTCCTAAATGTAAACTGACACTTCGTTTCTATTCAGACCTCTTGGTGACTGAATGAGCTTACAAGAGTTCAGTTATTATCTGGATGGAGATGACTCTGAGATTTGTGTATCCAATTCTTGTCTTTCTTCTAAGTTCCAATTCAGCATTAAATGATATTTCTTCCTAGATGTGTCTATAAGTATCTCAGATTTTACATGTCTAAAACAGAACTCATTATCTTTCCCCCAAAAATACAAATTCCCTGAATTTCCACATTCCTGTTAAGGGCACCCTCATCCTTGCAGGCATCTAGGTTCACTACTGCCAAGACATCATCAACTATCTAGTCAATTGTGATGTCTTCAGTTTTTACCCCCATAACCCTCTGATCTCCACCTTTCCACTTTGGGCTCTCCCCTTCTCTTCTAGATAATTGCAATAGCCTCCTAATTGTCTCCCTGCTTCCAGTTTCTCTCTCTTTTTTTTTCAATTCACCCTTAACATTTGTGTTGTATTTATGCCAAATTGATATTCCCAAGACACAGATTTACTCATGTCACTTGTTTAAGTATTAATTTTTCCAGAAAATCTATTTTACATATCTAGCTATTAGATACACAAAAATCTTCAGAGGTTCCCTAATACCTTAAAAATCTTCAGTCTGGTATTTTAGGCTCCCATTACTTTTCCATTCTTGTTTTATATTATATCCCTTCATATACTCTATTTTCATTAAATTGACCTATTAACTGTTCCCCATGTATAGAATTCCATTTTCCACTTCCATGAATGGTCTCCCAAGTCTCCTCCACCATTAGGACTAATCTTCCTTCATAGCCTCTCTTAAGTGATAGTTCCTTTAGGATCAGTTCCTAACAATTTCTCAATCTCCCCATTAGTTAGTATATGCTTCCTCTTTAAATTCATAAATTCACAAATAATTTGTATTTACTTATCTGGGTACACATTGTCTCCCTAACCAGTAGAAGACAAGTTCATTAGATTCTTGCTCATAGTGTTGTTGAGTTGTTTCTGTCATCTCCGACTCTTCATTTGGGGTTTTCTTGGCAGAGATATTGGAATGGTTTGCCATTCCCTTATCCAGCTCCTTAAGTGACTTGTTCAAGTCACACAGCTAGTCTAAAGCTGGATTTGAACTCCAGTAGTCTTCCTGACTCCAGTCTGGCATTCTATTCACTGAGCCATTTAAGTGATTAATAAATGCTTTTTGTTTAATTGATCTTTTTATCCCTTAGAATTTCTAATATAACCTTTTCCAGGATAGGAATTAAAATTTTTATTGCAAGAATAAATTAACAAATGGATCTAGTCAATTTCTTCCCATCAGCATCAAACCAACACTTTTTTCTAGGTGATGTTCATAAAAGGAAGTAAATACAGTTTGGAATTATACAGAAAAAGAAAATACACAACATTCCATAAAATCTCATTTACCCAAAATAATGGGGGAGGAGAAGAAAAGAGATGGAAGAAAGTTCAAGTTAGCCAGAGTGAAAAGTTTGGATTATAGAATATCTCAAAATGAAGATTTGTCATTTTCTATTAAAACACATTAAGATTTCAGATTATAATTCAAGCAAGTTTTCATTAATTAATAAAAGCATAAATAAGAAAATCCTTTATCAACTGATAGGAGCAAATAGGAAATAGAAGAGAATTTAGAGATTATTTTATAAATGGGGAAACTGTGGCTTAGAGAAGTTAATGACTTGCTCAGCTTCATATAGGAAAACAGTTGAAAGAAACTATAGAACTGAACTGTTGCATGAGCTGCCAGGTTCTGCTTTGTTAATCACCCTCCTCTCCTTGAAACTCTTTTCTCTTTCCATTTTCTTGACACTGCTTCCTCTTGGTTCTGGTTCAATTTGTCTGAATGTTCCTTCTCAGTCTCCTTTCCTGGATCTTCATCTAGTTCTTGACCACTGGCTATGGGTGTCTCTCAGAGGTCCATCTTGAGTCCTCTTCTCCTTTATACTGCTTTATTTAGAGATCTCATTCACTCTCATGGATTCAATCATCTCTTTTCATATGATTCTCAAATCTACTTTTATCCCACCTAATCTCTCTCCTGCTCTCCAATCTTATGTCTGCTTGATCATGTTGAACTGAATATCATAAATTCAATGTGTTCAAAATGAAATTGATCTTTTCCCCCCAAACTTCCCCTCATTCAGACTTATTACTGTAAAAAGCTCTCCCATTTTCCAGATTCACACATTCACAATCTCTGTCATCCTAGAGTCCTCCCCCTCTCTCACCCCTTTCCTACCCTGTATCTAAGCTGTTGCCATGTCCTTCATGATTTTATTTTCAGGGCATCTTTCATAACTTTTGCCTTCTCTTCTCTGACTCTAGGAGCATCCCGGTATAGACCCTCATTAGCTCCCCTCCCACCCTAGTGCAATAGCCTTCTTGTTGAAATATTTCCCTATTCATCCATCTCTTAATCAGCCAAAGAGGATCTTCCTAAAGTATAGATCTGACCAATTCTCTCTCCCCCATTTGATAAATCCAGTATTACATCCAGAATCAAAATCCTTATTTGACTCCTAACCTAGCTTAACTTTGACTCCAGTATTCTCAAACTTCATTCTCCTCCAGGTACTCTATGATCCTTTGCTTTTCTTGAATAAAGCATTGCACCTTCTGATTCAGTGAATTCTCAATAGCTGTACTTGGAATGTTCTTCCTCACCTTTACATCCTGGTTTCCTTCAAGATTCAACTTGAGGGGCAGCTAGGTATGCAGTGGATACAGCACTAGCCCTGAAGTCAGGAGGGCCTGAGTTCAGATTTGACCTCAGACACTTAAATAGCTGCATGATCCTGGGAAAGTCACTTAACCTCAATTGCCTCAACAAAAATTTTTAAAAAGATTCAACTTAATGTCCTCCTTTTGAACCAAGTCTTTTCCAATCCCTCTTAACATCCATGTCTTCCCTGTGAGATTACTTACCTTCCATCTACCCTCTTTATGTATATATTACATGTACACCGTCATTTACAATTGTCTTCCTCATTAGAAGTGAGCTCCTTGCCTTTCTCTGTATCCCCAGTGTTTAACAAGGTGCCTGGCACAATGTAAATGCTAAATAAATGCTTGTTGACTGACTGGCTGACTTGGAGCAAGGAAAGGAGGAGATATATGAGAAAATCACTGTAATCTCAAAAAAACACAATTTTAGTAAAATTTTCAAAAGGTTATTCCTCTAGAGAATCTCATTAAAGAGTTAAATACTTGCTACCTCCTCCTAACCATTGCTGCTTGAAAGCTTCTGCTCCTTCAAGCCTCATAAAGTGCTCTCCATAGCAGATCTGATTGTTTGACTCTACTTTGCTCTCTCCCATAAGCTCTTTAGCTCCTGAAATCTTTTAGCAACACTGCAAAAAAGGCTCCCCTTCAAACACCACCCACAGAAGAAGCTGCTGTTCAGTTTTTGACAGTCTTTAGGAGAACTGTATAGCATCCTTCTATTCCAGGGCTGGTTTCTCTTGCCACAGGAACTGTCCAGCCAGAAAGAACCAGAAGAGGAGAAAGTACCATTAGATCCCAGGCACAATAGATATTTAGGCTAGAAAGTCAGTTTTTTAGGGGGAGAAGCAAGATGCTCTGGACTTTGGGTCAAACTGACCATGTATTCTTTGATCCAGTGACATCGGCCTCTTTACTGTTCCTTGAACAAGATAGTCCGATTCTCTGCTCTGAGCATTTCTCCAGACTATCTGCCGTGCCTGAAAATGCTCTGCCTCCTGGCTTCCAACTAAAATCTCACCTTCTCCAGCCTTCCCCAACCCCTCAATCTTAATTATTCCCTATTTATCCTGTATGGAGCTTGTTTGGATATACTTATTTGATTCACGGGAGCCCTCATATTGTGGGATTCTTGCCAATATCCTTCCATCCTTTGCAGGGAACCCATCCAACATCTTAGAGACTTCCTTTCATCTTATGACACTGCAATGCATATCAAATAAATATGCAAGCTGGGTCTTCTCTGTCATTCCTCTGACATGATCCTTTTTGATCACTGATGTTTCTGATAAAGCCCTTTAGAGTACCTTCACATTTATTTCTTGGTTGGTAATGGGTGGCTGCCTGCTCATATCCATGATGTGCATTTTAATGGCTCTTTGGATGACCCTCTATTTAAATTCTTTGAAGAGTCTGTCATTCCATGATCCATAGCCAGACAGCGTCATTGGAAGGAGATTGTTTAAAAGATAGACCTTTGTTTCAAGGAGATCCAAGTCCAAATCTATTCTAGCCCACCCAGGCCAAAAACATTTCCCTTCTCTAAACTCTTCCAGCAGCAATCAGAGTTTGTACTATCCCATTCACAAATCATCACTCTCTATCTTCTTGACCTGCAAACCACTCTCTAATTAACTACTCCCAATGGAACACTTTGACATAGAGGAAGGAACACTACTGGTAGTCAGTGGGCTTGTCTAAATTCAACATAACTCTAGCCACACTCAAACAGGCAGACAATAATTGCTGGCAGTAAGCAGTGTCTCTACATGAAAGGATGTGCATATGCAATGCACAAGCTTATAACACACAATTATAACTAATTGAAAGGCTAGCAGGAAAGGGAGGGAAGAAGGGAGGAGCACTGGATTCAGGCTCTGAAAGGCAGATGAGAGCCAAAAAACATCAGAAAACAAGTGAAGTGGGACCAGTTAATTTTTCTTTTTAGCATGCATATTATTGAGCTCATTAGCTCTCCTCCTCCACTTCAGCTTTTTTTTTTCCTTCCAGAAGAAGGAGTGACTGGCTGATTTCATTATAGTGGAGAACATTATGTGCTTGAATGCTTCTCATTTTGAGTTTTCACCAGTATTTTCAATGGTAAAGAGAGTCCAGGCATTGTTTAATAGGGAAAGGTTCCCCTCCCATTTCAAATTGGCATCAAATCAGTTCTTTAGATGCTTCCTAATTCTGGGTTTATTTTCAACAAAGATCAAAACAGTTGCCCCATAAATGAAAATAGTACATATTCAAGGATTTTTTTTGCATGAAAAATGAATCATGAAATAATAATGATATGGCTATATTTCTATTTCAGAAAAAAATGTTCCTGAAAACCTGTCAAAAATTGCATTCATGAACTGAACAAATTGTAAAATTCATTTGATTGGAAAAGTTAGAAGAGAGCTCTCTAAATGATCCCCACTGGGAATCCTTTTATAAAAGCAAAGCTTTTTCAGATGGGAGTCATCAGGCCCTGTTTTATAAGTTCAGATATCCATGGATGTTACTTCTTTTTAGAATTGAGATATATATTTAACAACAATTTAAATAACTGCAAAAATTGTCATTTTTTTTGCTTCTAGGAACACATTATGAAGCCAATTGATCTGATATTCTAATATAACAGTTCCACTGGGGTCATCAAGCAAAGAAATCTAATATGATTATTTTTAAAGGAAGCTAAGGTAGGAGGAAAGAGAATGCATTATCCAACTCAGAATTAGGTTGGGATGTAGTTAGACTAAATCTAAGATTTCGTTCTTATTTTCTTTCCACATCTCTCCAAGGGTTATTTTGAGCTTTTGTCACCCATGTTCATTCATCAGCAGCCAATATATAGTTAAGATATACTAAAAGAAATCCAAAGAAAGAACTAAAAACATTTCTATTCTTTTCTACTTCCCACACCTCCCCCAAACAAAAACAATCTCTATTTATATCTCCTCTTTTCTTTTACTTCCTTACAAGATTTATTCAGAGTGAAAAGAACATTCATGGAGAGCTCTGAATGTCATCATAAATGGAAGACTATGCATGAAGTTTTGACCTATTCAGGTAGGGAACATTAGAAAAGCATAAGTTCCCCACAAATCTCAGAAAAAGTCAATACAAATTCTACTCTAATACTTCCATGACTGATTTCATTGATAAAGAAAGTCTTTCCAACAATATGGACTAGGCCAATAAAAAACTTAAAGGTTTTTAAAATAAGTTTTAAAATCTCCATTACCTACTGTTTCATCATTCATATAGATCAAAGCAAGGGAAGGTGAAAGATTAGAACATGAATAACTAGCATCAAAGCATCATAGATTTAGAATGCCAAAAAATCAACTAAATTCCATGTAATACAATCCTTTCATTTTACAAATAAGGAAACAAGATAAATGAATGTTTTTAAAGTATCTATTAAACTCCTACTATGTGCCAGCCATTAAGCTAAGATTGGGGATACAAATATATACAAACAAAACAAAACAGTTACTGTTCTTAAACAATTTTCATTTTAATTTAAGAAGACAACACATATAAGGGAGTAATAGAGAGGAAACAAATCAGAGGGAATGACTATCAGAGTCAGAGGGTAATTGGATATCATTTTTTTCCCGTAACAATAGTGTTGATTTGATTACTGTTCGAAGAGCTAGGATTAGAAGGCTGGTGAGGGAAGAGTACATGGAGATGGCAGCATGGCATGGAGTTGGCCTGGGAATGATGGGATAGCTCAAAATGAATACTCATTAATCAGGAGTCATTGTCTCAGAGGTGGTCATCCAAAGAGTTAGAGAGGTTTGCCTAAGACCATACAGGTAATAAGTAGTATAGTTGGGGTTGAAACCTGGCTTACAAGTCTAGCTTTCTTTCTACTATGCAACTATTCTATCATGTGGTAAAATTAAAAAAAAAATTTAAAAGGTCTATCAGGATGGTCTATATCTGAAAATTTTACATAAAGGGATGCAGACAAGGGAAGGCATTAACATGCCTTAGCTTGGGATACAAAGATGCATTTTTAAAAATCTGATTAATTCAATTGTTTTAGTTTATTAATAAGCCATTTGTTTAATTATTCAAGGGCAACCATAACTATAAAACTCATTGCAATCCTGATTAATAATCATACAAATCTAAGGAAAGCAACTTCAATAGTTATTATAGAATGCAAGTGAATAAACATTGCTCCAGAGTGGTTGCATTTTGTTTCAATTCATGGAAATAGTTCTACAGCTTCAATGTACAGTTCTTGTCTTGCAA
Organism: Myrmecobius fasciatus; assembly: GCA_023553655.1. Taxonomy (NCBI): domain Eukaryota; kingdom Metazoa; phylum Chordata; class Mammalia; order Dasyuromorphia; family Myrmecobiidae; genus Myrmecobius; species Myrmecobius fasciatus. The sequence goes on from JAJPUD010003230.1 coordinate 262,166, forward strand.
TATCACAGTTTTAAGTTAAATGAGACACACCCAAAATGGAG
>JAJPUD010003231.1:9208-58492 GCA_023553655.1 Myrmecobius fasciatus
GAATTCTAGAAATGTGTTCAAAGCATACCAACAATATTTAATACTGATCTCATTTAACAAAATACTTTATATCACTTATGAGGTTTTTTTTTTAAATAATCTTTTTTCAAGTGCTTATTAAAGTAAAAGTGATCATACCAACCTACCTTAATAAAACTATTGAGAAAAATGGTCAAACATAGTACCAGGGCTAAGTGGAACAAAAGTTTCCAGAGCCTATTAAGGAAGCTTCCAGTTTTCAGATTTTTCTAGAAATTAAAAGATTATACTTAAATTATTTTATTTTACTTAAAATGATATTACTTGTCTTCCAGAAAGATTGTTAATGAATTCATTTGAGCTCCCTCAGCCTCCTCTTCCCTTTGATTAGAGGATGAGATACCTCCCAAAGCTTTCCTTTATAGAGGACTCCACTTTGCATCTGCTGCCCTGCCTGGTTTCAACTCCATGGAACAATCTGCCCCTGGACCAGGTACCCCCGATATTCCTTCCCTTTTCCTCACCCCTCTCCTTACTGTTTTCCTGCCTCATTCTGTATGTTGTTTCCTTTTTAGATTGTAACTTTTTGAAGGAGTGACTGGCTTTCTATTTATTATATCCTCAGTGCTTTGCACAGTACCTGTCATGTGACAGGCACTTAATATTTATTGGATTAGATTATTTGATGCACAGGTTAAAATATGAGCCAAAAATTATCTCAATGAAGCTATGCCACATAAATACATATATATGTATGTTTATGTAGATTTTTGTGAAAATTATACACACACATCCTATATATATCTTTAACTGTCTATTTAGAAAATGTCTCATTTTTATACCCCTTTTACAGCTTTTAATTTTCAACAGCACTGGCCAATTGCTATAACATGAGTATATGTTGTGGGATCATGCCCTTTATTACTTAGGAAAGCTGCTTCTATTTCCTCGAATATGCTAATAGTGATCAATACTATACATTATCTTACATGTCACATCTGATAAAGTTCAAGGAATATCAAATATAATTGTTACTTAATAATTAGCATTGTAACACAGGGTCATTTTTTGCAATTTGAATGATATTTTATAAATAGTAGGTACTATAATACAGATTAAAAAATCAATTTTTTTCTTCCAAAAATAGAAAATGAATCTCTATTTGGATAATATGGATCAAAGGTGAAAGCCTTTAGCTTCAACATAAAGAAAAACAGGATCTACCCAATTAAGTCAAAACTTAAGAACAATAATTATGTGTTAGTCAATGCTTGCCATTTTTAATTTGGGGGATAAAAGGATTATGTGTTCACCTTGAGAGGAGTCTGAAATTCTTTTAAAAAAATTTCTAACCTCTCAAATTAATATGAATTTATTATAAATATGTAAAACAAAAACTAAAATAAACATCTCACATTGCTTCACTTTGGAGGTAGAGAATGGAGAAAGGTAAATAGTATAAAATCAATTATAATTCCAAAAAAGTCTCTAAATTCCTAATTTTCATAAAGGGACAAAGTTGTTTTAAAACTCAGTTAATGATCTATTTATATTGTGGAAGCAATGGAAATATTTTTTATAATTTCTTTTCTTACCTTTAAGTCAGTATTTTTTAGCTGTGGTCAATGAAATATAAATTTCAATGACACATCTCTAGGACTTCCTTTAAAAAAAAAAGTGGTCTTGGCTTTATTCTAAGACTTATTAAGATGCCAGGTTATTGGTGGAGGAGAGGTAACAGAAAAATCTCTTGAAACCAATGTCCAAATAGCTTACTTCAAAGAAACACATTTTTAATGTTTTGTCATGGGAATTTAATCATATATATTTCTCCTATATTCTGTACAAAAATGATGTAGGACAGAAAGATAAATTTGTTTTAAAAATTGTGTATGTAGTTATTTGCATTCAAGGGAAAAAAACAGGAGGCAGCAAGTGCTGGGGAAGTCAGACCACCTCCATCCACCATCATCTCAATTCACCGTCTCCCTTCAGATGCTGCTGAAGACAGCCTAGCGCCTTAAACACAAGAGCCATGATAACAGCAGGGCCCCCTACAGCACCAGGCATTGTTCCTACCCATCCCTTGAAGCCATCACTGAGGGAGAAATCGTTGTGGAGAAGCAACCCCCCTCCCTCACCAGTCAGTCAGTCACTCAGTTAGTCATACTCCATTCAGTGCCTAACACATGCCAAAGACTGGATAAAAAGAAACGTGAAAGGAAGTCTGCTCCAGAGAAGCTCACAGTCTGATGGGAAAGATGGCCTGCCACAAACCATGTACAGACCAGATAGACACAAGATAAATAAGAAATCCTCATCATCAAAAGGAAGAGACTAAGATTAAGGAAGTTAAGAAAGTTTCCCAGACGTTAAGTGGGATTGTAGCAGAGACTTGAAGGAAACCAGGGATGTCAAGAGGTTGAGTGTTAAGCATGGCGGACAGCCAGAAAAAAGCCTAGAGTGGGGAGGTGGAGCGCCAGTGGGCCAGTGTCACTGTATCAGAGTGTGTGGGGGAGCGTTTGGGCTAAGCAGACCGGAAATGCAGGAAGGGGATAGATTAAGGAATGTCTTATAAGCAAAACAGAAGACATTCCATTTTATTGTGGAGACTATAAGGAGTCCCTGCAGTTGATGGGAGCAGCAGTCAAGAGATACACTGCAGGAAGATCAATTTGGCAGCCAATTGGAGGACAGTGGGGGTGGAGAGGGACTTAAGCCAGGCACAACGCTGGGCTATTCTAATTGTCCAGATCTGAGGTGATGGGAACCAGAGTGCTGGCAGTGCCATAGGAGAGAAGGGGGAGTCTGTAATGGAAGGTAGGGAGGGAGGTAAAACTGGCATGGCCTGACAACGGATTAGTTAAAGGGTGAGCCCACCTGCCTGGGAGGAAGAGGAAGAGGACTGACACTGAGGAGGCGGAGGGAGGCCGAATCCCATTTGTTAGCATGCTGAGGTTAAGACGTCTATAGGACAGACAAGTGTGAAATATCTAACAGGTGGTTGGGGACGCAAGACTGGGTGGTCTGTCTGAGAATGAGCAGCCTATGGATAACTGAATGCACAGGAGCGGATGAAATCCACTAATGAAACAGTATATATAGAGAGAAGAAGCATGTCCAGAACAGCTCTGTGGAACACCTCTGATCAGTGTTTATGTCCTAGTTGAAGATCCTTGGCAAGGTCAGAAATAGAAAATCAAGATATGGTTTTATGGTGGACATGACATTTAAAAAGAATTAATAAAATCTACTTAGCTACTGTGTACCTGTTCACTTGACTTCTAGCTGAAACTTCCCCTAAGAGTTCTCTTCCCATTAGAATCAGAGCTCCCTGAGAGTTGGGACTTGCTTGCTATTTATATTCCCAGAACTTGGTACAATACTTTGCACAAAGTAAGCACTTAATACATGGAATTTTATTCATTAAAATATATATTTACAATAAAAACAAAAAGATGCATACCTGAAATGTTCTTGCTATTAACACTGAGAAATTAAAACTTATAAGCAAAGATCCAAGGATCATGGAATTAAAGAACTGAAGGACACAGACCAAGAGTAAACTTGTCACTTGGATAACATATAGCCATGTAACCTGCCAAGTCAAAAAAGGTAATGATAAGTTAGATAAACACATTCTTTTAAGAATTCACTACTTAAAATGATTATAAAATCATATAGAAGGCATTTAGAAATAATCTACACAAAAGACAGGTGCTTCTTTTTTTTTTAATCAACAAACAACTTAATACAGAAACATGAGGGCTAAAAGTAATCTCAGAAGTCATCTATTCCAATGCTTTATTTGAATGAGAGATCCTCAGCATAATATCCTTGATTAAAGGCTTTTAGTAATGAATTCACTAGCTCACAAGACAAATCATTCCATTTATGTATGGTTATATTTGATTGGAAATTCTTACATTGAAACTGAAATCTGTCTTCATGTAACTTCTACTTAGTTCTTATTTGGCTCTGGAATTACAATTCATGATTACTCTTCAAATATGTGAAACTTATATGATCATATCCTCCCTAAATCTCCTCTTTTCCAAGATAAACATTTTCATTTCTTTCACTTCACCTGGGCCAGGAGACTTTAAATCATTTAAAACAACTAGCTACTTAAGTTCCATCTACTGTGGGCTGTGTACTAACTTCACCTTTAAGACCATGTTTATCTGCATTTCACCAGACTGGAAACATGCCTACATTAAAAAAAATTTTTTTTTAAAGTGAGGTTTGCAATGGTACTGAAAAGCACATAGCATTGAATTTTATCCCATATCCAGCTCAAGCGAATACAATTTGTCTGGACTGTGCACACCATACTACTTTTTATTTTTAAGGATTAAAAGTTACTTTTAACTATGAATCTAGAGATTTTAAAAATTCATACCAGTCCTTATTAATACAAATGAGTGTTATCTGCCAAAATATACTCTTGGAAAATTATTCAAGCAACACTGCCTTTGTTTAAGCTTTTTTTGAAACTTCTTTTTCGGAAATGCTTTCAGAAGAAATCTATCAACCACATGAGAAAATAAGTTTCATTACTTTATAATGAGGGGTCAATTTCTTAGTACCATAGCAACACATATTCCCTCCATCTTCCATTTTTTTCCTTGTTTCACATGGTTCAACTCTGCTCCCTCCTTTCCACTTTTTTTTGGAGACAATCTGAGGAATCAAAATTAAGAACTGGCAACTAGGGATAGCACACAAGGAAGCTGACTAACTCAAACATTCCTGATTTTTCTAATAAACTGATCACATTGGGGCTGGACCTTATTCAAATCACTTTAAAAAACACATGAATTTATCTATATAAGTAATCTTTTTTTATGATGTGCTGGTCAGAAGACTTTTAGGTGTTTTCTTTGGCCAAAAAATTTTGGAAAAAGTGAAAAATTTGAAGAACTGCTCTTTATAATTATATTGGGATCTGTATTTGAGATTCTTTATTCTATACTAATATCTAAGAATATTTTCCAAAAATTGACATGACTAGAGAGTAAAGGTCATATATTTTATGTGATTATATATTATTGCCCACCCTGAAAGTAGTCAAAAGTTCACTGATGGTTGTAATAGAAATAATTTCTTGTACTTCCCCTATTACTAATTTTAACTTATACTTGTTCTTACACTAATGTTTCTAGAATAACCTTAAGTAATCATTCAGAAAATACTCATTTACTATCAGTTGGGAATTAGAAGGTTTTAATGAGAAAATCTCAAGGGAAAATACAATAAAGTCTCAAATTTTATTTTTATAAATATTTTTATGTTTTTATTTCAGTGAAATGGTGATGGCCATTGTTCCATAACGTACTTAAATGTCTCTAGAGTAAAACTTACTTGTTTGTCTAACAATAATCCAGCCAATTCTGTTCCTCCCCCTTCTACTCTTAGTTCCTTCTTCATATAAGTATGATGTACCTGCCTGAAGGTAGATCCTAGGTTGTCAGGATAACATTCATATACTCTTAAGATAAGCCAAATAGTTATTGTGTTTTGACAGTTTATATGACAGATGCATCACTGTAACAGGCAGGCTACATTGGCTCTGATATTTTTTCTAGTGTCCACTTTCCTATTCCTTAATACAGAGTATTCAAAAAACATGTAAACATACAATGCATCATTTACAAAAATATAATTAGAGGTAAGCTCAAAAGTTTATTTTTTAGAAAAATATATGGAGAAGCTAGCAAAGAAATTGGTCAAGATAACTAAACAGCAATCAAATAACTTTCTTCCCAGAGATAATCTGTGTTACAGGTGTTAATTAAAGAAACTTTATGATGTATAATTTTAAAATTTGTAAGATAATATATGCTAATATAAGTTAATATAAGAATAAAATGTTCACAGAATATAGACCAAGTAATTTAGTACTGTGGTTTTTAAACATAATGACCCTGATATATAAAATCATGAAAAAAAATGCTGAGTATAAATAAAAGTCTTGTTTTAATTGAAAAGATGGGAAAACACTATAATAAATCAAACTCTGACCCATCTTTCAGAAGCCAGCTCAAATCTCATTACTATCATGAAAGCTCCCATATTCACCTCTCCATATCCCTGTCCCCAACCCCCTTGACACATACATGCACTTGTATGCGTATATAAGTACCATACATATATATGTATTCACATATATTTACAAATTATATGTAAAAATAATTTGTAGCATTCATTTTTAAAATCATGAGTGTTAAATTCTCTTAACACCCCTTTTCCTCTAAAATAGAAAGCAATTAGATATAAATTACATATGTATATTCATGCAAAAGATATTTCATATTAGCCATGGTGCAAAAGAAAACACAGACCAAAAACACAAGAAAAATAAAGTTTAAAATGCACAATTCTTTCTATATTCACTCCTCCATCAGTTTTTTCTCTGAAGATGTATAGCATTTTTTATAACAAGTCCTTCAGAATTATCTAGGATTATTATATTGCTGAGGCTAGCTAAGTCATTCACAATTGATCATTATTAGTATTTTCTGCATCTACTAAGACAACTGAATAATTTTTGTTGATTTTGTATTGATATGGCTAATTGTGCTCATAGTTTTCCTAAAAGTAAACCATCCCCACGTTCCTGGTATCAATCCCATCTGGTCACAGAGTATAGTCTTTGTGATATATTGCTATTATGCAAAAAAAAAATACTAGCTGTGAGGAGTGAGGGTGGGGGAAATGCTTTTGAAGGTTTCTGATTCTTCCAAAGTGGTATGATCTAAGGAGAGGGTGTAGCCACTGCTTTTTGGTCTGTGACTGACCAAAAGCACTCTTCTCTGCTCTGGAACTTTGACTGGGCCTCTGCTGCCACCAGCACTAGTTAGTTGGTTACTTCTTAGCTCTGGGACTACTACCCATACCTACATATGGTAATGTGACAGTCAGAGAGTCCTTGCTGATCTCCTTCTGACCACTTGTCCCTCCCTCTTACCATTTGTGGGTTGAGGGCTTCCAAAGCCTCTGCTGCTGCACTACCTTGGAGGCCTGCCACTAGTACACTCGAGCATGTGGTCGAGGTTGAACTTCAAGTCTGAGCATTCTGCTGAGACACCTTTCTCACCAACCTCCTACACTGGTCTTGAACTGGAGAATTGTTTGTTGATTCAACCACTCCAAAATTCAATTTGAGGGAGTACTTTAAAATTGTTTGGAGGGAAATTGGGAAGAATTCAGGTGAGCTGCCAACCTTATTCTGTTAGTTTTTCATCTCTCATGAAACCTTCCTTTCTTCTCAAGAAATGACAGCACTTAGTGTATTTTTCTTTGGTAGTTAATCATCTTTTAATATTTTCATTTTGCTTCCCCCAATGTCTTGGTAAGATCTTTGAAAGCAGATAATACATGTCTATATAACACACTAAGGACACAGTGTTTTGTACATGATATACACTAAACATATTTTGGTAAATTTATTTTTTTCTGAAATAGTACTCTAATTTGATATTCTTTTTTTTGTTGTTGTTTTTTGTTTTTTGCTGAGGCAATTGGGGTTAAGTGACTTGCCCAGGGTCACACAGCTAGGGAATGTTATGTGTCTGAGACCAGATTTGAACCCACGTCCTCCTGACTTCAGGGCTGGTGCTCTATCCACTGCGCCACCTAGCTGCCCCCTCTAATTTGATATTCTTAAGCTTTTACATGTTATATGAAATTATGCCCACATTAAATTTTTAATCAATAAATTTCTGAATGCCTGCTCTTTAAAATTAAATTGTTTAGACATATATTTATTATCAATGCTAAAGTAATGCTTTAAGCTTAAATTTAGCTTCTATTATGAAATTATGAATTTAAAAATTATTCGTGCTCATTGATTTCCTTTACTAGAATTCTAGCTGCAATAATCATATTCATCTTTGTATCCCTAACAAGTACCTAGCAGAATCTTGTATAAAGTGAGACTTCAGTAACACTAGCTAAATAACTGGGTAGTTATTCAGTGTGTTGTAACTCACATTTATAAAGCAGCTTTGAGGTTTACAAAGCACTTTTCCCTTGAGAACTTTGTGAGGTAGATAGTATGAAGTATTATTATCCTTAATAGATGAGAGAATAAATGTGGAAAGGTTGTAACTTGCCTAAGGTCACATAGTAAATGGCAGAACTGGGACTGAAGTATCTTTTCATTTTATCATCTCACAGCCTATGGTAAATGGTAGCAATATAGGTTGAGAGATAGATTAAAGACTTCAGTGTGTGGCCTTAGTTAATTGCATTTTTAAAAAACACACATCACTAAAATAAAATACAAAATATTGCTAAGATGGTTCTCTTTTGTTTTCAAATTTGAATTATTTTTTAAAACAACTAAAATTGACCTAGATATATTTACAAATACAATTAATTATACATTCTAACTCAAAAATACAGAATGAAGGTAAAACAAGAATCAAATTTCTATGAAATATTACTTGTGTCCTATGAATAGTTGAAGGTAGTCAACTTTATTCACAAGAATATTTGACTGATTTAAATCCTTATTAGTAAGCATTGAAGTAGCTAGTCTAATTCTTAGATACTGAATATTGAATAAATAACACCTTCAATGAACATTTACTAAGAAAAATGCAAAGTTTACCTTTGTTGTAGGAAGCATATTCAGACAGTCCAGTATGAATAAAACTAATGATTGCATTAGCATCATAAACTGATTAAACTGCCATGTCAGACTAAAGAGAAAAGTAGATATGAACACTGCAAGAAGAGTCAGCTTCTAAAAAAAGAAAAAATTTAATGTTATTTACATGCCTCCAGTGACAAAAGCTTTTATACATAGGTTTCTTCAGGAAACAAGTCAATGTCTCCCTAAACTAAATAAAAGAAATTTTATTCAAACTTAAATATATATAAATTAATAAATTTGAATATCATTCAAAATTTATTCAACAGCTATAAATATTACTCTGAAAACTCTAAATTTCCTAATATGACACTCTACAGTGAAACACTTACACAGTATGTCTACTGGGCAAAATCTGAAGAGCCATAAATGGATGCATTTTATACAAAACTTGTAGGTTTATTAACACTGCTCAAAAACAGATTATATACATTATGTTTCTGAAAATGTATATAAAAATTTGTTTTTCCACTAGAGAAAAAGAGCTCAAATGAGGAAATTAATGCAACTTAATATAGATTAGAATAAAACTAATTTGTTTGTATTAGGGTCCTCTGCTCATTTGTCAGCCATTCTGATGTGGCTTAAACAAAACTGGATAACCTCTAAAAAAAAGGATATTAAGAACTTACCTCACAAAGAGGCTGTAAGTGTGGTCTCAGCAAATATGTAATTGCTGCTATCTGAACTGCGAAGAATGGTAGGGCCCAGTTCTCTCTCAAAGGAATGGTGAACTCTACTCTTGTGGTATCTATTCTGTACAGTACAGAAATTTCCAGAAACAGCAGTAAAAGAAGGCTCCTTAAAACTTTTGCTAAAATTAAGAAATTACATGAAAGTACCCTCCCACTTAAATGGCTATAAATAGATTAGCCATATTACAAATAAATTAGCTTTACATTTTATTTTGTCTCATTTTGTGTTTGTTTACTGCAGGAATCATTTAAGTACTTCTACTTACATGTATCATGATTTAATTGCTTTGGCTACTGTCTCCCCTAATGCAGATTGTAACCCAGTCATCTCTCCCATCTTGACTGATTTTGGTCTTAGAAATCCCCCAAGGAAGGTCCACCAATATGTTAGAGGCCTTCTCTAGTCTAGGGGTTCTTAATCTGTAGTCTAAATACAATTCCTGGATAGATTTCAGGGGCCAGGGAACTTGAAGGACTAAAAAAATTATTTCTTTATTTTTACTAACCTTTGGCTTTCTTTTTAATTCTATTTAGTTCGTGCATTAAAAAATGTTATTTTATGAAGAGGTCCAAAGGCCTACCAGACTAACTAAAAGTCCAAGATAAAAAAGATTTAAAATACTTTTTTAAGACTTTTTAACATTTTTGTAGGGACAAATGAGGAATGTGAGTTGCTTATCTGTTATTTATTACACAACTGGTTTATCTTATTTTCTGATTATATGTTTCATGAATATCTTTTATGCCATTTCTTCCACATAAATAAATCATCAATGATAATATACTCCAGCCTTTTTGTGCTCACATGTATGCATTTCTCTACTGATCATTCACAATTTTTATTACTTTAGAGATCATGGTATTCCATGGCACCACCAGAATAAAACTATTGTTGAAAAGATGGGCTTCTGCATCATGGAGTAGTTTGGAATTACTGAAAGCATCACACAATTCCTCATAAACATACCATTGTATTTTTTATTCTGTGCCCAGTTCACTGTTTATCTGTAATGTTTGTCCAAGATATATGTATGAAAAATTTTATTCAATAGTCTGTTCATCAAACTCATACTTCAATCCATACAATAAGAATTCTTTATCCATTTATGTTTTCCCTATATATATTGTAAAACCAATCCTTTTTGAGTGGCCTGAGCAAAACTTGTAACATTCTAAGACAATGTTATCAACACAATGTCAATAGTAATCAGGAGCATCTGGAGGATCTGACCACCTACACGGAATCCCTGCTCCACTTGGGAATCCTTTATGGCATTATAACAATGCTTACCTTTGGTAAGCATTCATCATCCTCTTTTATCCCTTGCTTGATACTGAAAATCAGAAGATCCCTGAATTGGATGTCTCTGTAGTTGCATCTATCAAGAAATCTCTCATAAGTTATCATTAGTAAAATTTAAATAGCTACTCTTCATATCAACTAAAAATAATTTTGTTCAGTTAAAAAACATTATTCCTGATATAGCTAGAGTTCCTATTATAAAAGCACTACTACATTCATGTTAAATTATGGTACTTTAGATCTAGCAGTATTTCAATTCACTTGAAAAACAATTAAATATATAGAATTTTGCAAATGGGTACTATTTTGTAAGACTATAGTTTTTAAAGTTTAATCTCATTAACATGTTGCTTCTATGTAATGAATTATGCTTTAAAATTATTTCAATTCAATTAAAAAGTTTTGTTTTAATGCATACTGTAAGCTTTTTTATTAAATCTCAAAAGAATCCCATAAGATAGGAAAGGCTAGTACTATTATATTCACTTCATAGTTGAACAAACTAAAGTACAGAAAAGGTAGATGTCTTGGTAGATCACATGGGAAGTTAATGACAAATTTGAAATTAAAGTGCTTCTGCTTACTCTTAATCAATGGACTTATTTGTTGTATGTGCCATGTATCATGATAGGAATATAAAGATAAAAATTAAATAAATCCTACCCTCATGAAACTTAGGAGAAACAAGTAAGTACAGTTTGTATAGTATATACAAAATAAAATTAATTTATTTATAGCTGGGGCCTCAGGAAAGGTGGAAAATAGTGCTTGAGCTGAATTTGCAAAAAAACAAAGGATTCTAAGAGATGGGGATAAGAAAAGAATGAATTTTAGGAATAGAACACAGGAGATTATAGGTGAGGAATAATTTCTGCTAGAATGACACTTTGGCTGAGCCACAATATAGGAGGGGAATCAATGTATATTAAAGATGGAAAGAAGATGTTCAAGCAAGGCTCTAAAAGACCAAAGAATTTTCTATTTGATCTCAGAAGTAGGGAACTACTGAAGTTTATTGAGTATGGAAGTGACATAGTCAGACTTTCCTAGTTAGGAGATTTTCTAGAATCACTTAATAGATTTAGCAAAATAGCATATTTCTTAGAATCACTTTTCTAACTACATGGAGAATTGATGAGAAAGAAGAATTTTCCCTTTTTTTAGAACGGGAAACCAATTAGGAAGCTACTGTAGTTATCCTGGCAGGAAATGAAGATCTGAAATAAGGTGGAAATAACTTGTATCCAAAATGGATTTTTTTTTCATTTTAGTAAACCAGAAAATAAGTATTTTGAAGGAAAAATAAAACTCTCCTCAGAAAAATATAGAATAAGTCATTATTTGTTGAAGAGAAAATATTACTTTTCTTTGTAAATAATAATAGCTGATAATTATATAGCACTTTAAGATTTATAACAGGTTTTGCAATTTAAAAACAACAACTCTAAGGTAGAAACTACAAATATTAGTACCTTCATTTTGGAAGTCAGGAAAGTAAGATTCAAAATTTGCTCAGGGTCACAGAGTAAATAAGTATTAGAGGCAGTATTTGAATCCATTCTTCCTTACTCCAAGTCTAACACTCTGTCTACCATATTATGCTGTTAAATATGATCTTATTCTCACCATCCAAAAAAGGAAATATGTATATATATATATATATATATATATAGAAATATCAATCCAACTCACCTATTTATAACATACCAGAAAGCTGCTAAGAGCCCTGACAACCATGTTCCACTAAGAAGCCAGCTGGTTACATAAAGAGCTGTGACATACATTGCTTGGAGTCCAAATAAAGTATAGATATAAAAATAAACAGGCTCTAAATATGTCTGTAAGACAGAAGTATAGCATCAGAAGTTTTTGGAAATTCTTGTCACCATTAATTTATTAAATAAATAGTAAATAATAGATTTCTAGGTTTGGAAATCAGCACTAACTGCAAAATATTCTTTCCTCCCCACCCCCATTATGTATAATTTATTAAACATATATTAAATTTAGCACCTTAGAAAAAAGTGGAAATACGGAGGGGAAAAAACATTTCTCTAATCAAATATGATTAAGGAAGATTATCTCCAGTTTATTCTATCTAAATCTTGTTTATACACAGTTTTTATACATAAATACATATACATAACATGATTTTTGCCTGTTGTTTCCTTCATTGGTCAATGAGCTCCTTGAGAGCAGTTTCTGATACATAATATATGCTTCATAAATACTTGACTGAAAGTATCTAAGGCATGATTTATAATCCCGATATATATTCAAAAATCTCTTTCATAAGATAATGCTTCATATTTTTGAAAAGAACTGACATATCCTCCAATCTTCTTTTTTCAGTCTAAATATCAGCTTATAGGACCTGATTTAGAGCTGGAAGGGACCTTAGAGATTACCTAGTCCAGAGATTTTTAAAATTGTTTGGGTCATGGACTAATTCGTTTTTTTTTTCCTCTTCTTTTTAAAAAAAAATTTATTTATTTAAAAAAATTTATAGTATTTCATTTTGCCCCAATTACATGCAAAAACAATTTTTTAACATTTGTTTAAAAACTTTGAGCTCTCAAAAAGTTGTCAAACTGTGCATACCCTTTGACCCAGCAATGTTTCTACTGGGCCTATATCCCAAAGAGATCTTAGAGGAGGGAAAGGGCCCCACATGTGCAAGAATGTTTGTGGCAGCCTTTTTTGTAGTGGCTAGAAACTGGAAACTGAAGGGATGCCCATCAATTGGAGAGTGGCTGAATAAATTATGGTATATGAATGTTATGGAATATTATTGCTCTGTAAGAAACGACCAGCAGGACGATTTCAGAGAGGCCTGGAGGGACTTGCATTAACTGATGCTGAGTGAAATGAGCAGAATCAGGAGATCATCATACACAGCAACAACAGTATTACATGATGATCAATTCTGATGGACATGGCTCTCTGCAACAAAGAATTGTCTCAAACCAGTTCCAATTGTTCACTGAAGAAAACCATATACACCCAGAGAGAGGGAAATGAAATATGGACCACAACGTAACATTTTCATGATCTCTATTGACATTTGCTTGCATTGTGTTACCTTTCTATGATTTTTTTTTCTTGTAGATAGGATTTTTCTTGCATAACTTCTCAAGCATTTCAACATTATTAACATGTAGTGGACTTCCTGCCATCTAGGGGAGGGGAGGGGACTGGGGGTAAAATTTGTAATGGAAAGCTTTGTAAAGATCAATGTTGGGGAACTACCCATACATATGTTATACAAATAAAAAGCTTTAATAAAAAAAAAAAACAAAACTTTGAGCTCTAAATTCTCTCCCTTCTTCCCTTCCCAAACCGCCTTGTTGAGAAGGCAAGCAATTTGATATAAATTATACATGTGTAGTCATACAAAATATTTCCATATAATATCAGTCATATTGTAAAAGAAAACATAGACCAAAAAAAAGCAAAAACAAAAACAAAAAACCCTTAAGAAAGATAATAACAAAAAGTATGTTTTAATCTGTATTCAAACACCGTAATTATTTTCTCTGGAGATGGATAGCATTTTGTATCCTAAGTCCTTCGGAGCTGTCTTGGATCAAAGTATTTCTGAGAATAGCTAAGTCATTCACATCATCACCCTACAATATTGGTATTATTTTGTACATAGTACTTTTCACTTTGCATCAGCTCATATAAATCTTTCCAGGTTTTTCCAAGAACATCATGCTTATCATTTCTTATAGCACAATAATATTCCTTCATAATCATATGACACCAATAGATAGGTATTCCCTCAATTTCCAATTCTTTGCCATCAGAAAACTATATATTTTTTTATACATAAAGGTCTTTTTCCTTTTTGTTTCTTATCTCTTTTGGGATACAGATCTAGTAGTACTATAGCTTTGGGCATAGTTCCAAACTATTCTAAAGAATGGATAATCAATTCATGACTCCACCAACAATGCACTGTCTCATTTTTCCCATATCCCCTCCACCACTTGTAATTTTTCTTTTCTGTATTAACCAATCTAATAGATATGAGGGGGTACCTCAGAATTGTTTTAATTTGCATTTCTCTAAACAATAGTGTGTTAGAACATTTTTTCATATGGTTATAAATAACATTGATTATTTCATCTGAAAAGTATTCATAACTTTTGATAATTTATCAATTGGGGAATTTTATAAATTTTATAAATTTAACTCAGTTCTCTGTACGAGAAATAAAACCTTTATCAGAGAAACTTGTTTAAAAAAGTTTTTTTTAGTTACTATTGCTAACTGTATTTCCTTCTATCCTATTCCTCCTGTTTATTTTCTTTCATCCTGTCTCTCAAGGGTTTTGCTTCTGATTATCCTCTCCCCCATATGCCCTTCCTTCTCTCACTGCCCCACCCTTCACACCTCTTCATTCATCCCCTTCCTCTCTTCCTTTCCTGTAGGGTAAAACAGATTTCAATTCCCAATTGAGTATGTATTTATTCCCTTTTTAAGCCAATTGTGATGAGAGTAAGGTTTTGCTCACGCTCCCTTCTTGCCTCCTTACCTCTTTTCCCCTTAAGTGCTTTTTCTTGCCTCTTTTATGTAAAAGAATTTACCCCATTCTATCTTTTTCTTTCTTTCTCTCAGTACATGATTCTCTCACCTCGTAATTTTATTTTTTTAGATAGTATTACTTCATATTCAACTCAGACCTATATTCTCTGTCTATAAATATTTCTTCTGCCTTAATAAAGAGAAAGTTCTTATGAGTTACAAGTATCACCTTCCCATGGAGGGATGTAAACAGTTTAACCTTATTTAAGTCCCTTGTGATTTCTCTTTCCTGTTTACTCTTTTTATGCCTCTCTTGAGTCTTGTATCTGAAAGTCAATTTTTCTATTAGCTGTAATCTTTTCATCAAGAAAGTCCTCTATTTCATTGAATATCCATTTTTTTCTCTTGAAGGATTATATTCAGTTTTGCTCGGTAGGTAGATACTTAGTTGTAATCCTACCTTTTTTGCCTTCTGTATTTCAAGTTCTCTGATCCTTTAATGTGTAAATGCTAAGTCTTGTACTATTCTATTTCTCCATGATACTTGAATTGTTACTTTCTGGATGTTTGCAATATTTTCTTCTTGACCTGGGAGCTCTAGAATTTGGCTTATAACATTAATGGGAGTTTTCATTTTGGGAGTTTATTAGTGAATTCTTTCAATTTCCATTTGCCCTCTGGTTTTAGAATATCAGGACAGTTGATATTTCTTTTTTTTCTTTTTTTTTCCTATTCTTTTCTTTTTTTGCTTTTTTGCTGAGGCAATTGGGGTGAAGTGACTTGCCCAGGGTCACACAGCTGTTACGTGTCTAAGACCAGATTTGAACTCAGGTCCTCCTGACTTCAGGGCTGGTGCTCTATCCACTGTGCCACCTAGCTGCCCCAGACAGTTGATATTTCTTGAGATGATGTACAGAACATTTTTATTTTTTTGATTATGACTTTGAGGTAGCTCAATAATTGTTAAATTATCTCACCTAGAACTATTTTTCATATTTTCTCATATTTTTTCATTCTTTTGTTTTTATTTTTCATAAAGTCATTAGCTTTCATTTGCTCCATTCTAATTTTTAAGGAATTATTTTCTTTAGTGAGATTTTGTACTTCCTTTTCCATTTGGCCAATTCTACTTTTTAGGGAGATTTTTTCCTCAATGCATTTCTGTGTTTCTTCTATTTGGCCACTTCTGCTTTTTAAGGCATTCTCATTATTGAGTTTTTGTATCTCTTTTATCATTTGATCTAATCTATTTTCAGGGTGTTACTTGCTTCAGTATTTTTTTGTCTCCTTTACCAAGCTGTTGACTTCTTTTTCATAATTTTTTCTTGCTTTAATCTCATTTCTCTTCCCAAATTTTCCTCCATCTCTCTTGATTTTTTTTTTTTGCTGAGGCAATTGGAGTTAAGTGACTTGCCTAGGGTCACACAGCCAGGATGTATTAAGTATTTGAGATCAGATTTGAACTCAGATCCTCCTGACTTCAGGGCTGGTGCTCTAACCACTGCACCACCTAGCTGCTGCTCTTACTTGATTTTCAAAATCTTTTTTGAGCTCCTCCATGGCCTGAGACCAATTCCCATTTTTCTTGGCTTCGGGTATAAGAATTTTGACTTTGTTATCTTCTTCAGAGTGTATGTTTTGATCTTCCTTGTAGCTTTCTATGGTCACAATATTTTTCTGTTGTTTGCTTATGTTCCTAGCCTATTTCTTGACTTTTAACTCTTTGTTAAAGTAGGGCTCTGCTTCCAGGATGGAGGATGCAGTGTCCCAAGCTTCAGAGGATTTATCAGCTATTTTCAGACATTCTTCTAAGGACCTGTAAGGTTTCAATTCTTCTAAGGTGGTACAGTCTAAGAAGAGGTGTGTTTCCTACCTTCTGCTCTGATCACAAGCATCCTTCCATGGAAGGCCACAGGCTCTGGTATGGTAGTGCTCCTCCTCACCCTGGGGCTGACATCCAGGACTACAGCCCAGATCCAGATTTGAGCTAAAGCCATAGAGGTCTGCCTCAGTGCCAGCAAAAGGACTCATGTAATCTTCTTCTGACCAGCTGTTCAACCCCCCTACCACCTATGGGCTGAGAGACCTGAAGCAGCTGCTGCCACTGCTGATTCAGTTTTTCCAAGGCCTGCTCCTGGTTTGCCAGGACTGGGTTTAGGCCAGCACAGCCTGTGCTGGACTATATTCCCCTCTCATCCAGGTGTGACAGACCTTTTCTGTTGACTTTCTAAATTGTCTTTGGCTGGAAGGTTATTTCATCCCATCCTCTTATGAGTTCTGCTGCTACAGGAATTGTTTTAGGCATTATTTAAAGATGTGAAGGGGGGTTTGGGGAGAGCTCAGGCAAGTTCCTGCCCTTTTCCTCCATTATCTTGTTTCTACCCTCTCCAAAGTATTGTGAGCCTACTTTTTTCCTTTGCATCCAAGAAAGTGCTACCAATGCTTCCTCCTCCCAAGAAGGGGCAAAGAACAACCCAATGAGTTTCTCTGCATTATTCTGTAGTCCAAATAATTTTGCCTGAACTTAGCCCATTTTCCTGAGAATAGCACATTACTGTTGGTTTTTTATGATTTTTTTTTCTGCGAGGAAAATGGGGTTTAATTGACTTGCCCAGGGTCACACAGCCAGGATATGTTAAGCATCTGTGGCCAGATTTGAACTCAGGTTCTCCTGATTTCAATGCTCCATCCACTGTGCCATGTACTTGCCCCAACACTGTTGTTTCAAAAAGAAATTATTTCTACTCTTATAAATTAAGGCTCCTGAATTATAATACTGATATAAATGGGAGTTACTTTCCCTATGAAATAAATAAGAAACGATACTAACTTTTAAAGTGAATATCCTTTAAATTATATATTTATATTATTGCATGCTTTATATGTGTAAATATGAAAATACATTATAACATATTAATAAAAAGCAAAGACCATAATGCAGGTTAAAAATGTGTATTTTAAAAGCAGATTTGTATATATCTGATGCAGATTTGAAGAACTAAAATAGAAGTAGCAGCAATTCAAAACAATAAATTTTCACTTTCATGTGATGAGATTAATTAAATGACACAAAAGAAAACCAAAGTGTACCTGTACAGGTAGAACGCGATATAAAATGCTGAGAAAAACCTCCTGGTAAATATTCATTCGTTCAAGAATATTAATTGTCCTCATTGATTCAGTTTTATTATCATATATCAATCCATGGAAACCTAAAGTTAATATTTAAAAATAAGAAAAAAATTAACATTTTAATTGTAATCATTCTTAAATATTATAGATTTAAATGACATGATTTTCCAGAATTATATCAAGAAACTCTCTGATATCAAATCATTTACTTTTATGAACATGTTTCTCAAAATTTCAAAATAGAAACAGAGTGTTATAATAGAAAAAACACTAGATTATAAATGAGATCTGGGTTTCAGTCACTTCTGCTGGTTAGTGGACATGTAACCTTGGAATCTAGATTAACATTACTTAATCTTTCTAAGTCTTCTCATCTATTAAAAAAAAACATGCAAAGCTGGCTTGTCTCATGTTTTGTTATGAAGATTAAATGAGATAATCTTTGTGAAAGTACTTTGAAAACTGTCAAGTCCTATGTAAATATGAAGGATTTATTAGGTTGATATTTAGACACTGAAGCCTCTGAAAATATAGAATAGGTTCATGCAACGATTGAGGGGATTTATACAATGGTGTGATAAATAGAGTATAGCTCCCCAGGACATTCTTTTTCCTTAATCAATGAGTTCAGGGCCAGAGCCAGGCTCACAGTATTTCTTTCCTACCCATTTCTTGCCCTAAGGGACATCAGGGATACTGATATCCCCACAAATAACCCAGTCTCAATTCTCAAGTTTCTCAATCTATTTCCATTCCTATGACCTACTGATTTATTCTAACTCAGCTAAAATCAGAGATGCCCACATCCTTGACCTTGCTTTCACCCACAAGAATTTCATTTCCATATTACAGAACTCTGAAATTCCTTTACCTAATTGTATTTTATCACTTCATCTTTCTCTATATCTTATGACTTTCAAAATCTGCACTTCATTTTTATCATGCCCTTCACTACCAACAATTCTCAGCTTTTCCCTTATGCTGTCAACTCTGTACTGACTATACTCTCCTCTTCCATCTTGGGAATCTGTTGGTAAACCCATTCTATACCAACTCTCACACTTATCCCATGCATCCAATCCATTGCTAAATCTTGTCATTTCTACTTTTACAATATTTCTCTTACATAGTCCCTTCTCCTTGCTCATACAGCCACAACATCTCTTGTCTGGTTTACTATAATTGTTCTACTTGACTTACTTCACTCCCTACTGCAACTGATCCTTCACTCAGCTGCCAAGGCGATTTTTCTAAAACACAGGTCTGACCAGGTCACTTCCTTGCTCAATGAGATATAGTGGATCTTTATCACATCCAGGATCAAATATAATGCCTTATGATTGGCATTAAAAGCTCTCCTTACAATAGTAACAGTGGTGCATTATCGCTGCAGTTGTGAATCAATAAGACCATTTTGGAAAGAAAATTGGAACTTCAAATAAAATAACTGTTAAACCCTTTGACTCAGAAATTCTACTACTAAACTTATCCTAAGCCTAGGGGCTACTAAGCCTCCAAGTGACCACTAAAGACAAAAGTCCCCACATGTACCAAATATTTATATAGCAGCCCTTTTTTGATAGAAAAGAACTGAAAACAAAGTAGTTATCTATCAACTAGAGAATAACTGTACAATTGTGGTACATGAATGGAATTGAATATTACTGTGCTATAAGAAATAACAAACATGATGATTCATAGAGAAGCATGGAAAGATTTATATGAACTGATGCTGAGTAAAGTAAGCAGAGACAAAAAAAGAATATGCATAATGATTATTCTATAAATGGAAAGAACAATCACACACACAAAAATCAAAAGTTAATGATGCAAAATTACAAAGAACAAGTATGCCTCCAAAGAAAAGATATAAGAAGATAATCTCATCCCTGTGCCAAGGTGAGAGTTCCACAAAGGGTTGTGTACCACACATATTTTCACACATGTTCAATATATTGATGTTGTTGATTTTTCTCTTTTCTTTTTTTTAAATTATGTTATATTGGATTACTTCTGGAAATGGGAAAAGAGAAATCAATGGGGGAAATTATGACGATGTAAAAAAGAAAAAAGTTATCATTAAAGAAAACTTTTAAAGCTATTTATAAGCTGGTTTCTTCTTACCCTTCTGGTCTTCACTCAACTCCCTTCTATGTACTCTTTGTTCCACTTATGCTGACCTACTTACTCACAGCTCCTTAAAGACAACACTCCATTTTCTATCATCTCCATGCCTTTGCTCTGACTGTCCCTACACCTGGGTGTTCTGCCCCTTCACCTCTGTCTCTTAGTTTCCTTTACTTCATTCAAAATTCAGCTCTATTCCTTCCTTTTTTCAGAGGCCTTTCTTGATCTCAATTACTAATGTCTTTGCATTTCATGTCACCTTCATCGTTTTCATGCCTATATCGCCCATGAACTTAACTTTTTACATGCTCTCTCTCTCTCTCCACTAGAATACGTATTCCTTGAAGCCAGGCAGTATTTTCTGCCTTTCCTTGTAGCCCCAGTGCTTAGCAGAAATTTTAACACATAATAAATACTTGATGCCTGTTAAACTTTTGTTCAGTGTAAGATGTTCCACAAGTTTCATTTCCTTCCAATACTGAACCTAAACTCCCAGGGGATCAGCCTTAGCCTGTAAGTTGAACAAAGTAAGGCTCAGGAAGCACAATGTTCCATGATTTGCAGTAATATAGAATCATCAGTATAGTGGTGTAAAAAAAAGGGTCAGTATTAAGAAGTTACTATAGGACTTCCTAACCACAATGCACCCCACACTATTCTCTCTATTCAATTCAAGGTCCAAGTTATAACCTATCCTGAGGTTCTGTCAAAGACCTGTGCAATGACTGATGAATGAATCCTTCCATTTGGCCTCTGCATAGGACAACATCCGTAACAATTGTAAGTAACTTTGATAAGTATTCATCTTGCTGTTTTTTGTTTCACTTATGCTGGTACCAGGGATCAGTGAAATGGTCTCTGATCTCAAGGAATTGACATATCATAGAAATAAAAGATATATGGGCATCCCATGGGCATCTCAATGAAGCATGCTGAAAATGCCACTCATCATTTTCTCCCCAAAGCCACTCCTGTTCCTAACTTCACTATTACCTTTAAGATACCAACATTCTTCCAATTAGGTAGGAACATAATATTAAAGTTAACCTAGATCCTTCCTATCTCTCACCTCCCACAACAATTACCAAATCTTGTCAGTTCTATGTCTGCAACATCTTTCATATTCCCATACAATTTCCATTTGCATTCACACTATGACCACCTTAGTCAAGCTCTTAGCATCTTTGACTTAGCCCATTATAGCAGCTACCCATAGAAGCAATTCTTTCTTCTTCTCTTCTCTCCCCTTTCTAATCTATCCCCTAACATTTTTCAAACTAATTTTCCTAAAATATAGGTCTGGTCACATCACTACCCACTTCAAGAAACTTCAGAGGCTTCCTTTTATCCTGGGATAAAAAAGAAACTCCTTTATTTAGCATTTTAAAGTCCTTTCACAATGCACTCTTCATTTATCTTTCTTGACTCATAATCTCTACTCCTGATAAGCAAGCCTATTTGCTGTTCTTCAGCAAAGAATTCTCTCTCTTCACATTTTCTTTATGGAAGCCTCCTTTCAAGATTCAGTTCAAGAGCCATCTCCTTCAAGAAGCTTTTCCTGATTTTTCTACTTCATCTGTCTCTTTTCCCTCCTAATGTCCCAATGAATTTATGGTTCAGTGTTTGCATTTTGGGGCAGCCAGGAAGCACAGTACATACAGAACTGAATCTGGAGCTTCAGCCTCAGAATCTTACTAGCTGTGTAATCCTAGTCAAGTCACTTAACTTCTATTTCCCTCAGTTTCCTTATCTGTAAAATGAAGATAAAAACAGTACTTACCTCACAAGGTTATTGTGAGGCTCAAGTGAGTTAATATTTTTAAAGCACTTAGAACAGATCTGGGCACATGGTAGGTGATATATAAGTGTTAGTTAGTATTGCTGTCATTGTATTTACTTATTTGTGCATGTGATGTTTGTCCATAGTAAAATGTAAGCCCCTCCTTTAAGAGCTCTTTCCTTTTTGAGGGCAGGAACTATTTTATTTTTCTCTCTGCATCCCCCACATTTGACACAATGCCGGCCTAAGACATACTTAATGAATTCTGTTGAATGGAAAAATAAAGAAGGCACATGACAGGGTTCTATGGTAGATCCATTCAGAGTGAGAAGGACATGAATGATAATCCAGCAAGGGAAATTTCAAAGTATGGTCCTCCATATATAAAGAGAACCATTACAAAACAGTGACACAAAAAAGTGAGGTGGATGAAGTGTCCAGAAGGAGATGATAGTCAGCAATTTCAAACACTGACTGCACACAGGTTAAAAGAGATGAGGACTCAGAAATGTCCCCTGGATTTAGCAACAAAAAACTCAATGTAACTCCGGAGAGAGCAATTTCACTCAACTGTTGACAGGGAGTTGGGGGTGGGAAGGAATGAGTTAGAGGTGGAAAAAACCTGAAACAGTAAGTGTAGGTTTTTTTTCAAACAGAAGATATAGAAGTCAGTGAATAAAGAGTTTGAAAATAAGGGAGAAAGGATAATTATAGGGGTAGGCTCCTAGAAAAAATAGAAGAGCAAAGAGATAAACAAAGAGTTGGAGTTGATAAGGAAGGTCACTTCATCCTCCATGACTATGTTCTAGGCACTAAGTTAAAAAACCTAGAATATAATAGTACTTGCTCTTAAGGAAATTACATTCATATTTATAGAGGAAATATTAATGGTAATTCAGTATTCAGGTAATATATAAAATTTAAGTCAAATAAAATTTAATAACTATTTATGGTATAAAATATAAATGTTGGTCCCAAGAAAAAGATCTCATATTTGTCATACTACCAATTAAGATTATACATGAGCTAAGAAATATAAATGGTACATGCCAGGCAAGACAAGCTATTGTTGCCAGCTCTATAGCGTACCCTTCAGACTCCAATGGATATAGCAAAGGCTCCTGAAACCAGAAAGGCTGGGAATAGTGTTTTCCCCAGGTAACCAGCCCTGTCTCTAGCTTGGCAATCCCTATGGAAAAGTGGCCTATTTTCCTTACTATCTCCATCACTAGATGCTGATGAGCAGATCCATCCTATCATCCCAAAAAGCAAGCCTGACAGAAATGAAGTCTGGTATTGCTTCTTACAGGTAATGAAGTCTTATCCTTCACCTCCTATATCCACTATGCCCCTATCTCCTCTAGCAATCACAGCTACTGAAGATCCAGAAAAGAAAGTTATTGACAATAAAGTAGTCAGATGGCTCAGAATCAGAAACAGATATGATTTTATTAATAGAAATAATATTTGGAAAGATGCATTACCATCTGTTTTGCATTGCCCTCTAAGAATCATGGGATATTTTTCCATTTGACTTAAATGTCCTATGTATGTCATCCCATTCCCAATAAATTGTGAGTTCCTTAACAGTAGGTCCTGTCTCTGCTTTTTAATTTGTATATTCAGTGCTGTGTATAAAAAGCATTTAATAAATGTTTTTTTTAATTCAATCCTTCATTCAACATGCAGAAAATTTAAAAAGAATGGTGTTGTGTATGTATGTGTGTGTGTGTGTATTTGAGGGAGGTGAGTGTAAATGTAACAAAATATTTTAAAAGCACTGTTTAAATGATCACAATAAAGACTTCTTCCAGGACCAAGACAGCTACATAAATTTGGAGTAGTGATCTATTTTACTTTTGGTGTTTTTTTAAAGGGGGAGAGGGTGTCTAGCCTTATGATTTCATCAGTGTAGGGAAATTTCAGGTGAGAAAATTTGTTTTATTAATAAAAACAGGCCACTGTTCTGCAATTTATTGACCCAAATAGTTGCCCAGGTCATGAAAGTTAAACGATCTGCCCAGCATCACACAATCAATGAATTCCAGGACCTGGACTTGAAGGCAGTCCTGTCGTCCAGATCCAAGGCTGGCTCTCCAACTACTATAGTACTATCTTTTTGAATCTGGGACAGTCTTTAAAAAAACTTCCATCTACTTCGCAAATAAAAATCATAACTTCAGTTTTAAAAGTATAATACTGATTAAATATTATCTTCAAATGAGTTATACCTAAAATAACCACACAGAATAATAGGTAAATTTTTCTATTAATTACCTTTTGAGATAGTTGGAGCCTGTAGCATTTGTTTGTAATAAGAGTAATATAATCCACATTCTGTTCTGAATGATATTTCTCGTTCTATTTCCTGGAAAAAAAAAGATAGATCTGTTTTGTATATGATTTTATTATATTTCAACAACTATTGTTATAGCAGCAATGAAGAGAGGAAAAACTCTGAAACTGGAATCTCAGGAAATCAGTCAAGTAGTTTACAGGTGAGTTTCCAAAGGTTTAAAAAAAAAAAAAGGTTCTACATAGAAATAGAAATAAAATTTAAATTAAAAAAACCTTACATATTCCCACATAATATTAGAAACATGACAACTACAGGTAGCCTAAAAATAAACTTAAAAAAAAGTAATATTGATCCCACACTAACAACGCAAATGAGCAATTTTCTTTTCACTCTAAAAATATAAGGTATTGTCACTAAAAGAAGGACTTTTAAATATGAATCTTACTTTGACAAGTGCCACCAAAGTAGAAAAATATTAATGGAAGAAAATGAATAAAAAGAGTATTAAATTACATTTAAATAATTTATTCCATCCCAGAAGAATTGAAAATTTAAAATAATCTTGTTATAGTCACATTTGGTTATATGACATTGTACAATACTGAATTTAACTGACAAAAACAATATAAAAATGTCAGGGCTGGTAGTGGTTATAGAAGAGTGGCATACCCCAAAGAATACTGAGTTTGGGATCACAGAACCCAAGTTTAAAAGTCAGTTCAACCAAACTGTGTGACCTTAGGAAAATCATAATTTCTCTCTGGGTCTTAATTTCTTCATTATGTAAAGAAGGGAATTAATCTACATTAAATGAAGCATCCTATACAGATTAAAAATCTATGATTTTATAAAGTTCCTAGGAGATATATTTGTATATGTGTATACATACATGTTTGTATACATATGTATATATATATATATATGTATATATCTCCACACTTATATGTTTGCAATTAAAATAAAATTAGAATTCACATCAATAGTGAATCATTTGGTAAATCAGAAAATTGTATCTTGCAGTATGCAACTCTTTACACAGGACTTTTTTCCACAGAAATATAACTTTTTCAGAAGAATATTGTTATATCAAAGCTCCACATAACAATTTTAGGTATAAGTTCGCATGGGGGGGGGGAATGGCTTGTTGTGTGGAGTCAGATGGGCTCTGAGGTCCTTTCTGAATTAAATTATGTAAATATTTTATCAATTGTAGTATTCATATTTTATAACTAAAGATTCCCAATGTTTTGCCTTTTTTACATTCAGTATCACTAACTATTCTTCCTTCTTAAGATCACTTTCCTTAAAAGATTATATTTTTACTTAAGTTTATTTTTTTCACCTTCCAACTATTTTTCAGGTAAAAATAATAAAAATTCCATTTAAAAAGGCAGTTCACTAGGCTTTATTTTTGATCTAATGATTATGTATGACACAATTCTTCTAATTTTCTAGAGCACTGATCCTTTCTCAACTCAATATGATAGTACCAAAGAAATTCTTTAGTTTATCTATATCTAATAGTGGAATATTTACATTTTTAGTAAGACACAGTCTTAAGTCCCCCAAAGTGAAGAAGCATTGTTTTTCAGCAATTAATTTCGGTAATATACTTAAAAGCTCACAAAATGTTGTCTTTATTTTGAGGCAAGTTTCTCAAAGGCCTCATTTCTCAGAGGAAACGGAATCAAATTTATAAAAAATAAGAGCCATACCCCAATTGGTAAATGATCAAAAGATATGATCTGTGCCCAAAGGGCTATAAATTCATGTATGTCTTTTGACCTATAAACATCACTACTAAGCATGAATAGCAAAAGTGATTCCAAAAAAGAAAGAAAAATGACCTATATGTACAAAAAATATTTGTAGCAACTCCCTTCTCAATACCAAAAAAACCCTGGATATTGAGGGGATATCCATCAATTGGGGAATGGCTCAATAAACTGTGGTATGTGTTTGTGATGGAATATTGTTCTTCAATAAAAAATGAGGGGCAGGATGTGCTCAGAAAAAAAAAAAAACACTTGGAAAATCCTCTATGAATTCAAACAAAATGAAATGTACTGTTTTAAGTACATTTATATAAAAGTATAAAAAGTAATAGTAATGTTCTGGTATGACCAATTGAAATGACTTTGCTATTCTTAGATTGAAGAACTCTTTCTCTCCCGCCTTAATTTTTCTTGAGAGTTTTATTTTCATTAGGGTGGGAAATCTATATTTTCTTTTATAATTAACTTTTCTGGAAAAGTTTTGCATTACTTCATATGTAGTTTCTTAACTATGGAGTGGGGACAAGGGAGAAAACCTACAACTCAAAATTTTAAAAAACAAATATTAAAAAATTGCTTTGAATATACCTTGGGGAAATATTAAATAAATTAATAAAATACACTATTATCTTTTCTACTGACAGCTAAACAAGTTTTTTATATTCTCTAATAAAAGAATCTAAGCTTTAAAAAAGCTCCAACCACTCTCAAAAAACTAATTTCATTCCCATAGCTTTCTTTATAAAAAAGACAATACAGAAAGCATCAAAGACATGATTTTTCAAGCATAGAGATACTGATATTCATCCTTACTCTTCCAAGAAATTGTTTAATTGCTATTATCAGAACATTAAACCAAAGTATCATTTTTATTTCAAATCTATATGCCTTAAACTCTACTCATTAATTATAAGCTATGTTGTAAAATGAACAAATAGGAATGAAAAATAGTGTTTCTTTTCTAATTTCTAGATGGTTTATGGCAATTTATAAGTTCATTTGAATTTCTGAGTTCAGACATTTAATATCATCTAGACTAGTATACTTACTTTTATACAATCTGGACAGAGAAGCATCAGCCCTTCTTACTATATGGGGAAAGGGGAAGGAGAAGTCTCCATAACAATGCAATGAGTCTTAGGGTAGAGCTGACCTGGCTGAAAGTGACTAGGGGTCTCCTCTAAAACCACTGAAATTAGTCATATCATCCATGTGGTTGAACTTAATTTCAAATGTATTTTGCAAAAAATAAAAAAACACAATTCATAAACAACTTAAAAACCTACTTCAATATAATTTTCACATTTATATAATGTAAAGTATTAAAAAAAATGCTTTCCCAACCATAAACTGATGAGGTAAGTAGCTTACATATTAAATCTCTTAATTTATATGTGAGTATAAAAAGGCCTAAAAAATTAAGTAACTTGATCATGATTAAACAACTGGCATAAAATGGCAGGAAGACTTAAGTCTGAGTACAGAGTTCTTTTCACTATACCATACTGTGCCTTTCGATATCAGGAAGAAAGAAAAAAATGTGACTCATTGTGACACAACCTTTTTAATACCCCCTCAAAGTATAAAAACAGAGGGGGATCTAATTAGCAAAAATGCATTCAAACATGATTAATTTGTAATCTTGGCACCAGCTGTATAGAACCAAATGCTATACTTTATTAGACAGACACTTGCAAGTTTTACATCTGCTTCATGCTAAGAGAACATCTGCTTTATTCATTCAAATGCTTTTCCAGTTTTACAGCAATTTATACTTTGCCTGGTATACCACGCCAACAAAAGCCTGTACCAATAGAGGTTACAATCGAAAGACTGAAAATGAGCAGCTACTACACGTTTTAATTTGCATTTTTTCCATAGAGAATGTAATGTTTTTGAGAGAATGAAAATTCTTCTCCTGAAGATAACAGTAGAAAGGAATGGGAAAATCAAAAAAACTAGAAGGAAGAAATTAGAGAAAAAAGATAATTTAACAGGTGTTTTCTGTAGCGACCATACGACAAAACTAAAAGGGAAAACAGGTTTAAATGAGATTTTACTTTTAATGATCTAATTTCCCTACTGACATGAAAGCAGGCAACTAACAGAAATGCAAGCCTTTTTAGAAGGGTTACTTTTGTTTGCTGAAATTAGTCTTAAATTATAAATCTTATATAAATGCTTTCTACTTCGACAGAAGCAAAAATATATATATATGTATGTATATATATAAGTATATATGCATATATGTATATGTGTATATATATATATATATATGTATAATGTTCCCTGAAAGCCTGAGAAAGATACAAAGGGCAAAAGACTTTTCAGGAGTCACAAGCTGTGTGTTCAGATCTCAGTACTGACTGCACTGGGAGGGTGTCACTTTCTGTAAGGGTCAGATTTGCTGGGTTCTGAGGCTCTTTCCAACACTTTTTCCAATTCTCTCTTTGTTTCTCTCCTTTATTCTTTTTCCTCCATTTCTTAAAATCCACTTTAAAACCAGATTAGCAAATAACCTCAGTCATACATGTAGCAATTTCATTGACATAGCTGTTGAGAAAAGCTCCTAACAGGGAATATCACCAGCAAACATTCAATACACATACATGGTTTCTTGGCTAGTTAAATTTATGGCCATCTGTTAGAATGGCATAATTTCTAAAGTTGACTAGACCTTTGGCATAGAACATAAGCTAACAAGATGAGGATTTTTTAAGAAATGTGACAATACTTTTGAGTAATTCTTTTTCAACAGGAAAAAACTGAAATAACCAGCAGTCTTATTACTAAAGTTTCTATCATTAATTGTGCTTATTCAGATCATATTTATTAATAAACTATCTTCTTGCCTT
Organism: Myrmecobius fasciatus; assembly: GCA_023553655.1. Classification (NCBI taxonomy): domain Eukaryota; kingdom Metazoa; phylum Chordata; class Mammalia; order Dasyuromorphia; family Myrmecobiidae; genus Myrmecobius; species Myrmecobius fasciatus. The sequence goes on from JAJPUD010003231.1 coordinate 38,343, forward strand.
TTAATTTTCATGATTGTTCAATGGGAGAAAAATGCATAATCTATGAGTCTGAATAGAAAAGAAAATTAGGAATGAAAATATTATATATTCTATTTGTCAAGTATTTTAACATGATTAACATGTAGTGGATTTCCTGCCATCTAGGGGAGGGGTGGGGAGTAGGGGGGAAAAATTTGTAACAAAGCTTTGTAAGGGTTAATGTTGAGGAATTACCCATACATAGGTTTTGCAAATAAAAAGTTTTAATTAAAAAAAAAAGGAATGAAAATGTTAACATGGAAGAGTTATGTATTGGAATATATGATATTTTAACCAAATCTGATATATAGATAGCCATATTACTGCTCATAACAGCCTGTAACCAGCTGAGAATGCATTTACTCTAAATCATCAATCTCTTACATTTCTTGAGCACCTACTATGTGCAAGGGATTGTATTAGGTACTGATTTTACAAAGCATCATGAAACAGCCTCTTCTCTGGGGTCTACCCATTCCAACTATGAAGAAACATTGTTTATAAGGCCACATGGGAAAAGTGACAATTGCCAGAAAAATTTGGAAAAGACTGCACTTAGTCATAATGACTATAACTAGACAGGCAAGTAGCTCTGTTATCTAAATGATCCCTTGAATTGTATATCTATTGAAATGAGAAACAATAAATAATCCTTGAAAATTTAAATAGTTATCTCTAAATTTCCTGGTTGATAAATTAGAACTAAAAGAATTAAATCTGGCAGCTTTGTCACCAACTATTCCATTCTAAGTAACAAACTGAGAGTGAGAAACATTGCCCTACTAAGGCAACTTACCAGAGTAAATTTGATAGGTTTTTGATACCCTGATTAAGTTTGCTAAATTCTTGTAACCTGAAGTTATATGTTAAGCAGCTTCTATCATTTCTGTGATTAAAATACATTGATCAAGTCACAATAATAGAATGACCCATAATGTAGTATAAATTATTATCAACCACAGATAGTGTTCTGTTGGGGTGCCTATAAAGGAAAAAAAATTAGTATATTTTATAAATACAAAAATTTTCTCCCTGGCATTTTAGTGATATGATCTCGAGGGACTTTCTTTACCTGAACTTTTCTGTATATAAAGAGAATGATAGATTTATTTAAAGAAATTACTTCTAACTTAAAATTATACATATATACATGGAATACAACAAGTAACTACTCATTTTGATTAAACACTGATTCATAATTGTTCTCTTATTCTTCTTGTACTAAAGAATAAATTTAAACATTTTATATGTAAAGTAATAAAAGTTATTAAACTGCTTTAAAAAAGGACTATACATCCCTTCTAAGAAAAATGAAATATGAGATGTAGCTTTTAACTACTTTTTTTTTCTTTACTCTTTCCATATTTACATGTCATTTTTGGTTAAAAATTATTATAAATTTTTCCATTTTTTTCAGTTGGGAAGGAATATTAGCTCATCAACTTACAAATGATATATGCATATACACATACACATGTAATATTACATTTTTGTTACATCTCTTTACCACCAAAGTACACCTTATTGATGTAATAACCCAGATACAACCTAGATACATGTAATAGTTTTTTCTTGACAATTTAAAATCAACATTTTCTTCATTTCTCATGTTATTCTGCTTCAATTACAAATTTTCAAATACAAATGCTTAGAAAGGAACATTTTTAAATATTTCAGATGCACTGAGCAACCTACTAGCTAAATGTATTATGCACAATTTTTTTTTACCATCTGGATAATTATAGCTTAACCAAAGTGAACAAAAAAATATTTCAGGCTAGAAACTATTCAAGTAATTTGGGAAAAATAAACCACCTATCAGAATAAAAAAAAAGTCAAAAGAAAAAACCCAAAATTTGCTCTTATAGTACTGCCAAAACTCTGAGGAACAGAGAAATGGGTGAAAATGATGGAAGCATACTCCTTGACAGAGGAGGGATGGTTGAAATAATAACAGGATGGCACAGGCAACTGGTACCTTTGTTTGAATGGTATTAATCTATTACAAGAGAGGTCTTTATTTTGGCAGGGGGAAAGTATAGTGGATAATCAGCTGTGATTATCGGATGTGATAATCAGAAGACAAAGAAGAGAGAAGACAAGTTCAGAAGAGACACAGGCAAGGAGGTTAGCAGGAGTAGTGTCAAGTTAAATTTAGTAACTACTTAAAAATAAGCTATTTATAGTAGAAATTTAAGATTTCATATAAAATTTGTTTTTTTCTGTTCATTTTATATGAAAATATTTATATTTATTGATGATGTTTATAATTTAAAAAGAAAAATTTTAAAATGTCATAACATTGCCTATTTATCTTTGCAGGATCAGAGAAGCCTGGACATAATGTCAGGCTTTGATGTGTTGGCTAATATTCCTGAACTGTTTTTCCCCCTTTTTATTACCTGTTTTCAGAGATGGCTTTTGGGGAAAGGGAGAACAGATATTTTGGGAAATATAGGTGATATAAAAACAAAAGGCAGCAATAATTTTTTAAAATTAATTCAATTTCCACAAAAACAATAAAAGAAACCTGTAGGAAGACTAGCAACAAGCAGAAAATTGGAAGAGAGCCCTTCTATCAGGGAAATTCAAATAGGTAGAGGCTGCTTCCAAAAAATAAGATCACAGAGGCTAAGTTTTGCTTCAAAGAGAGAATTACTTCAGGCTGTTCCAGAAACCCAACGAAGAAGATCAGAAGCATTTTAGAACCTTATAGTTCTTTGCACACAAGATAAAAATAAAGCAATTTGAAAGACTTATCAATCCAGCCTTGCTAATGGCAGGGAATATAACCTCAGAGACTGTTTCTTATCGGGGCAAAAATAAAGTTGACAAAGGATTTGTTGTTTTTCTGTTTTTGTTTTTGTTTTTAATGACAAAGCTCAGAGATTATACTTAAATCCAAAAAGAGAAAAAAATCCAGGAGAAAAATTCTGAAACTTCACCAGTTTTTCCTCACATTCCCTATGAGATAAAGACTTTTCTTCTTTAAAAGTAAAAGCATAATCATGAGCTTTTTTTGTGGGAAGCAAAAGAGGAAGATCAAAGGGATGGAGAGGCCACTAAAGAAGACAAAGATAATCAAAGATGAAGGCAGAGCTGTTCATTTCTTATTTTGTTTCTGTTTTCTCTGTCAAGAAGACTACAAAGGACAGAAGGTGAATGACCAGCTAATGAGGATTTAATGTCTGGGATAAGTAAGGAGACCAAAAGTGGCTGATCTTGTTAAATTTAAGGCACAGTAACCGACATATTCTAGTACAGAAATCAAAAAGAATATAACAGGTTCAAATGAACAAAACCTCTTAATTCTAATGCCTTCTATTAATTATTTCTACACACCCTGTATATAACTTTTGTGTAAATTTTTTTTTTCATATTGTCTCCTCCAATAGGTTCTGAGCTCCTAGAGGCCAGTAGGCCTCTAGACTAGTCAGGCATAGTAGGAACTAAATAAATGCTGAATGATTGATAATCTCAAAAAAAGGAACTAAAATTAAGAAAAATGAGGGATCACATGAACAGGGCTTAATTATTCCAGTGGTTTTGCATTTTGAAGAATTATTGAATATGAAATTTCTTCAACAACCTATATTATTATCTTTTTTGGTGTTCCTTGAAGGTGTATTTAAATTTTGGAAACAGTCAAAAGTCAGAGGCAAGTATAGCAGAGAAGATGGACACTGAAGTTGGTTAAAACCATTCTAGAGTAGGGAATAAGGCATGCCTTTCTTTAAGGTAATCAGATTAAGTTATGTGACTCACAAAATGGTTTCAAAGAGTTTCCAAATAAAAACTAACAAAAAATGTATTTTGAGCAATTGAAGCATCCTTCACATAAGGATATAGTTTTCCCAAACAATCTACTTTGCAAGGAATGATCATTTGGTAAACATAAAATCTGGTATGCTGATTAAAATCCCAGTTTCATTGACTTAGTATACTTGCACAAGGCTTTGGGATCTAAATGATAAAATAGAATATTTTTATTCAGTAAAGCAGTTTTCCTTTTAACATAAATCAAGATGCAGATAAATGAGTTATGAAGCCAATATACCTAAAAACTAAATAGTTCAAAGTTGAAAAAAAAAGACATCTACTCAAATGTAGTAATTGCTATTTGAAAGCAAGCATTTCTCCCCTTCATGACTGTCTTTGGATAATTTAGAAATACAGTTGGAAAACTGTTCTATTTTTATCGGACTTAAATGTTGTAATACAATATCTAAGTACCTAATGTGTATACAATACTATGTTAATTGCTAATTGAATTACAAAAGTTATATAAGATATAAACAGATTCAAAGTCTGTATAGCTAACTCAACTAAAAATCTTAGAAACCATTAGTAAGACAACCAAACATAAATAATTTCAATATACAACATTAAATTTAAAAATGCATCAGTTACAAAACAAAGTATATGTGAGATCCAAGGGGGTAGGTCATTACAATTGAATGAGTCAGAGCATAGAGGAGTCAAACAGCATTTGAGTTTGTTTTGACAATAGGTAGGAATTAAACTTTTCCAGGTTCAGATGAAAACCTAGATAAATGCAAGGAGGTATGAAATTCCTGAACAAGTTCAGGGAATGGAAAAGCTGACTAGTTGGGCAGAACTGTGAAATATATAAAGGGGAGAAACACAAAATAAGCCTGCAAAGTTGGGAGAGGACCAGAAAGTAAAGGGTCTTGGATGATAAGTACAAATTTGAATTTCACTCAATCGGTAACCTCTGAAGATTGAGAAGTGTGTCATGACTATGCCTAGGCATAAGAAAGAAATTCTAGCAAATTTCTAGAGAAAGTGAAGATGAGAAAAACTACTAGGAGGCTAATGCATTATATGTGAACAATAAGGAGGCCTTGTACTAAGGTGGTGATAATGTGAATTAAGAAAAGAAGGCAAATTAAAAAGATGCTGTAATCTGGTAATTAATAGTGTAATCGATATAAAGGAGGGGTAGTTCTGGGCGGAGTCTGACTCAAGCCAGTCTCCACAAGAACTGACAAGTTCTATTTTAGAACCAAGTCAGACACTCATTGTCCATTTAAAGGTTAACAGAGACTTACTTAGACACAAAAGGATAGGGATAGTCAACAGGGATGAGCATCAGGGAAGCCCTTCATTTGATTCAGCTGAGTGAAGCTCCCATCACAACCTCCTGCTTTTGTTTCCTTGTGTCTGCTGTAAACCCGGGTCGTGAGGCAGTGACGATAGTCGTCTGGAGTGCTCCAGACTAATATTCTCAGGGAACATCTTGATGCTTTTAAAGAAAGAACTAACCTAATCTACATAGAAGTAAAGTAACTTTTTATACCTACATCAAAAGGGAAAAATCAAGACAATCCCAAGATTTCAAATGTATGGACCTTGGTGAATGGTGGCACCCCAGTCAGAAAGAGTCAAGTCGTGAGAAGGAAAGGCTTAGTGATTATCGTGGTAAACCTCAACTCTGGATTACTTTCACTATCGGCTTCCTTCACTCCCCATATGCTGCTGAACAGAGAAACCATGCTTCCTCAAGTCCACTGTAAATTATGTCACCTAACTTCAACTGGACCCTCAATACAGCAAGGCAATCCACTGACTCCTTCCAAACTGATTCTTGTCCACTCTCCAGAGATTATTTCAAATCCTCTCTTCTCATCTCAAATTTCCCCTTCTTCCCATTTTCGTAGATAAAGGATCTCATCCTATACTTGAGAAAAAAGATGTTTGGCAAGAACTCCCATTTTTACTTTCTCAAAACTCTTTAATAATCATTCTCCTTTACCCTGTCTCTAATAATGAAGTGATTTTCCTCCTCATGAAGGACAACTTTTTTCCATATGTCCTGGATTCCACTTCCTTTAGTCTTCTCAGGCAGATTGCTTCCCTCAATCACTACCCAACTTCTTACTCCTTCTCCCTTACCTTCTCCTTTTCCATCTTGATTATTTCCCAGCTGCACATAAATATGTCCATGTCTCATATCTGCTCTCTTGCTGGACTCTAAGAAACAGCAGCGCTCTTTGTTTCTCTCACACGTGTGTATATGTGTGTGTGTGTTGTCTCCCTTAATTAGACTGATTTTCTATTTGTATCTCTAGAACTTGGTACAAAATAAGTATTTAATAAATACTTTTCCATCCTATTCTTTAAAAATCTTCAACTAGATTTTAAGATGTGCTCAAGCTATCATCCTAAAGCTCTCCTCCATTTCACTGCCAAACTCCTAGAAAAAATTCTCTATAAGTAGTGCTTCCCTTTTCTCTTCTCAAACTCTTTTCTAAACCCTTTGCAATCTGGCTTTTTACCTTCATCAGTCAACTCAAAGTAAAGTACTATTCCTAAAAGGACCACTAATCTCTAATGTTATTTACCAAAATATGCCAAAATACTATATGCTGTCATTATACAACCCGAGACATCTAACACTACTGCCCATCTTCTCTTTCTTATCAGTGGGATTGTTTTGTTTTTGGGTGACATTATTCTCCTGGTTCTTCTGACACCTATTCTTCACAGTCTCGTTAGCTGGCTCACCATCTATTTCACAATCCCTAATTGTAAATGTTCCCCAAGGCTCTTTTTCTAGAGGCTCTGTCATCTTTCTACATCCTCACACTTGGTAACCTCATCAGTCTGGTCATAGGTTTAATTATTATTTTCTGCAAATGACTCACAGATCTATATATCCAGCTTTTGTCTCTCTCCTGAAATTCTGTCCTGCATTACCAACTGCCTATTGAATATTCCAATCACTAAAACATTTTTCCTTCCTCCCTTGTATATATTTTGTACATATTCTACATATACATACACACATACATACATACACACACACACACACACACACACACACACACACACACACACCTCTCCTAATGGAACCTTAAAGGCAGAGACTTGCAGAAGGAAAAAGACAACAGTAAAAAGGGTTAAAATGTAATAGGAATTGGGTATAGATTTTTTTCAAGCTTAGCAATGAAGAAAAGAAAAAGATGAGACAGCAGCGGAAGGATCAAAGGTGTTTTGTGGGATTGAGGCTATCTGAGACTATAGATACATAAGAAGGAGTCAACAGCAAAGAAAAGGTTGAATATGAGAACAAGGATTAAAGATACAATTTGAAGGACTGGCTTTAATGAGCAGAGAGGATATATCTTCATCATCTAATGAGGAAGAGGACAGAAAGGATGCTAATGCTGATGGGCTTTCAGGAAAGGAAAAGGGGACTTAAGGTAGTTGACATTTTATTCTCAAGAACGTAGTAGACTAGGTCATACATTGTATCATGAGAAGTGTGGTATGGTTAGTGACAAGGGAAAGAAGAAAAGTTTTGGAGAGGTCATGTAGAAGAAGATAAGGAATTAATAAAAATAGCTAAGAAACACACTCTATATATAGATAGATAGGCAGACAGACAGACAGAATGATATATCTGATAGATCGATCTGTCTATGTGTGTGTGTGTGTATATATATATATGTATATATATATATATTATGTTATACATATAATATATATATATAGGCACAGGCCATCTGTACCCAGACAGAGGACTGTGGAGACTGTGGATCACAAAATAGTATTTTCAAGTTTGTTGCTGTTGGTTGTTTGCATCTTGTTTTCTTTCTCATTTTTTCCTTTTCAATCTTATTTTTCTTGTGCAGCATGATAACTGGAAATATGCACATGTTTAATATATTGGATTACTTGCCCTCTAGGGGAGGGAGAAGGGAGGGAAAAATTCGGAAGACAAGGTTTTGCAAGGGTGAATATTGATAATTATCTATGCATATGTTTTGAAAATAAAAAGCTTTAATTTAAAAAAAAGAAAAGGTGAAATAATAAAAATAGGTATGGCAGTACTTTTTTGTGGTACCCAAGAATTAGAAAAAAGTAAATTCTAGTCAACTGGGAAATGGTTAAACAAATTGTATTTAAATGTAGTTGAAAGACAAATACAATAAATACTGGGAGACATAGAAAGAATTAAATAAATTGATGCAAAGTGAAATATGCAGAGCTCAGAAAATATACACACTGACTATAATGTAACTGGAAAGAAGCACTGCAAAACAATAAAAAATTAAAGTTGCAGATTACAAAGAACAAGCATGGCTTCAAAGGAGAAATTTGAAAAAACACCTCTTCTGGCCCTTTTGCACAAAAGGGTCAAAAGGATAGATGGATAGATAGATAGATAGATAGATAGATAGATAGATAGATAGATAGATAGTCAATTTTTTATTGCAGTGACTGGTTTTGCTAATTAGAAAAAATCTATTATAAAGGCTGGATTTCTGTAAGGACAAAGAAAATAATATAGAGGGAAATTTAGGCAATGTAAAAACAAAAGATATCAATAAAATGTATTTCAAAAAAGAAAGGGCAAGAATTAGGGGCAAAAGATTTTTGGATTGTAGCTACTGAAATATGAGGTTGGTGGTAAACATGGAGGTAAGCAAAATTGGACTTGATGAGATGAATTAGAATAGGGATAGAGCAAGGGAGAAATAGCCATGATGAGAGTAAAGAGTAGGTTTATCAGGGAGCAAATGACAGCAGACTGTAAATAGAAATATGGTAAAATTTTAAGAGAATTATAAGAGGTCTGGTGCAGCCATGTTGGAATATGGTTGAAGTGAGGTAGAAAAAGTGGATGTTGAAATTCAGGCAGTAATAGGATAGGATATCAAGACAATCTAGGCAATAACTTTAGCAATTTAGTGTTTGATAAACCCAAAGACCCCAGCTTTTGGGATAAGTACTCACTATTCAGCAAAAACTGCTGGGAAAATTAGAAATGAGTGCAGAAGAAATTAGGGCTTGACCCATACCTAACACCACATACCAAGATAAGATCTAAATGGGTTCATGATCTAGATACAAAAAGTGATATTGTAAGCAAATTAGAGGAACATAGTATAGTTTACCTCTCAGACCTGTGGAGATGGAATAAATTTATGTCCAAAGAAAATCTGGAACTCCTAATTGAACACCAGATGGATAATTTTGATTATATTAAGTTAAAAAGTTTCTGTACAAACAAAACTAATGCAGACAAGGTTAGGAGGGAAGCATCAAATTGAGAAATCATCTTTACATTTAATGGTTCTGATAAAGGCCTCATTTCTAAAATATATAGAGATTTGTCTTATATTTATAAGAATTCAAGCCACTCTTCAATAGATAAGTGGTCAAGGGATATGAACAGACAATTTTCAGATGCTGAAATTAAAACCATCTCTAGTCATATGAAAAATTGCTCCAAATCACTATTGATCAGAGAAATGCAAATTAAGACAACTCTGAGGTACCACTACACACCTGTCAGATTGGCTAAAATGACAGGAAAAGATAATGATGAATGCTGGAGGGGATGTGGGAAAGCTGGGACACTGATGCATTGTTGGTGGAACTGTGAACGGATCCAGTCATTCGGGAGAGCAATTTGGAACTATGCTCAAAAAGTTATCAAACTGTGCATACCCTTTGACCCAGCAGTGTTTCTATTGGGCCTATATCCCAAAGAGATCTTAGAGCAGGGAAAGGGACCCACATGTGCAAGAATGTTTGTGGCAGCTCTTTTTGTAGTGGCTAGAAACTGGAAACTGAATGGATGCCCATCAATTGGAGAGTGGCTGAATAAATTATGGTATATGAATGTTATGGAATATTATTGTTCTGTAAGAAAGGACCAGCAGGACGATTTCAGAGAGGCCTCAAGAGACTTGCATGAAATGATGATGAGTGAAACAAGCAGAACCAGGAGATCATTATACACGGCAAGAGCAAGACTATATGATGATGGGCATGGCTCTCTGCAACAAAAAATTGTCTCAAACCAGTTCCAATTGTTCACTGAAGAAAGCCAGCACCCAGAGAGAGGCATATGAAATGTGGACCATAACATAACATTTTCATGCTCTCTAATGATGTTTGCTTGCATTGTGTTTCCTTTGTCTGATTTTCTTTTTTTTCTTGTAGATAGGATTTTTCTTGCACAACTTGTCAAGTATTTTAACATTATTAACATGTAGTGGACTTCCTGCCATCTAGGGGAGGGGAGGGGACTGGGGGTAAAACTTGTAACAGAAAGCTTTGTAAAGATCAATGCTGAGGAACTACCCACACATATGTTATACAAATAAAAAAGCTTTAATAAAAAAAAAAACGAAAAGAAATTCAGGCAGTATAGGAATTCTGTACTCAGTCCCTCAAAGAATGGGATAGTGAAGAAGAAACTAAAGTCATTGAAAAAATTAAGACAATAATCTAAAGACGGATAAACTATGATGAGGAGAGGATAGTAGAAGCAAAGACTTCAAAAAGGTAAAAGTCACTTAGGAATAGAAAATGAACAGGAAGTGGAAGGAATGGACAAGTTCTCAAAGACATACTATCTCCTCAGGGGATAAATGAACAGCTGAATGAAAAGATCAAGGATACAGGGAAATTTATTGACACAAGCACAAGCATTCCGACGGACACAGTACAATGGGTGAGGCAAGGAGTGTACTGGGTTGGAGTGGAATACGGACAATTAAAAACAGGATGAGAGTTTTAGAGGCGATAGTATGGGCATGCTATTCGAACTTGCAGTGATGAGACCTGAAAGAAATCTGAAACCAGTACAATCAAATGTAGTTTATTATAACAAGATCTCTTAGATTTGCAATCAGAAGAAGCATGTTTAAATTCAGTTGTTTTCAGTTATATCTGATTCTTTGTGGCCCCATTTTTGGAGTTTCCTTGGCAAAGATACTGGAATGATTTGTCATTTCCCTTTTTAGCTCATTTTACAGGTGACAAACTGAGGCAAACATAGATATGCTTATCCAGGGTCACACTATATGTGTCTAAAGTGAGATTTGAATTCAGGAAGATGTGTTCTTAACTCCAGATCCAGCACTCTATCTACTGTTATCAATTTATCTATCTCCATCTCTCTCTGACTTTGTTATCCTTAGATGATTCACTTAACCTCTCTTAATCTTGGTCTAAATGGTCACTTAAAATGTCTTTTTGCTCCAAATATACAAACAATGATCCATAAGAACTATCCTGACAGAAGACTTGCTGTAAATCCTTCCCCAGACTTAAGAGACAAAATTTAGCATTTTGCTAAATTTATCTTCTGGAGCATCAAGATAATGTAATTTCCTTCCAGGTCTGCTGTGGCACTTCAATGAAGTGAAAAACAGTTCTCCATACTCAACATCTCCAGGATGTGAATGAAAGAACAAAGAGCTGCTAAGCAAAGTCCAGGATACAGAAGGTCTTTGTCCTAGGTATCCTATGGTTCCCAGATTGAGAGAAGAATTAGCCTGTAGGTTGCTGAACTACAGGCAGGGAAGAACAAAAATCTGCAGGGATTTTAGCTTCCTTGAAATATCCCCTTTATTTATGCCTTCTTATTTCATGGATTTATTAAGAATAGACATCTTGCAAGAACCATGATGTAGACATTTAGAATTTTTCAATTTTTCTTATTCTTTTGAGAAAATAATTGTTCAATAATTAATTGAAACCTCTTACCTTAATGTTAGAAAACCATAAATCATTTTCATGTAAAGTAGCAAGGTAGACAGAAGTAAGAAATCCAATGCAAAGGCCAATAGTTCCACCAACTGTTAAGGATAGAATTTTCCATAATCCTTTCCCACTGTAAACTTTTATTTTTACAAAGAAAAAAAAAGTAAGTTAAAAATTCATCATTTTACAACTGAGCACAGTGGTATATGTTAAGTTTTGAAGTCTTTTCATAGCAATTTGAGGCTTATATTGCATTTTTTAAAATTATAAATATTATAGTTGCACAGAATAAATAATCTATTAGCCAATGAAGAATATTAAGGTTACAATAAGTTAAGGGGTACATACTCATTATTTATGTGAATGCATTAGAATCCAAATCACAGAACTTTTAGAGTTGGAGAAAACTTTAGCAGCCAGGCATCCAATGCAATCTATACATGAAACTAATCCTGACTATAATTTATGTCTAATAAGTGGTCGTTTAGCTTCTCCATGAAGAATTTCAAGGATCCTAGCACTTTTGGGGTTACTCCATTCCACTTTTGGGAACCTTAATTGTTAAGTAAGCTTTTCCCAACATTAAGCCTACTTGGGTTGCTTTGCAATTTGTACACATTATTCCCATTTTAACAATACTACTCTTCCACTACACTCAAAAAATTTTGGAAGGATAAATGATGAAAGAAGAATCAATTATATTCATTATTTGGCAAAAAAATTCTATGTATATTATATTCTTCAGAATGTAATACTGGTAGATATGTGACCAAAACAATCATGGGGATGTTAGAATGTTTGTCAATCTTGGTGAAAACATGATAACTAAACACAAATCTAAATTTAAAGTACTGCTTTAAAATTTTTTCATACTATCTAAAACATTGAATGCAGGGTGAATTTTAGATTTGTTATTGCTATTCAGTCATGTACAACTCTCCATGACTTCATCTGGTGTTTTCTTGGCAAAGTTGCTGGAGTGATTTACTGACTCCTTCTCCAGCTCATTTGACAGATGAGGAAACTGAGGCATACAGGACTAAAGGCTTTTCCAGGATCACATAGGTAGTAAGTGTAAAGCCAGATTAGAACTCAGAAAAATGAGTCATTCTGACAGCAGGCCTGGCATTCTATCTACTTACATCATCTAGCTTGACCATATTTTGGATTACAAAATCTTTATCTTTTAAACACCTAATTATATCTTTTTCTCCAAACAAAACAACAATTCATATATTTTTGGCAAATTTCTATGCTAGAAGGAAACACTGAGCAAACCTACTCCACATTTCAAATAGGATGAACAATAGGTTAAAAACAACTGGACAAAAATAAAAATGAATGACATTATTTGTTCAATCTGGGACAGAGTAGTTAAGGCTAAGGGAATCATGAACTCTGAAGTTCTATTTAATCTATTTAATATTTAATACCTGACCTTCAGGAATTTCTCTGTACTTCACTTACCTCAATTACACAAACTGTATATAGCACTGACCTTCCTCTTAGTACATTAGATTTAATGTTCAACACAAATATTTTTAAATATCAAACATCAGAGAAGTCAATAAAAGCAGTATTTTAAAAGGTTTTAATGAACGAAGTGTCTTCAAATACAATTTAACTTTAATTGAATTTAATGTCAACTGAATTAATGAAATTATTTCAATCATTCATATGGATAAGTGGAATATCACATTGTATAAACTATCTATTGTGAATAACATTAAATCTTTTAAGTCTTTGTAAGAAAGACACCACACAATTCAGGATGAAAATCTTAAGCAATTGTATGCTCAGGGTACAATTAAAGGTTTGCATTTTAATATAAATTTGTTGAAATTACCTACCAGTTAATAATTGTCTTTCCAGTTCTTCCTCTTCCTCCTGTGATGCATTATCCTCATAAACTTCTGCAACTTTTATTTCTTTCCTCTGCCTGATAGTTGTCATGATGTAAGACTTTCATGCATTTTTCTCCAATCCAATCTCTACACAAATAACACAGTAATAAATAATCCAATCCATGTAAGCAAAGTTACTGTTGAACAGTATACCTGTAAACTTAAACACTTTTAAAAACCATGCCAGTCACTCAACTTAGAAAGCCTTAAGAACTTAAGAACTCTGATCAACAATTCTGATGGATGTGGTTCTTTTCAACAGTGAGATGATTCAGGCCAGTTCCCATGGCCTTGTGATACAGTCATCTACACCCAGAGAGAGGAATGTGGGGACTGAGTGTGGATCACAACATAGTATTTTTTGTTATTTGCTTGCATTTTGTTTACTTTCTCATTTTTTCCATTTTGATCTGATTTTTTTGTGCAGCATGATAATTGTGGAAATATATGTAGAAAAATTTAACATGTTTAACATATATTGGATTACTTGTTGTCTAGGAGAAGGGGTGGGGGAAAGGAAAGGAAAAAAATCTGGACACAAGGTTTTGCAAGGGTGAATGTTGAAAATTATTCCTGCATATGTTTTGAAAATAAAAAGCTTTAATTAAAAAAAAAAGAACTCTGATCAATACAATGACCAGCCAGGATTCCAGGGGACCAATCTACTGCCCATCTACTGTCAAAGAGGCAATGGATTAAAGATTCAGAAAAATACTTCTGGATATAGTTAGTATAGGTATTTGTTTTGCTTTACTATGTTTGCTTTATTTTTGTTTGTTTTGCTTTATTTTCAAGTGAGGGGATGGAAAAAGGAACAGAGAATGGATGCATGTTAAATTTAAAAAAATGTATCGGAAACAAATGTGGCCCTAAATTAAGTTAAAGTAGGTAGCCCACCTAACAATGGCATAAGTTGAGAGTGCCTTGACATTACAACATGTCAAAGCTTTCATCAATCTGTCAGAGTGATGTTTTCTCTCCAATTTGTCCTCAAATTTCTACCATTTAAGTTATGAGGGGAGGAGATGGAGAGGAAAGAAGTTGGTGGTATACTAACTTCCTTCACAATTTTCCCCAACGCCAATCCTGATCAAAAAATCACAAAATTTCGAGAATTAAAAAGGACCTCCCAAGCCATCTAGTCCAATCCATGCTTTGGTTAGAATTCCTTTTAAATATACCAGGCAAATCTAGTTCCTGCCCAATACCACAGATGAAGAAGAACCCCTGCTGGGAGATATCCTCTTTCACTTCAGGACAGCTCTCATTGTTAGGAAGTCTTTCACTACAGCAAGCTTAAATCTGTGCTTGGAACTCCTATCCAGAGCTCTCATACCCCCAACTTCTCTCCTCTTTCTCCAGCTAAACATTTCTATTTCCTTCAACTGATTCTCAAACTCTTAAGACCTCTCAATGTACTAGCTACCTTCTAAATATTGTAGGTCAGCTGTTTCCTTCCTAAAATGTAGGGACTGGAACAACACAAACTCAAGATTATTTACAATTTCTGCCTCATTAGAATGTAAGGTCCTTAAGGACAGAAGGGCTTTTCTTTGTATCTCTAGGGCTTGGCACTGGCACTAAGTCTGGTAAGCACTTAAATGCTTATTGACTATCATTTCCTGTTTTTAAACCCAAAGTCTCTCATTATGCATAACTTTATTGACAGTTATTTTATACTGTTTAATCACATTGAGTTTTATAGATCACTAAACTGCCTAAGATCTTTGTGAGAATTGCTATCCAGCCACACCTTGTTCATTTTAAACTTGTAAAATTGATTTATGGACCCAATTCTCTCCCTAGATTCAATCTACTATTCTAACTTTTCATGATCTTTTAAAATCATTCACTGTGTTATTTATCCCTCAAAGTTTTGTCCATGCTAAAAATTTAATAAATAAGCATTATATCTGTACTTTTATCCATCTCATTAATTTTTTTAAGTTTATCTTCATTGGGCCAAGCACTCCACTTGATGCCCTTGTTAGCTCATTAATGACTTTTTGAGTCTAGCCATTTAACCGGTGCATTTCACTTTGAGTATACTTGCTTGCTGCTTGGTCATTTTTCAGTCATGTCCTATTCTTAGTGACTCCATTTGGGTTTCCTTGGCAAAGATATAGGAGTGGTCTGTCATTTCTTTCTCTGGCTTATTTGACAGATGAAGAATCTGAAACAAACAGGGCTCCGTAACTTGCCCAGGGTCACACAGCTAATGAATATCTGAGGCCAGATTTGAACTCAGGAAGAGTATTCCTGACTCCAGGCCCAGTATTCCATACACCTAGTGGCCCTGCCTATTTTCTCTTTCCATCTTGTCCACTAAAAAACCATGAAATGTCATCAAATGCTTTGTTAAACTCTTAAGTAAACCATATCTATAGGACATATGTCCAGTCTACCAGTCTAGTAACTGTTTCATAAAAAGAAAGTCTCATATTATCTGTACTTGAAGCTGTGTTGGTTCTTGGGATCTTTGCTTCTTTTTCTTTTTCTTTTTTTAAAATTTTTTTAATAAAGCTTTTTATTTACAAAACATATGAATGATTTTTCTACATTGACCTTTGCAAAAACTTTTTTTTTCCCAAGCTTTTCCCCTCCTTCCCCCCACACCCCACCCCTAGATGACAGGTAATCTAATACATGCTAAATAGGATAAATTATATGATAAATACAACATATGTATACATATCTATACAGTTATCTTACTGCATAAGAAACATCAGATCTAGAAAGAGAAGAAGAAAAAACAACCTAAGAAGGAAAACAAAATGCATGGAGATATTCACAGAAAGCTTTAAAATGCTGTGTTGTGCTCTGCACTCACTTCCCATAGGCCTCTCTCTAGATGTATATGACTATCTTCATCACTGAACAATAGGAACTGGTTTGAATCACATCATTGTTGAAGAGAACCATGTCCATCAGAATTGATCATCGTATAGTCTTGTTGCTGTGTATAATGTTCTCCTGGTTCTGCTGATTTCACTCAGCATCAGTTCATGCAAGTCTCTCCAGGCCTCTCTGAAATCCTCCTGTTGGTCGTTTCTTACAGAGCAATAATATTCCATAACATTCATATACCATAATTTATTCAGCCATTCTCCAATTGATGGGCATCCTTTCAATTTCCAGTTTCTTGCCACTACAAAAAGGGCTGCCACAAACATTTTTGCACATGTGGGGCCCTTTCCCTCCTTTACAATCTCTTTGGGATATAGGCCCAGTAGAAACACTGCTGGGTCAAAGGGTATGCACAGTTTGATAACTTTTTGAGCATAGTTCCAAATTGCTCTCCAGAATGGTTGGATCCGTTCACAGTTCCACCAACAATGTATCAGTGTCCCAGTTTTCCCACATCCCCTCCAACAGTTTTCATTATCATTTCCTGTCATTTTAGCCAATCTGACAGGTGTGTAGTGGTATCTCAGAGTTGTCTTAATTTGCATTTCTCTTATCAATAGTGACTTGGAGCACCTTTTCATGTGACCAGAAATAGTTTCAATTTCTCCATCTGAAAATTGTCTGTTCATATCTTTTGACCATTTATCAATTGGATAATGGTTTGAATTTTTATATATTTGAGTCAATTCTCGATACATTTTAGAAATGAGGCCTTTATCAGAACCTTTGGATGTAAAAATATTTTCCCAGTTTACTGCTACCCTTTTAATCTTGTCTGCATTCATTTTGTTTGTACAAAAACTTTTTAACTTGATATAGTCAAACTTATCTATTTTGTGATTAATGATGATCTCTAGTTCTTCTTTAGTCACAAATTCCTTCCCTCTCCACAGGTCTGAGAGGTAAACCATCCTACATTGTTCTAATTTGTTTATAATATCATTCTTTATACCTAGATCATGAATCCATTTTGACCTTATCTTGGTATATGGTGTTAGGTGTGGGTCAATGCCTAATTTCTTCCATACTAGTTTCCAATTATCCCAGCAGTTTTTGTCAAATAGTGAGTTTTTATCCCAAAAACTGGGGTCTTTGGGTTTATCAAACACTAGATTACTATTGTCATTGAGTATTTTGTCCTGTGAACCTAACCTATTCCACTGATTCCACTACTCTATTTCTTATCCAGTACCAAATGGTTTTGGTGACCACTGCTTTATAATATAGTTTTAGATCTGGTGTAGCTAGGCCACCCTCATTTACTTTTTTTTTTCATTAATTCCCTTGAAATTCTTGACCTTTTGTTTTTCCAGATGAATTTTGTTGTTATTTTTTCTAGGTCAGTTAAATAATCTCTTGGGAGTTTCATTGGTATAGCACTAAATAGATAGATTAGTTTGGGTAGTATTGCCATCTTTATTATATTCGCTCAACCTATCCAAGAGCACTTGATGTTTTTTCCAATTGTTTAGATCTGACTTTATTTGTGTGGAGAGTGTTTTATTGTTTTGCTCATATAGATCCTGACTTTCCCTTGGCAGATATATTCCCAAATATTTTATACTATTGATAGTTATTTTGAATGGAATTTCTCTTTGTATCTCTTGCTGTTGCATTTTGTTGGTGATGTATAAAAATGCTGATGATTTATGTGGATTTATTTTGTATCCTGCAACTTTGCTAAAGTTGTGGATTAATTCTAATAGTTTTTTAGTTGATTCTCTAGGGTTCTCTAAGTAGACCATCATATCATCTGCAAAGAGTGATAATTTAGTTTCCTCATGACCTACTCTAATTCCTTTAATCTCTTTTTCTTGTCTTATTGCCAAGGCTAGCATTTCTTTTTTTTTTTAATTTTATTTTATTTGCATAACATATGTGTGGGTAATTCTTCAACAATAACCCTTACATAGCTTTCCGTTACGAATTTTTCCCCCCAACTCCCCACCCCTCCCCTAGATGGCAGGTTATCCACTACATGTTAATTATGTTAAAATATTGGCAAATCGAATATATGTATACATATTTCCAAACTTATCATTATTATGCAAGAAAAATCTTATCTACACAAACGATATATCAGATAAAGGAAACACAATGTAAGCATACATCAATCAAGGAGTATGAGAATGTTATGTTGTGGTCCACATTTCGCATCCCTCTCTCTGGGTGTATATGGCTTTCTTTAGTGAACAATTGGAGGTGGTTTGAAACATTTCATTGTTGAAGAGAGCCATGTCCATCAGAATTAATCGTCATATAGTACTGTTGTTGCCATGTATAATGATCTCCTGGTTCTGCTCATTTCACTCAGCATCAGTTCATGTAAGTCTCTCCAGGCCTCTCTGAAATCATCTTGCTGGTCATTTCTTACAGAACAATAATATTCCATAATATTCATATACCATAATTTATTCAGCCATTATCCAATTGAAGGGCATCTATTCAATTTCCAGTTTCTAGCAAGGCTAGCATTTCTAATACAATATTGAATAGTAATGGTGATAGTGGGCAACCTTGTTTCACCCGTGATCTTATTGGGAATGGTTCCAGTTTATCACCATTACATATGATACTAGCTGATGGTTTTAAATAGATGCTACCGACTATTTTAAGGAAAAGTCCATTAATTCCTATACCCTCTAATGTTTTTAATAGGAATGGATGTTGGATTTTATCAAATGCTTTTTCTGCATCTATTGAGATTATCATATGTTTTTTGTTAATTTGGTTATTAATATAGTCAATTATGTTAATAGTTTTCCTAATATTGAACCATCCCTGCATTCCTGGTATAAATCCTACTTGGTCATGGTGTATTATTCTGGGAAAGATTTTCTGTAATCTCTTTGCTAATATTTTATTTAAGATTTTTGCATCAATATTCATTAGGGAGATTGGTCTATAATTTTCTTTCTCTGTTTTTGTTTTACCTGGTTTAGGTATCATTACCATGTCTGTATCATAAAAGAAGTTTGGTAGGAGTCCTTCATTCCCTATTTTTTCGAATAGTTTATATAATATTGCAGTTAATTGTTCTTTAAATGTTTGGTAGAATTCACATGTAAATCCATCTGGTCCTGGGGATTTTTTCTTAGGGAATTGATTAATGACTTCTTCTATTTCTTTTTCTAAAATGGGACTATTTAAGTAATTTATTTTCTCTTCTGTTAATCTGGGCAATCTATATTTTTGTAGATATTCCTCCATTTCACTTAGGTTATCAAATTTATTGGCATAAAGTTGGGCAAAGTAACTCCTGATTATTGCTCTAATTTCCTCTTCATTGGTGGAAAGTTCTCCCTTTTCATTTTTGAGACTAACAATTTGATTTTCCTCTTTCCTTTTTCTAATTAAATTAACTAGAGGTTTATCTATTTTGTTGGTTTTTTCATAAAACCAACTTTTAGTTTTATTTATTAATTCAATGGTTTTTTTACTTTCAATTTTACTAATCTCTCCTTTTATTTTTAGGATTTCAAGTTTGGTATTTGATTGGGGGTTTTTAATTTGTTCTTTCTCTAGCTTTTTTAGTTGCAAGCCCAATTCATTGATTTTCTCTTTCTTTATTTTATGCAAATAAGCACCTAGAGATATAAAATTTCCCCTTATTACTGTTTTGGCTGTATCCCACAAATTTTGGTAGGTTGTCTCATTATTGTCATTCTCTTGGATGAAATTAGGAATTGTGTCTGTAATTTGCTGTTTCACCCATTCATTCTTTAGGATAAAATTATTTAGTTTCCAATTAGTTTTTGGTCTATTTTCTCCTGGCCTTATATTGCATGTGATTTT
>JAJPUD010003231.1:63492-92390 GCA_023553655.1 Myrmecobius fasciatus
ATCTATTCAATTTCCAGTTTCTAGCAAGGCTAGCATTTCTAATACAATATTGAATAGTAATGGTGATAGTGGGCAACCTTGTTTCACCCGTGATCTTATTGGGAATGGTTCCAGTTTATCACCATTACATATGATACTAGCTGATGGTTTTAAATAGATGCTACCGACTATTTTAAGGAAAAGTCCATTAATTCCTATACCCTCTAATGTTTTTAATAGGAATGGATGTTGGATTTTATCAAATGCTTTTTCTGCATCTATTGAGATTATCATATGTTTTTTGTTAATTTGGTTATTAATATAGTCAATTATGTTAATAGTTTTCCTAATATTGAACCATCCCTGCATTCCTGGTATAAATCCTACTTGGTCATGGTGTATTATTCTGGGAAAGATTTTCTGTAATCTCTTTGCTAATATTTTATTTAAGATTTTTGCATCAATATTCATTAGGGAGATTGGTCTATAATTTTCTTTCTCTGTTTTTGTTTTACCTGGTTTAGGTATCATTACCATGTCTGTATCATAAAAGAAGTTTGGTAGGAGTCCTTCATTCCCTATTTTTTCGAATAGTTTATATAATATTGCAGTTAATTGTTCTTTAAATGTTTGGTAGAATTCACATGTAAATCCATCTGGTCCTGGGGATTTTTTCTTAGGGAATTGATTAATGACTTCTTCTATTTCTTTTTCTAAAATGGGACTATTTAAGTAATTTATTTTCTCTTCTGTTAATCTGGGCAATCTATATTTTTGTAGATATTCCTCCATTTCACTTAGGTTATCAAATTTATTGGCATAAAGTTGGGCAAAGTAACTCCTGATTATTGCTCTAATTTCCTCTTCATTGGTGGAAAGTTCTCCCTTTTCATTTTTGAGACTAACAATTTGATTTTCCTCTTTCCTTTTTCTAATTAAATTAACTAGAGGTTTATCTATTTTGTTGGTTTTTTCATAAAACCAACTTTTAGTTTTATTTATTAATTCAATGGTTTTTTTACTTTCAATTTTACTAATCTCTCCTTTTATTTTTAGGATTTCAAGTTTGGTATTTGATTGGGGGTTTTTAATTTGTTCTTTCTCTAGCTTTTTTAGTTGCAAGCCCAATTCATTGATTTTCTCTTTCTTTATTTTATGCAAATAAGCACCTAGAGATATAAAATTTCCCCTTATTACTGTTTTGGCTGTATCCCACAAATTTTGGTAGGTTGTCTCATTATTGTCATTCTCTTGGATGAAATTAGGAATTGTGTCTGTAATTTGCTGTTTCACCCATTCATTCTTTAGGATAAAATTATTTAGTTTCCAATTAGTTTTTGGTCTATTTTCTCCTGGCCTTATATTGCATGTGATTTTTATTCCGTCATGATCTGAAAAAATACATTTATTATTTCTGCCTTCCTGCATTTGATTTTGAGGTTTTTGTGTCCTAACACATGGTCGATTTTTATATAAGTTCCATGACTGCTGAGAAAAAAGTAAACTCCTTTCTGTCTCCATTTAATTTCCTCCAAAGATCTATCATACCTAACTTTTCTAACATTTTGTTTACCTCCTTAACTTCTTTCTTATTTATTTTGTGTTTGATTTATCAAGTTCTGAGAGAGGGAGGTTGAGATCCCCCACTATTATAGTTTTGCTGTCTATTTCTTCTTGCATCTCTCTGAACTTTTCCTCTAGGAATTTCCATGCTATACCACTTGGTGCATATATGTTTAGTATTGATATTGCTTCATTATCTATGGTACCCTTCAGGAAGATATAATTTCCTTCTTTGTCTCTTATAATGAAGTCTATCTTTGCTTTTACTTGGTCTGAGATAAGGATTGCTACCCCTGCTTTTTTTTGTTTACCTGAAGCATAATAGATTCTGCTCCAGCCTTTTACCTTCATCCTGTATATATCTCTATGTTTTAGATGTGTTTCTTGTATACAACATATTGTTGGATTCTGGTTTTTAATCCAGTCTGCTATCTGCTTCTGCTTTAAGGGAGAGTTCATTCCATTCACATTTACAGGTAAAATAACTAATTCTGTATTTCCTGCCATCTTATTTACCCTAGCTTATGCTTTTCTCTTTCTTATCCCCTTTTCCTCCTTCCTACTATTTTGCTTTTGATAACCACTTCCCTCAAACAATCCTTCCCCTTTAGAGCCCCACCCACCCCTTTTTCCCCCTTTCCCTCCTGTTTCCTTATAAGTATGTCTATTATTCCCTCAGAGCCAAATCTGATGAGATGGAGATTAACCCAATTCTCATTCCCCTCCCTTTTTTCCCCTCAATCATTATAGGTTTTCTTTGCCTCTACATGTGATGTAATTTCCCTTATTTTACCTCCTTTTCCTCTTCTTCCAGTGTTATCCCTTTTCTACCTCTAATTTCTTTTTCAGTTTATCATATCATAATAATCATAAAATCACAATATACATATCATAATAATCATAAAATCACAGTAATCATATCATAATCATAATGTAATAATAGATTTCATAAAATGAACACTCATTCTATAAGTATCTATAACATAAATATAGTTTTCAAGAGTTTTTTTTTCCTTGTTACCTTTTTATGTTTCTCTTGTGTTCTGTGTTTGTAGATCAAATTTTTTGTTCAGTTCTGGTCTTTTCAGTAGAAATAGGTGAAATTCTCCTATATCATTGAATGACCATCTTCTTCCCTGGAAGATAATGCTCATTCTAGCTGGGTAACTTACTCTTGGCTGTAGTCCAAGTTCCTTTGCCCTTTGGAATATCTGATTCCAGGCCCTTCAATCCTTCAAAGTAGAAGCTGCTAGGTCCTGTGTGATCCTAATTGTGGCTCCCTGATATTTAAATTGTTTCTTTCTGGCTTCTCGTAATATCTTTTCCTTGGTATGATAATTCTGGAATTTAGCCATGATATTTCTGGGGGACTTAATTTTTGGGTTTCTTTCAGGAGGTGATCGGTGGATTGTTTCAAGGAGTATTTTGCCTTCTGGGTCTAAAATATCAGGGCAGTTTTCTTTTATGATTTCCTGGAAGATAGTGTCTAGGTTCTTTTTTTCATCATGGCTTTCAGGAAGCCCTATAATCCTTAGATTGTCTCTCCTAGATCTATTTTCCAGGTCAGTTGTTTTTCCTAGGAGATATTTAATGTTTTTCTCTATCTTTTCATTTTTTTGTTTTTGTTTGACTGATTCTTGAAGTCTTGATCAGTCATTCATTTCCAATTGTTCGATTTTAATTTTTAATGTCTTATTTTCTTCAGTTACTGTTTTTAGTTCCTTTTGCAATTGACCAATTACATTTTTTTATTCATTGCATTCTTTTTCCATTTTTTCTATTTTATTTTGCAGTGATCTCATTTCGTTTCCCCATGTTTCTTCTAACTCTCTTTTAAGATCCTTTATGTAATCTTCAAAGAAAGCCTTGTGACATGGAGACCAGTTTATGTCTCTCTTTGGGGCTTTTTCTGGAGTTGCTTTACCTTTAGGGGCCTCAGGATTTGAGGTCTGTTCTTCCCTTTCTCCATAAAAGTTGTCTATGGTGAGAGCTCTTTTTGGTTTTTTATTCATTTTTTTAAAGGTATGAGGTCTGTTTAAGGCAAAGGTGGGACAGCTGCTTTAATTTGCCCTGGGGCAGTTCTGCTGATTGAATTATTTCTGGTGCTGATCAGTCCTGTTGATTGATTGATCCACCCTAGGGTGTTGTGTAATGGCAGCTAGGTCTGATGCTCATCAGGGTTTCAGTGGTTCACAATCTACTCCCCCACAAAAGGCAGACCCCCCAAACCACCTGCCCACAATCAGGACAGATTGGCCCAAGAGGCCCCCAGAAGACTCCCAGGTGTGTGAAAAGCACAATGCTCCCACTCCTGTTCCGACTCCTGTTCCAGCTCCCTGCTCCAGCTCCCTGCCCCGGTCTCCCTGCACTGCAGTCTGGGTTCAGCAGACCACCCCCCTGCCCAATTAAAACAGACCTGTTTTGAGGTTCTTCCAGAGTATCTTCTTCTAGAATCGTGTTGTCCTCCAGATATTATGGATTTTTTTGCTTCAAAATCAGTCTAGAGGCTTCATATGTTGTTGGTTTGAGGGAAGGTTAGAGGAGGGTACAGAGATTCCTGTCTGATCTCCGCAACCATGGCTCCACCCCCGGAAGGAAGTCCTGCTTCTTTTTCTAAATGTTCACCAACTATTCTTTTTATTCCTTTAATAACAATTAGAATTTTTCCAAAAGTCAAAATCAAACTTATTGACTCAAAGTTTTCTAAATGTATTCTCTTCCCTTCTTTGAAAACCAACCACCCCTTCTTCAATTCTGCAACCTTTTTCTTATATATCTGATTTTTCAAAAATTGCGAAATGACTTAGCAACCACATTTTTAATTCTTTCAATACCTGAGGATGTAGTTCATCTGAAATTAGTGACTTAAATTCACTGAAAGCTAGGTGCTTCTTTTACTATTTCCCTACTTATCTAGACTATCAATTCCCTGCTGATCACATTTGTTCTAGATCCTTCTTGTCTAGAAATTATTCTTCTTGGCAGAGAAAACAGAAGTAAAGTGATAGTTTAACTCCTATTTTTGTTCTTCATTGTTGGCTATCAACAATCTACTTACCTGAGGATCAGTACTAGCTCTTCTTTGATTCTTTTCTTTTCTCCAAGATAGCTTACAGAAAGTCTTTAAAAAATCTTTTTTTGGGGACAGCTAGGTGGAGCAGTGGATAGAGAACCAGCCCTGAAGTCAGGAGGACCTGAGTTCAAATCTAGTCTCAGACACCTAACATTCCCTAGCTGTGTGACCCTGGGCAAGTCACTTAACCTCGACTGCCTCAGCAAAAAGCAAAAAAAAAAAAAAATCTTTTTTGTTTTTGTTTTGGCCTTAGCTTTACATACTGGTCTCAGTTCATTCTATTAGTATTCATAACAATAATTTTATAGGACTATGGTGTGTTTTTGTATTTAGTTTCTATTATTTGCCCTTGTTTTCATCCTCTATACATTTATTTTATAATTCTAAGTTGGTTGATGAATTCCCTATCCAAAGAGACATTAGTTTCTTTGAACAACTTCTCTTTTTCCTTTTGAATTGAGTTATTTTTCTCTGTGCCTTTGGAATTTCATTCTTGAAAATTTCTTATCCTTCCTGAACCAACTCCCCTTATAGATTTTTAGTATATAGGATCTTACCTATTCTTTCTTTGAACTCTTTGAAATTTCTTTTTCCAAAGTATAAATTGCACATCAGAGTAGCCACTGGTTTGTCTTCCACAAATACTGTAATGTAATGAATGGTCACTTCCCTTCAAAGTTCCTATCATTTCCATGCTAGCAAACAGTTTCTCATTATTAGTAAGCTTCAGATCCAGAATGTCCAGATCCAGATCCACTTTTTGGAAGATGAAATTACCATTAAGGCAAATAAAGAAATGATTTGGGACAAAGAAAAAGTTTCTGCAGAAATCCAGATAATTGAATTCCCCTATCATTATAATAATGACATACACGAAACTACAGAAGGCATTGAACCCCAGAATCCCAGAATAAAAAGGGACTTGGCCACAACCACCCAGCACAGGAAGGAAGCCAGCAGCACTGGTCCCAGGGCACCATGATGCTGTTGTCCCTTGTAGAGGAAGCTTGGGACAATCTCCCCCTTAGCCCTAAGAGCAGATCTACCTTTAAACATGAACAAAAAAGCATGAAGGGCTCTGACCAAAGATAGCTTTTATATAAACCTAGAAGAACACATCTCAAACTCTGAGGAACTAAAGGCAACTCGTCTCCAGATGAAGCCCCAAAAAGTGATTGATATGAGTTGGTTTCCTTCTCACAAGGCTCTCTTGGAAAAATTCAAAAAGGATCTTAAAAGAATGCTAGAAGAAAAATGGGGAAAGGAAATGAGAACTTTGCAGGAGAGTTTGGAAAAAGAAACAGAAATTATCTGAAGAAAACTCCTTAAAAATAGATTTAGCAAAATGGGAAAAGTGTATAACTTCTACAAAATAGATTTGATGAAATGAAAAAGAAACCAATTCAATGAAAAACAGAATTTGTGAAACAAAAAACAACCCCCAATGAATAAAACTCATTTAAAAGTTCAAATGGCCACATGTAAAAGGAGATAAAAAAGCTAACTGAAGAAAATAATTTACTAAAAATTAGAATTAAACAAATAGAAATGAATGATTCAATGAGATACCAAGAATTAATCAAGCAAAGCAAAAAAAATGAAAAAAATGGAAGAAAATGTAAAATATTTCATTGGAAAAACAACTAACCTGGAAAATAGATCCAGGAGAGATAATCTAAGAATTATTAGATTATTATGATGAAAAAAAGTCTAGACAACACTCCAGAATATCATCAAGAAAAACTGCCCTGATGTCCTAGTTCTAGGGAACTGGAGGGTAAAATAGCCATTGAAAGAATTCACCAATCACCTCTGAAAGAGACCCAAAAATGAATATTTCAAGGAACATCGTAGCTAAATTTCAGAATTATCAGATCAAGGAGAAAATATTACATGCAGCCAGAAGAAACAAGTCAAATATGGAGAAGCCACAATCATGATTACCCAGGACCTAGCAGCTTCTACTTTAAAAGATCTAAGGGCATGGAATCTAATATCCTGAAAGGCAAAGAAACTTGGCTTGCAGCCAAGAATCAACTCTCCAGCAAAATTAAGCATTCTCTTTCAGGGAAAAAGATAGGCATTCAATGAAACAGGTAAATTTCATTTGTTTCTGATGAAAAGACCAGAGCTGAACAGGAAATTTGATCTTATACAGAACTCAAGAGAAGCATAAAATGGTAAAAAAAAAAAAAAAGAAAGAAAGAAAAGAAAAGAAAAAATAACTTTCTTTTAAAAGTTAAAAAGGTGACATCCTTATATGGAAAGATGATATGCTTAACTCTTGAGAACTCTATCTCTGTTATGGGTAGACTTAGAAGGTATAGGTATAATCTGATTTTACTGTGATGATATAAAAAAGAAACAAGGTGGAAAGGGGATTGTACTGGAAGAACAGGAGAAAGGAGATAAAATAAGGTAAATTATATCTCAAGAACAGGCAAAAAAAAACCTAATACAATTGGGGGAAAGAAAATAGTGGGATATGCATTGTGTGAATCCTACTCTCCATCGGATTTAGCTCAAAAAGAGAATTTAGCTTCACAGAGAAACTTGTCTTTTTCCCTGAAAAATAATGCTTAATTTTGCTGGAGAGTTGATTCTTGGCTGCAAACCAAGTTTCTTTGCCTCAACTCATCTATGAAATCTCTGATCTCAAAAGCTGGAAATTATTTCTACCCCATCTCCCTCCCAAGTCCCTTCTATGTACTTATCATCCCTCTGACACATGCTATAGTCATCTGCATGTCTTTTTGTAGTGGAAAGGAACTGGAAACTGAGTGGATGCCCAACAGTTGAAGAATAGCTGAATAAATTATGGTATATAAATGTCATGGAATATTACTGTTTTATAAAAGAAATGACCAGCAGGATGATTTCAGAGAGGTCTGGAGAGATTTACATGAACTGATGCTAAGTGAAGTGAGCAGAACCAAGAGAACATTGTACACAGCAACAGCAAGCAAAAGCATGATAGATGTGCTTTTTTTTGTTTGTTTGTTTGGTTGGTTGGTTGGTTGGGTTTTTTGCTGAGGCAATTGGAGTTAAGTGACTTGCCCAGGATCACGCAGCTAGGAAGTACTAAGTGTCTGAGGCCAGATTTGGACTCAAGTCTTCCTGACTTCAGGGCTGGTGCTCTATCTACTACGCCACCTAGCTGCCTCTTGATGTGGCTCTTTTCAACTTCAAGGTGATTTAGGCCAGTTCCAATGGTCTTGTGATGAAGAAAACCATCTGCATCCAGAGAGAAAGGCCTGTGGGGACTGAGGGTGGATCACAACATAGCATTTTCACTATTTGCTTGCATTTTGTTTTCTTCCTCATTTTTTTTTCTTTTTTGATCTTATTTTTCTTGTGTAGCATGACAATTGGAAATATATATAGAATTGTACATGTTTAACATATACACACATACATATACATACATATATATACATATATATATATATATATATAACTTGCCATCTAGGGGAGGGGCTAAGGAGAAGGGAGGGAGAAAAAATTTGGAACACAAGGTTTTACAAGGGGTAAATGCTGAAAACTATGCATGTGTTTTGAAAATAAAAAGCTATATAAAAATAATGTTCTGCATACCTGTCATTTCTGCAAGTGAACTTCAAGTTCCTTGAGAGAAGGGACTATTTTATTCATCTTTGAATTCTTCTCCATACCCTCAATGGCTAACACAGTATTATGTTCACAGCAAGTACTAATGTCTACTGAATTGAAATAATGGAGAGTGCTACAGTTGGGAAGTCAGGAAGACAGTTTTAAATGCTACTTCTGATGCTTATTAGCTGAGTCACTCAGGGCATGTCATTTAACCTCTTACCTTCAATTTTCTTATCTATAAAATTGGGATTCTAATACCTATATCTACTTTATAAAGTTATTGTGAGGCTCAAATGAAATAAAATATTTTGTAAATTTTAAAATGTTTTATGTCTATTATGACTGTCCCATGCTTCACTCATATAGATATATGCCGATAAATGGCTGGAATTTGAGAAATTATATATCTATATACACACATATATATGTTTATAAACATGTAAATATGTCTTCACAAATTCCAGCTGTTTGTGAGTGTGGGTATGTACATACACTGAATACCCAGTGTCCTAAATCACTCTGAAAGATACATGGGTGTTTAAAAAATTTTGCCCAACTAGATCACACTTTTTTTTTTTTTTTGCTGAGGTTATTGGAGTTAAGTAACTTGCCCAGGATCACATAGCCAAGTGTTAAGTGTCTGAGACAAAATTTAAACTCAGGTCCTCTTGACTTCAGGGCTGATGCTCTATCCACTGTGCTACCTAGTTGCCCCTAGATCATATATTTTTTGAGGGCAAAATTCTTTAAATTATATTTGTGTTTCCTGAAGTATCTAGCACAATGTTGAACATATAGAAAACACTTGACAAAATATATTCTGATTAATATTTCAGAACAATAACCATTTTATCTGATATTGCTATTTCACATTGCTATTTAAGATACAGAAGAGACATCAGAAGCTACCTAAGGTTAAAAAAATTTTTTTCCCTTCTTTAAGATACTTTGAAAATTATTATCCAGCCTTTCTTTTCCTGCCAATATCCAGTATGGAAGTACCTAATCTCACAAGATGGCTCATTCTACTTTTGAATAACTTTAATTGTTAGGAAGTTGTTTTTCTATTTGTTTTTTTAACTTCATTAAGCATAAATTTGCCAATGCACTTCAATCTGCCTTCTGGACCAAATGCATTTATTCCCTCTTCCAAGTGAGGGCCCTTCAAATATTTGAAAGTAGCTATTAAGTCCCCACTAAATGTTCTCTTCTCTAAGTTAAATATTCCAAATTCTTTCACCCAATGTTCATATGACTTGATCTTCATGTCCTTTACTACCCTCTGGTTGTCTTCTTCCAAATGGCTTCTTCTCTGGCTTATCAATATCCTTCCTAAAATGCGGCATCCAGAATGTAACATACTATTCTAGATGTGTTCAGACTAGATCAAAGTACAGAATGCAGGACTATCTTCACTTCCCTAATCCAGAGTACAGAACATCAGGGCTTTTCTTAATGTAGCCTATGCTTTCTTAACTGTCATAACATATACTATTAATTCACAATGAATTTTTAATCCACAAAAAAATCCAAAATTTTTTCAAATATATTATGCCTACCTGTGCCTTTCTCATATTATACCTTAGAATCCAATGATATGATTTTAAATTTATCACTATTAAATCTAACTATTAAATATGACTGTGTTCTATTAGAAAATCATACTAAAAGATTGACCCTGAAAGTTATCATACACTTCCACTATTCAACCCTTTACCATCTAAATTTTATTCTCACAGCTCTATAGAAATCTTTATTTTCCGAAGTCACCAATGATCTTCTTATTGCTAAGTCTAAAGGCTATTTCTTCAGTTCATTCTCCTAGATCTCTGTCTCATAGGATACTCTTATTCACCCCTTCCCTGAGACTCACTTTATTCCCTAGAATTCTCTCCTAGATCTTCCCTACTTTTTAAATCACTCCTTTCATGGCTCCTTTGATTATTCTATGGCATTACACAGTCAATGCAACATAACTATAATCCTGCTCCAGAATCCTAAATGTGGGTACTAGGGACTTTAGCCTCATTATTCTTCCCTTGGTTCTACAATATTTCACTTTAACTTGTCTACTGGAAAGGATTTTAGCGAGGACTTCTATGCAGAAGCAGATTGGATGCTGACTTCAATATATTACATACTTAACAGGTTTAAATTTGAATTCATTATCTTCTTCCCAAAACTTGTCTTTTCCTCTAACTTTCCTAATTTTGTCCATGGTCCCACCATTTCTTCAAATTACTAAGATATGAAGTCTCAGATTTATCAATGACTCGTCATTCTCTCTTGTTCTCAATTTCCCCTTGTAAAAGGGAGTTGCACTAGATTGCTTCTAAGGTTTCTTTCAACTCCAAAGACATGATTCTAATCATCTGTTAAACCCTTTAAGATTCTCTTGCCTCTAAGTTCCCTCTTTTTCCACTTCTACTACTACAATTCTAGTTCAGGACCTCCTTACCTCCTAGGTTACCCTATAGCTTCCAAATTGTCCTCCTTTACAATCCATCCATCCATCCATCCATCCAACCACAGTATTGCTGCCAGAGTATTTGCTATTTGCTTCCTAAAGCAAAATCCAACCCACATAATTCCCCTATTCAAATACCTTCAGGGGTTCCCCATTCCTTGGCAATAAAATACTTCTAAATCCGATTTTTAAACCTTCTGTAATTTGGCTGCAACCTACATTTCCAATATTATTGTAGATAACTACTATTCACATATTCTGCTCCATCCAGGAACTATTTGCCATTTCCTAATCTTTTATGGCATCTACACCTTTGAGCATTATGTTCCCCATGCCACCTCCGCATCTTCAACTGTTGAAATTCTTTCCTTCTTTCAAGTCCCAGTTCAGGTGCTGCCTTATCGGTTTTCCCTCATTACTCCAGGTTCAACAGATCTCTCCTTTCTCAAATCACTGATACTGCTTAGTCTGGACCTCTTTTATATACTTTACACTAAAATAGGTGTAAGAGTTATGTGCCTTGGCCTTGTTCTATCCTATTAGATATATACTCTTCTTTGGGTCAGAGGCCAGATGTCATGTCTCAATTTTGTACAGTCATCTAATACTGTTCATGAGAGACACTTAAATAATAACAAAAACTACTATAATCACCATGCACATATATACAGTATATTAATTTTAATTAAAGAGTGATAATGGTCAAGGATCACTACCACATCCTGTTCCCTGCTTGTGATTTCAAGTTATCAAGTTATTGTGACTGGAAAAAGCAAAGAAGATCCTAAATTCTCTAAAATCGTTACCTTGAAATATTCTATTCCACTGCACCAGATAGCTACTTAATACTTTAGAATAGTGTAATAATGAGCTTAATTTTATCCATAATTTAATAAGAATATCCTACTAATAGAATGAAAAGGTGAATTCATCCCACAAAGTTAGTGAAAGGTAAGTAATTTACTCTGTATAAACATACTTATCACTAGGGTCAAATATTACATATATTAATTTTGCAAGTAGGTATATCAGTCTTACATGAAAATTACCAATCCAATAGACTTTCTAGGAAAAGAAATGAAGTTTAAATAAACAAACAATAACAATACTTAAAATATTAAAGAACATAATAATACAATTATCAGATAAACTCAAGATGACAAAAAGATCTTTTGTCAAACAAAAAGTAATAAAATTAAAGGGAGGCAAAATAACATCAATAATTCTTAAGGATTTAAAGAAAAACTATCCATTTGAATTTAATATCATATCACCAAGTTATCCCTCTCCAGCCCCTTTGCTTGATTTGATTAAACACTCAATGCATTCACATATAAGGTTATCCCAAAAGTGTTAGTGCAGTTCTCTGTTGAAAACTGCACTAACACTTTTGGGACACTACATTTTTTTTTTTACACTTGTACAACTCCTTTAAATAGACATCAGGTTATACACCAGCATGTGCAAAATTATTATTAATGTACATTTAAAATCACAAACATCAAATTCATGCTATCCTAAGGCTTCCCCACCTCCAACCACTCCCAGTCATAGAATAATAATTTTTCTTCTGCAAACTAAATGGGTGCTACAGAGTATTGGATTTTGTTTTTAACTGGGTACCATAAAACACTACTGTGCAAAACGATACTTTATATACTTTACATGTTTATTTCCTCTCTATAGCAAATAACTACAACGTTGTATGTGAGAGTTGTGCCCAAAGACACCTACTCTACTCTGGGGCAACAATCTCAACCTCAAATTCTGACAATATCCACCTTCCCATACACACACACACACACACACACACACACACACACACACACACACACAAACCACACACTACATAAAAGACACCTGCTACTCTGAGGCAACAATTTCAAACCCAAATCCTAATAATATCCTACCCCCAGCACCACCACCTCAACACACACACTCTTAAAATGCCAGCTACACTTTAGGGCAAGAATCCCAAGCCCAAATTCTAACAATGCTCTCCACCCCCAGCACTACCACTACCATTCCAAAACACACAAGGCACCTGCTACATACTCTGGGGCGAAGGAGGGAGACAATCCCAGGACCAAGTCCTGACATCACCCCCCAACACACAAACACACACACACACACAGTCTCTCTCTCTCTCTCTGTCTCTCTTTCTCACACTCAGACTCACTCTCTGCAAGATGCTTACTATACTCTCGGGCAACAAGCTCAAGCCCAAACCCTGACAACACTTCCCCCCAAACCCTCACGAAATCTCCAGCAAAACGCTACTAGTAAAAGCTAGTTTTGAATCAATAGCGATTAAAGGGTCACCTCAGGGCCCACTCCCCCCACCGTGGACTGTTTGCACAACAAGGGTAGGGGGGAGCCCCAAAGGCCACTGGGGCTAGAGGGGGCCAACAACGCGCAGAGTGGCTGCAAGAACAAAACACGCACTGGCATAAAATGTGCCTGTCTTCATGTCCCTCCCCGCCCTTCTCCTGATAACACAACACAACACCACACAACACAACACTCCCCCCAGCGCGGACACACAAGTCACCTTTTAACCGTCGGTGGGAAGCGACAGTCCTGGGCAGCGGCAGGAGTTGGCGATGGGTCTTATCGGACTTGGCTGGTCCCAGTTCAGGGCTCGGTGGTGCCAGGGGGCGGGGAGGGAAGGGGCAGGAAAGGGAAAACACACACACACACACACACACACACACACACAAGGCTACACAAACCCGGCGAGACACCCGTAAAGAAGCGGTGTCGGGAGAAAGAAGAGCCTACTCACACTTCCACACTCACCCTTCACACACACTCCTCACGCCCCTCACACCACGCACCCCACTAACGCCTTCAGTTCTCTCCGCCAAGGCAGATGGCTCAGAGTCACCCAGAAGGGAAGGGGCGGAGGACTGGAGAGGAGGAACCGGAGGAGGAAGGGGAGGGAGAAGGGGAGAATGAGGCAGCTATGTGCAACACGGTGGAGAACACGGGGGCCGAGTTTGGGGGGAGACTGGATGGGAGGGCTCCAGGACCGGGAAGGAGAAGAGGGGCGGCAATGAATGAAGAGGTGACCAATCACAGAAGTGGGCGGGAAGGGGCGGTGCCTCTGCAGCAGCTGTGGCAGTGGTGATAGGGCTGCAGCACCGCCATTCGTCTCCTGGAGCCCCGCCCCCAGCTCGCGCAGCCCCAGTCGCCAGCCTCGGCGCTGGGGCCTGGGTAGGAAACTGCTGGCCCTTTTTCTTCCTGGTCCTGGGACGGTCCTTTTGCTTGCCCGAGGTCTTAAGTAGTTGCTGCTGGGGCCCTTATCGGGGTATCGGCCCCAGCGAGGGGAGTGGGAACGGGAGTATTCGGAGGGAGGCCGTGGGTGGGAAGCTAGCTTGACTTCGCTGCGGACATGAGCGGATGGAGAGCCCCCGGGAGCCGGGGCCTCGCACCGCCACCCTTCACTCTTTTCTGGTGCGGAACAGAACCGGCCCAAGTTTCCAAGCTCTGCTTACGTGGCATCGCTTATCCGAGGCCTTTCCCGATCCTTGCCTAGGCTTGGCACTTCTCCATCCCCCAGCCAAATCACTTAGTATTTACTTTGTGTAGATCTACCTGGGTTTCTGTAGTTGTTCTCTCTGAATTAGAAGTGAATTCCAGGGAGTGGGGGTGGTTTCGACTTGGTTCTGTTTTGCACATAATAGCTTAATAAGCGCCTTGTCTTAGGAGTTGTGCTGAATGGTGAGTCTTGGGTCAGAAAATCTAAAATTTCATTCAATCGTCATTTATCAGACCCAGGGACAGACAATGAATTTTAAGTGAAGGCTTTCCTTGCCTGGTTCTCACGAATTTCATGTTCACTTAGACCGTGGGCTTTTATATCTATATCTGCGTATTCTAATATCTGTAGGAAGATAGGGGTCCTAGAGTCTATACCTCCTCCTGTACATCTTTAACACAATTACCAAAATATCTGAGGATCACTTCTGACAATGTGTCACACTCCTGCTCCAAAACAAGCGAGATCCTTCTGTTCGTTATTTCCTACCAAATGAAGTACAAATTCATTAGTCTGGTAGTCCACGATTTGTACAATTTGATCCCTTTCTAGCTTGATTTCAGATTGCTCTCTTCACTTATAGGCCTTCAAGTCATACTGTACTTAATACTGTTTCTCAGAGTCCCCTTGAATTACCACGTGGGTCCAAATCCTATCCCTACCTATGACTGTGACTTTGCACCTCCTCCCTGGGCCTCAGTTTCCTCATATGTTAAAAAGAGAATTGAGCCAATAAAGTTCCTTTCCAGTCCTAGATTTATGATCCTATAAGTGGCTATCTCCACTCCTGTCTTGGCTCAAGCTTTCTCCTGTACCTGGAATACAGTTTCAAATCATCTAGCTGGTATAGTATGAAAAACACTGGATTTGGAATTAGAGGACTGTCAGAATTTTGTCTCTGTCACTTATTATCTATTACATATGTGATTTGGGGAAAGATCATTTTTGCTTCTGAAGCTTCAGTTTCCTAGGCTGTAAAATGTAGGAATTAGCTTAAAAAATAATACAAAGACCCTTCCCAACTTGAAATCCTATGATCCTCATATTTAAGGTCTAGTTCAACGGCTTTCCCCTGTGTCATGTTTATGTAAAGGTAAATTTTACAGTCTTTGAACATTTTTCCATGTATATTCTTCAGGCCTAGCATAGCATCTTCTGCTATTGAATCCCATGAATTTGTTGGTATTGTCTTGGTAAAGCAGAATTATGTTTAATTTATCTCTGTAGTCCTCCCCTAAGCACAATGCCTTTTACATAATAGGAGCTCAATAAATGTCTTTGTATGAATGAAAGAGAATTCTCTGAAAGCCAAACATGCTTAGAATTTGTTCCAGCAAATGTGAAATGAAAATAAGCCTCTGATGTGAATTGGAAAAAATAAAGTGTGCAATAAATCATAAACAGGAACACGAGCACTTCTTTCTCAACTTTTTATTTCTCAAATTGAAACTACAAACTGATGTCATTTTCATTATTCTCAGTAATGTAAATTTAAAATGGTTATCTGAAGTAAAAATTTTAAAGAGCTGTATTAAGAAGAAATAAAAATTTAATCAGGAGTCAAAGTGTCTCAAACTAAAATCAGAAATAATGCCAAATCTGAAAAAA
Source organism: Myrmecobius fasciatus (assembly GCA_023553655.1). Lineage (NCBI taxonomy): Eukaryota > Metazoa > Chordata > Mammalia > Dasyuromorphia > Myrmecobiidae > Myrmecobius > Myrmecobius fasciatus. The sequence goes on from JAJPUD010003231.1 coordinate 79,336, forward strand.
AAAATAGAATGCCTGAAGAATCTTAATACCTTGAGAAAAATTGATTGAAATATATTTAGATTTCAGTAAATAGTAAAAGTTTATAACAGTTCTCTGTATTTAAGTTTGATGTAGATTTTTTTATTTAAGAAATCTCAATTCTGGGACAGGTGGTGCAGTGGATAGTGCACCAGCCCTGAAGTCAGGAGGACCTAGGTTCGAATTTGGTTTCAGACACTTAACATTCCCTAGCTGTGTGACCCTGAGCAAGTCACTTAACCCTAATTGCCTCAGCAAAAAGCAAAAGAAAAAAAAAAAGAAATCTCAATTCAAATGTTCTGCATAATTTCCATTTTCCTAATAGTAAAGGTAAAGGTAGAAAAACTATAAAAATCAGACACAATTCCAAAATCTACAGTAATTTAAAGTCCATTTTGAGTACAAATAGTCCACAATAAACAGTGAAGATTTGATTTTTTATCATAGTACTTTAAAATAATGATGTTCATTATAACTTGAATTTTCAAGAAAAAGTCAAATTCAGAAAAACAGGAAAGGAAGAACATAATATATCTGAGAAATATTTCCACCTAAAATAGTTTAATTCAGAGTAGGCAATTTAAAAATACTGACTAATTGTTGACTGACGTCATAATCAGACTAGTTTTTTAGGCTATTGCACATTATTCTCTCTCATGAGTTCTATGTTTCAACTCAAAGAGGTTACTTGCTACTGCATATTTCATCTTCCTGCTTTTTTCCCAGGTTTCCCCTGCCTGAAGTAAACCTTTTAGAATCCATAATTTCTTTTAAAGGTCAACTAAAACACAGCCTTCTACTGGGAGCCTATCTTGACCACTCCTTAATTTTAGCATGCTCTTCCCTACTTTGTGTACATTTTATACTTAATATTCTACATGGTTTTTTTTTCATCCCAGTGAAATATAAACTTATTAAGGACTGGGACTTTTGTTTTTATCAGTTTATCATTTTATCATTTATCATTTCTTTGGGACCTAGGACAGTGCCTGGCGCATAGTGACAACTATTTGTTCAATGAAGGAAGAAATAAAGGTGAATGATATGACCGGGCTGGAAAGTAGAGAAAATATGGCAAAGAGAAGAATTGAGAGTCTTAAAGAAAGGCATTACTTATGTTTAGTCTGATTCTTATTACATCCTTTCTTCAATACTGGAACAACCCTTACTGGGCATTTTAATTTTTTGTATCCAATTCTAAAGTGAAAATTTTGTGGTATATTACTATGATTTTATGATATATGATTATATTAATATGATAGGATTGAAAGAATAGTGAAAGGTGCTATGGGAAATACTATGATTATCCTAGTATGATTAAATATTTTGTTTATTAGGATGGGCCATTGATTTCAGACCTTTGAATATTTACCCCTTCCAGAGATCATCCTATCTCTGCTCTCTTTCATTACCAAACTTCAAGAAAAGGCTGTTGACATTCAGTCCCTTTAATTTTTCATCCCCAATATGTCCTCAATGCCTTGGAATCTGATTTTTGTCTCATCTATGATATTTATACCAGCAAATATAATGCCACCTTTTATCCACTGTCATCATTCTTTCCCTCTAGCACACTATAATGGGTAGAATGCATGATTTATTGTCAATAAGATCTGGATACAAATCCTGCCTTTGACACTATATAGCTGGATGACCATGGTTAATTTCCTTAACTTCTCTTAAGTTTCAGTTTCCTAATCTACAAAATAGGAGTAATAACTATAGTCCTTACTCTCCAGTGTTATTAATGAGACTCAAAATAAAGTGTATAAAGTGCTTTGCAAGTTTTAAATCACTACATAAGTGTCAGTTAATATTATTTTGTTGATGTACTAGTATTGTCACCTAGCTCTTGAGTGATTACATTCTGGAGTGTGGTTAGTTGTCTGATACAGTTACAATTGGGATATGTATAACATGGATAGATATTAGATCTGGGATCTGCCCAGGAAGATTTTGATTTCCATCTTTTAGAAGGGCAAGAAGAAAACTATGTCAATACTGCTAGTAGTTTAGCAAGGGAGGGGCAGGCAGGTTGTATATAGGCCTACTCTATCTGGTTTATCTCTCCTGTGTACAAGAAGATGTCTCTCTACCTACCACTCCTCAAATATGTCAACTAGAGGTAAGCTATTAAAAGATTAATACATACTGGTTTACTGACTTGGTCTTCCCATAAATATTTCACAAAGGGTATATCTCTATATCTCATAATGTTGTATTGGCTCATGTGCCTCATGTGGGGTTGTCCACTGGTCTTAATTCACTATACCTCCTTTTCTAATCATACATCTCTGATGATATTCTTTATGCCATGTTTCTAGAATTATTATTTTTTTAGCAATATGTATTCTTACTCACCTCTCTTGCCTGTTGGGTGACCTATAACTTTAATTCTTCAACAAACTGTGTTATTTCATGACTTGTGACAATATAACAATGAAGTATATTGATGTTAAGAAGGCAGGCCCTTTTTTCAGAGAAGTTTTGGGATCAATAAAAGCATGGCATAAAATATGAAAGGCTTAATCTCCTCCTATACTATACTATACTATACTATAGAGAATCCTTTTTTCCTTTTGGACTCTGTGCTGGGTACCTTCTATAACACTGCTAAATATCCTGTTTTATGCAGCATATCAGGAACTGTATTTGTAGTCCAAATATGGTGCTTCACTTTCTTCAGTGGAGAAAATAGTCTATTTTAGAAATTTTGATAGATCCTTTTCATTTTCCAGTTATTTCTTGTTCTCCTTCCAACTTCAACATTAAATGTTTAAATGTTATCTTTGTTTCTAATTCTTTTCCCAACCCCATTCACTCAATAAATCATTCTCACCTCTTTGCCTATTTTTACCTATACTTTTCTTTTCTATTTCAATATATTTCATTATATTTCTGATTGTATGCATGAATGACTGGCACGACATTGAATTAAAGTGGATCAAAATCATAACATATCATGAGCCAAATATGCTGATTCACAGATTTTGGTATATTTACATACTTCAAGACCCTATGTAAGCTAGCTATTTGAACAGAAAGTCTCTAGTTAGCTCTCTTAATCTGCTTCCTTTAAATTAATTTCTTTTTATTCCCTGAAAAATTGGAACATATGCAACAGGTATTGGACAAATCTGGAAGGAGCAGATTTGCCCAGTTAACAGATGTTAATAGGTATTTCCTGGCTCAGGATTTTTAGATTTATTCGTGGGAAGAGAAGTAGGAATTTCAGCCAGAAATATCAGCTTTACTAACTGCATTGAATTTAGGCGTTTATTGTGGCTATTATTACTAATCTAGTGCTGAACAGTACTAGCCTTTATTAATACTTATAAAATGATTTTTGCTAAAGTATTCCTATTTCTACCAATAAGTAATGATGAGATAACACAAAGGATTAATTGTGACACAGGGAGTTCTTTACAATGGTTTCATAATTTTGAACAGGATTCAAGCTTGAAAATTATTATCACTGGAACTACCTAGTTAGCTGTTGGGTGACTTCTATAAAGTGAATTAGCAATCTTAACATAGTAGAAAGGTTTAGCAATCCCACTTTCAGAAGTGACCTTTTTTAATTCACAAAAGAGATCAGGAACATAGGTGGATATACCTTTTTCTACTTAAGGGAGGATTTAACTTGTTGATGTAAGGGATGGAGGGTGGTTAGTATCTTCAGTTAATAAACTATTACACAAGCTAGGCATGCACAGAGTGCCTCTGTGGTTCTCTCAGGCTATTAGCCAGCTTCTGGGATAGTCATGAACTTGTGTATGGAAGAGTCTTCAAGAGACAATAGAACATGTACAGTCAGTCATTAACTGGTTTCAGTCTCCTAACCTGTGGTATATGCAAGTCTATTTGACTGCAATTGTGAAATTGAAAGTAGAGGCACTTTCTCAAAAAATCTTAGCCTCAACTATTTTCTTCCACATCTAAACTATTTTGTTGACAGCATATAGGTAGAAATAATCCTGAAAGAGGAGTGGCCTTGGATCTCATCATTTGTTCTTTTCTGTTTTGGGTAAAGGAGATTAACCTGGAGGTTGAAGAATCTTGAGAGCAATCCTCCAGACCTTACAACATCCAAATGTTATAGCTGACCCAGCATTTACACCCTAAATAGTACAATCCTCCAAGACTCAGTCCAGCAATATCTGCGATGAAAACTGGTATCCGGCTTTCTGTCATGATGCATTTAAATGTGAACATGGTGAGACCAAGACTAGCTAGAAATTATTCTAAGTCTGAGCCAGTTTATCCAGAGATCATGATGGTATAAAGAAAAATGTGCTCCTCAAGTGTTGGGGGGGAATGTTTATAATGTTATTGTGTATCTTTGAGGTACCTATATCTTTAAATGTAAAAGATAAATGGAACAGGAGCATTAATCACTAATATTTAAGAGTGGGAAAGGGAGGAACAGAACCCATGGAGACTCATAATGATGGCATTAAAAGAGGACCTGTGTACCCTTAAAAACCTTGATGGGAAGATGAAGCAGTTTGGTTTGTGGATTGCAAATAATAGTGACCTGAGAATAGGCAACTAAAACACATGCATGGTATAGGCAAGTTTACATCTGATTTGGAACTGCCTTTTCTGTTTTGTTTTGTTTTTTCTTTCTTGAGTATAGGTAACAGAATGGGGCCTGTTAATAAAAGGACATTTCCATCCTTAGAGTTATCCTTGTAGGTTCAAGAGTGCCAGAGATCCTAAATCCTTTCAGCAGAGCTGATGGACAGCATTAGGAATAATTTGTATTCTTTCTTGGAAAATTTGGTTCTTGGAGTCTGTGAATGCATGATTGAAGGAATAGTCCAATCTCTGACCTGGTTGCCCAAAGGTGTGAACCTAGACAGGAATTTTTTGAACTGGGCAGAGCCATGGTGAAACGTGAAATGCTAATTCAATCCTATTAACTGATATTTAAGCCTTAGCCTTCCAGGTATAATTATTCTACTTCTTGAATTTTCTTTCAGTGTGTATTGTGAGTCTGTAGTATTTAGAATTTCTTTTTTGTATGCAGGAAATATCTGATTTAGAAGGCATTTTGAGTGCATTTCTTCTCCTCTGTTTTTGAGGAGACTTGTAGATAGAATATAAACCAAATCTTCCCCAGGGCTCTGAGGATTATTGTTTACCCTTCTTTCTTGAAGAGGACCAAAGATGTTAGGAAATGATGTCTTGGCTTGAAATCATAAATGAAACTATATGGGACAAAAGAGTTAATTGTCCCAGTTTTCAAAAAACTCACTCCCCCAAAGATAGAATAATAAACAGTAAAGAACAAAATTAGCCCGCAAGCCCCAAGGTACCTTGAAAATTTTAAGGAATCAAAATTTATATTCCTTTGGACAAAGCACCTACAAAGGATGTAAACCAATGGTAGAACTCCCCAGGGCTCTAAGGATGTAGAGAGGCAGAAATTCAAGAATTTGACCCCTCTCATGAATGGCTCAAATATAGCACAATTTCTACATAGCATTGTTTCCACCAAGTTTACATCTGTATGTAGTATGACTTTTACCAAGCTACCCCAAGATTGACGTTATCCCAAACTGTGAGAATGGGTCCAGGCCAGAGAGAGATGAAGAAATACCTCATACTCTCTGGGCCCAGCATTGGTTCAGTTATTTATTTTTACATATACATACATACATACATACATACATACATACATATATACATACATACATATTATTTCTCCTATTAGAATGTAAGCTTCCTGAGGGCAAGGACTGTTTTCTTTTTATGTTCATACCCCCAATACTTAATACTGTGTCTCAGAATAAGGAATTAAATGCTAGTAATACTGTCTAGCAATAAATAAGTGAAAGTTTTAATATTCTATGATTCTGATTATTTTCTTTGGGCAGGATATTTTTTAAAAAGTATTTTATTTTTCCAAAAAGACGTATAGTTTTCAACATTCGTTTTTGTAAGACTTTCTGATATAGGTTGTCAAGTATCAGAGAATTATCCTTTTTTCTATATTTCTCATGTTGTATAAGAAAAATTAGACAAAAAGGGGGAAAAAGCCATAAGAAAGAAAACAAACAAAAAAGTGAAAATAGTATGCTTTGATCCATATTCAATCTCCATAGTTATCTCTCTGGATGCAGTTAGCATTTTTAATCCCATGTCCATTGGTATTATCTAGAATCACTGCATTCTTGAGAATAGCCAAGTCCATCAGATAATCTTGTGGTTACTATGTACTCACTTCACTCAGCATCAGTTTACGTAGGTCTTTCCAGGCTTTTCTGAAATCAGTCTATTTATCATTTCTTATAGAACAATAATATTCCATTAACTTCATATATCATAATTTATCCATAACCCAGTTGATGGGCATCCACTTAATTTCCAATTTCTTGCCACTACATAAAAAACTGCTAAAAAACAAACAAACAAAAAAAAAAAACCCACTTTTTGTGTATATGAGTCCTTTCTCCTTTTTTTATGAACCTTTTAGGATACAGACCTAGTAGTGAGACTGCTGGATCAAAGATTATGCACAATTTGATAAGCCTTTGGGCATAGTTCCAAATTCTTCTCCAGAATGGATTGACTCATTTTAGAACTCCACCAACAATGTTCTAGTTTTCCCATATGCCTTCTAACATTTATCTTTTTTTTGTCATCTTATGAATCTGATAGGTATGAGGTGGTAGCTCAGAGTTGTCTTAATTTGCATTTCTCTAATCAATAGTGATTTTGAGCATTTTTTCATATGATTAGAAATGGCTTTAATTTCTTCATCTGAAAATTGTCTGTTCATATCCTTTGATCATATATCAATTAAGGAATGACTTATATCCTTATAAATTTGAGTCAATTCTCTATATATTTTAGAAATGGAGCCTTTATCAGAAACACTGGTTGTAAAAATTTTTTTCTTAGTATTCTGCTTCCCTTCTAATTCAAGCAATTTTTATAATAAATTCAGTAATATAGGTAATATTTATTCAAAAGGGTATCTATTTACTTTCTCTCTCTGGACCTAAGTTCCCTCAACTATAAATTGAAGAAGTTGATCTTGAAGGCCTTTTCAAGCTTTCATTGCTTGTGCTTTTTCTAGAATCATGACCCAGGTGGGAGAATAGAATTGTTGCCCAAAAAATAGTGTTCTGAAGTATAGATTCCTATGTAATGTTTGTAAGTCAACTGAAAGGCAAGTTATGTAGTAGATTGGACACTGCACTTGGAAACGGACGACTGAGATTTGAATTCAAATGGTCATACCCTATTGGAGTGTCACTTCTCTTATGATCTCTGTTTCTTTGTCTTTAAAGTGAGGGTATTGAACTAAATGAACCAGCCTTGTGTGGGAAGTGACATTCAAGATGAACTTGAAGGAAGGAGATAGTGGGTACAAAAGAAAGTAAGAAGAAAGAGAATTCCAGATATGGTGGACAGCATTGAAAAGAGATTTAAGTGGGAGAAAATACAATTTGGACAGAGAATGGAAGGGACTTTAGAGTTCATCTAGTTTGATATCTTAATTTTGCAGATGAGAAAAATTTCATTGAGATGAATTGTATTATGAAGTACAGGAGTTTGGACTCCAAAAGTATATTGGGGTCTTGAGCCAGTGTTGCAGGTTGTCTCAAAAGAATTTGTAGATTTAGTCCATCTCCAAATCAAGAGGAAAAGATTTTATTATTATGCCATTGACTGTCCTGCTAAGTTCCAAAAGGGAGTAAGCCATTAAGAAAGGGGAAAGATTTAAAGAACTTGCTGTCATAAAGGCTTCAGTCAGAGCTCCTAATGAACCTGCAAAATATATGGCAGACTATTTGGCCAGAAATTACAGTACCAGCAGTCTTTTATAAGGGAGAACCTGGAGGTTGACATATTTGGGCCTTTTGATTGGATACAGTTATTGTAGAGTTTGCCAATGATTGAACAAGGAATTCATCCTGGGTCTATTACAATAAAGGCCTGCTTAGGATAACAAAAGATTTAAGCAAAATCAAAAGGTCCCTTTATAATCCTATCAGTGCTCCTCTCTCTTCCCTTCTGAGAGTAGCTTGGCTTCCAGATAGTTTAAAGTATTCAGGATCTCTCTGTCAAAGCCCCATGATACTAAAGACCTGTCTTTGTTGGAGTCTTTTTGTTGTCTTATTTACCCTATCAGTATGCTTTATTCCATGGAGAGCAAGTAGCTCAATTTGAATAGAATGTGGGGTATCAGGGATGAGATAGATAGACAGATAATAGAACATTTTTTAATAAATAGATAATATAAATAATAGAACATTTATCAATAAGTAGATAATAGAATATTTATAAGCAATTATTTTTGTGCCAGGAATAGTGCTGAGCACTGAGAATACAAATACAAGAAGAAGAAAAAAAGATAATCCTTACCCTCAAGGAGCTTATATTTTACATTTTAAAGAGGTAAAGCAAAATATAAGAACTGAGGAAGGTAGGGATACTTACACAGGGCAATATGGAAAAATTCAGAATCAATAATATTTATCTATATAGTAATATTTATCTGTAGTATCCATCTTATATAATTGTGACAATCAGATGGGATAATACACATAAAGCAATTTGCAAACATTAAAATTTGCAAACAATTAATATTAGTTGGCTATATAATCTAGTCATCATCTGGGCCATCTAGGTGATACACTGAATAGATATCAAGTCTGGAGTCAGGAAGACTCTTACCGAGGTCAAAGCCGGCCACTGTCAGTACAGTTGTATGATCTTGGCCAAGTCATTTAACCCATTTGGCCTCAGTTCCTCATCTATAAAATGAAGTGGGGAAGGAAATGGCAAACAACTCCAGGATCTTTTCCAAGAAAATTCCAAAAAGGGTCATCGAGTTAGACAAGGCTGAAAAATGCCTAACAACAATATATCATCATATAAAGGGTTTAAAACAATTACCTTCACAACTATACGATAGAAGAAATGTCTAGGCAGCATTTTGTCTGAAAAAGATCTAGGAGTTTTAGTGGAGTACAAACTAAATTTAAATAAAAAGTGTGATTGAAAAAAATTAATGCTTTTTTAAATTGCATTCAGACAGATGTAATACTTAGGAATACAAAGTAAAAGTTCTGCTTTCCTTTTGGGTCAGATCAAATCTGGAGTATTATATTTGTTTATGGGTGTCACTTTTTTCTTTTTTAAAGGAATTTGATAAACTGGAAAGTATTTATAATAGAAAGTTAAAATGATGAAGGGCCTAGAAATCAAGCCATCTGAAGATCTGTTGAAGGAATTGAAGATGTTTTGCCCCAAGAAGAAAAAGACTTTGGGGGAAAATAACTGTTTACAAATATTTGAATGACTTTCAGGAAGAAGAGAGACTATACTGGCTCTACTTGATCCCAGAGGGAAGAATTCTGAAGAGGATTAATGCAAGGAAAACAATTAAAGATAGCCCCAAATGGAAAGAGTTGCTTTAAGAAATAGTGAGTCCCTACTTACTAAATTCATATGGCTGACAATTTGTCAGATGTATTAGAGAAGAGATTATTTTGTGTGACTTCTAATATCCCTCCTGACTCTGAAATTCCTTGATTCTGTGATCATATTTAATACTTTTAGAAATACACATATGGGGGGGGTGGAGCCAAGATGGCAGAGTGAAAACGTGACTCTCTGCGTCCTCCTCCGATCTTCTCTCAAACCAACAATAAAATAAGCCTCTGAACTGATCTTCAAGTCAACGAATTCAGAAATATTTGGACACTGCTCTCTTCATATCAGGTTTGTCTAAGTCTGACAGAGGGATAAACAAGCGGACTCTGGTATAGGCCGGAAGTGAGGGTGGGACTCAGCTCAGCTCAGCTCATCATGGCAGTAACTCCAAACTCCAAATTCCAAACACCTGGAGTCTATCTGAGGCACTCAGGACACTCTGCCCTGATTGGCGACAGGTGTTCTGGCAGACTTGCCTTGTTTAAGGAATAATTCAGACTTAGTCCTAGCCCCCACTGGCCCAACACCTTAAGTTGATTAGCGGAAGTGCCCCAGGGCAAAGAGCCTTAGCCACGGTTTTTCCAAACCTTAAAGAGATATACAAGCTGTCTAAAAAAAAAGGAAGAAGCAAAAGAGAGCTCTCACCATAGACAGCTTTTATAAAGAGAAAGAAGTGCTGACCCAGATCCAGAGGTTCCTTTAGACAAAACTTCAGAGAAAATCAGCAAGGACCATCACTGGTCCCCTTTTCAAAAGGCCTTTCTGGAAGATTGCATAAAGAACCTCAAAAGAGAGCTGGAGGATAAATGGGAAAATAAATTGAAATCAGTGCAAGAAGGATACAATATCTTGCAAGAAGGATATGATGCCCTGCAAAAGAGATATGAAAAAGACACCAATTTATTGAAAAATAAAATTAGTGAAGTGGAAAAAGAGTGCAATGAACAAAAAAATTCAATTGGCCAGTTACAAAAGGAGCTTAAAAAGGTAACTGAAGAAAACAACACTTTAAAAATAAGAATTGAACAAATGCAAGTGAATGACTCAATAAGACTTCAAGAATCAGTCAAACAAAAACAAAAAAATGAAAAATTAGAAGAAAATATGAAATATCTCCTAGGAAAAACAACTGACTTGGAAAATAGATCTAGGAGAGACAATCTAAGGATTATTGGACTTCCTGAAAGCCATGATAAAAAAAAATAATCTAAACACTATCTTCCAGGAAATCCTGAAAGAAAACTGCCCTGAGATTGTAGAATCAAAGGGCAAAATCACCATTGAAAGAATTCACCAATAACCTCCTGAAAGAGTCCCCAAAATTAAGACCCCAAGGAATATCGTGGCTAAATTTCAGGACTATAGCACCAAGGAACAGATTCTGCTAGCAGCTAGAAAGAAACAATTCAAATACCAATGATCAATAATTAGAATCACACATGATTTGTCAGCCTCCACATTGAAGGATCGAAGGGCCTGGAACCAGATATTCCGAAAGGTAAAGGAATTTGGATTACAACCAAGAATAACCTATCCAGCTAGAATGAGCATTATTCTCCAGGGAAGAAGATGGTCATTCAATGATATAGGTAAATTTCACCTATTTCTAATGAAAAGACCAGATCTGAACAAAAAATTTGACCTCCAAACACAGAACTCAAGAGAAGCATAAAAAGGTAAAAAGGAAAGGACTCTTGAGAACTTTATTTCTACTATGGGGATACTTAAAGTGTGAGGGTATAATTAATTAGATATTACTTTGATAATATGAAAAAGAAAACTAGAGGGGCAAAGGTTGTCATACTGGGGAAAAGAGGGAAAAAGTGGTAAAATAAGATCTAAAAAAAAAAGGAGGTAAAAACAAGATAAAATCACTTGAAGAGGCAAAGAAAACCTAATATAATTGAGAGAAAGAGGGGAGGGAGATGAGCATTGTGTAAATTTTACTCTCATCAGGTTGGGCTCTAAAAGTGTATATCAGACACTTGATTTCACATAGAAACTTGTCTGTTGCTAGAGAGAAGTGGGAGGGAAAGGAGGAAAAAGAAAGGGATAATTGCCTGGTAGCCTAAGAATCCTGTGTGAGGATTGCCAGATGGAGTGGACACTGTGTGGGGCAGCAAGAAGCCTGGGGTAGGAAGACCTGAGCTAGTGTGCTGCCTCAGATACTTTGTAGCCGGTGATCCAAGAGGCTGTGGGCCACATGGGTCACTATGTAGTCATCAGCAGTTACAGAATATCTACACTTGCTACTGTCACCAAGATATTTCTGTAACACTGTCACAGCTCTAAAGCTAAAAATCCTTATTAGAAGGGAAAATAGAAGAATCAGGGGAAAGGAGTTTAAAAAGGGGGAGGGGATCTAAAGGGTGGTGGATTGTTTGGGGGAGGGGGTCATCAAAAGCAAAGTACTGAGGAGGGGGGAAAGGGGAAAGGGGAAAACATAACTTGGGTAAATAAGATGGCAGGAAATAAAGAATTAGTTATTCTGACTGTGAATGTGAATGGGATGAACTCTCCCATAAAGCAGAAGTGGATATCAGACTGGATTAAAAACCAGAATCCCACAATATGTTGTCTACAAGAAACACATCTAAAACATAGTGACACATATAGGATGAAGGTAAACGGCTGGAGCAGAAAATATTATGCTTCAGGTGAACAAAAAAAAGCAGGGGTAGCAATCCTTATCTCAGATCAAGTAAAAGCCAAGATAGATCTAATCAAAAGAGATAAGGAAGGAAACTATATTTTATTAAAGGGTACCATAGATAATGTAGCAATATCTATACTAAATATATATGCACCAAGTGCAATAGCACACAAATTCCTAGGGGAGAAATTAAGAGAGATGCAAGAAGAAATAGACAGCCAAACGATACTAGTGGGGGATCTCAACCTTGCTCTCTCAGAACTAGATAAATCAAACCACAAAATAAACAAGAAAGAAACTAGGGAGATAAACCAATTGTTAGAAAAGCTAAGTATGATAGATCTATGGAGAAAGTTGAATGGAGACAGTAGGGAGTTTACTTTTTTCTCAGCAGTCCATGGAACCTATACAAAAATTGACCATGTGTTAGGGCATAAAAACCTCAAAATCAAATGCAGAAAGGCAGAAATAGTAAATGCATCCTTTTCAGATCATGATGCAATAAAAATCACATGCAATATAAGGCCAGGAGAAAATAAACCAAAAGTTAATTGGAAATTAAATAATCTAATCCTGAAGAATGAATGGGTGAAAGAGCAAATCATAGACACAATCAATAATTTCATCCAGGAGAATGACAATAAGGAGACAACATACCAAAATTGGTGGGATATGGCCAAAGCGGTTATAAGGGGCAATTTTATATCTCTAGATGCTTACTTGCATAAAATAGAGAAAGAAAAGATCAATGAATTGGGCTTATTATTAAAAAAAACTAGAAAAAGAACAAATTAAAAACCCTCAATTAAATACCAAATTGGAAATTCTAAAAATAAAAGGAGAAATTAATAAAATCGAAAATAAGAAAACTATTGAATTAATAGATAAAACTAAGAGTTGGTTCTACGAAAAAACCAACAAAATAGATAAG
>JAJPUD010003231.1:99228-133926 GCA_023553655.1 Myrmecobius fasciatus
GGATCCAACCATTCTGGAGAGCAATTTGGAGCTACACTCAAAAAGTTATCAAACTGTGCATACCCTTTGACCCAGCAGTTTTTCTATTGGGCCTATATCCCAAAGAGATCTTAGAGCAGGGAAAAGGACCCACATGTGCAAGAATGTTTGTGGCAGCCCTTTTTGTAGTGGCTAGAAACTGGAAACTGAATGGATGCCCATCAATTGGAGAGTGGCTAAATAAATTATGGTATATGAATGTTATGGAATATTATTGCTCTGTAAGAAACGACCAGCAAGATGATTTCAGAGAGGCCTGGAGAGACTTGCATGAACTGATGCTGAGTGAAACAAGCAGAACCAGGAGATCATTATACATGGCAACAACAATACTATATGATGATCAATTCTGAGGTCCATGGCTCTCTGCAACAAAGAAATGTCTCAAGCCAGTTCCAATTGTTCACTGAAGAAAACCATATACACCCAGAGAGAGGGATATGAAATATGGACCACAACGTAACATTTTCATGACCTCTATTGAGGTTTGCTTACATTGTGTTGCCTTTCTCTGGTTTTCTTTTTTTTTCCTTGTAGATAGGATTTTTCTTACACAACTTGTCAACTATTATTACATTATTAACATGTAGTGGACTTCCTGCCATCTACGGGAGGGGAGGGGACTGGGGGTAAAAGTTGTAATGGAGAGCTTTGTAAAGATCAATGCTGGGGAACTACCCATACATATATTATACAAATAAAAAGCTTTAATTAAAAAAAAAAGAAATACACATATGGAAAATTAAATAATGTGAGGGTCACATTAATTCGGTATCAAAAACTTCATCCTCTGATATGTATCAATTTTTCTATTGACAAATGCAGAGTTTGCAGTTAGTCTAGGCTGGTAGAGACCATTACAGGATCACAAAAGAGACTATTCCCAAGATTATAAAATCAGATTTATAGCCAGGAGGGATCTTAGAGGTCATTTAGTTAATTCTAATCATCCATAGAGGTGGAAATTGAAGCTTTTGAGGTCTAGTCTTCATTTCTATTTGATGGAAAAAGGGAGAGTAGAATCAAGATGAAGGAGTGGCAGGAAGAAGCCAGAGCCCAGCTACTTAAATATGGTTCCTACACAAACATCTAGAAAAAGCATTTGGCTGATCAAGAAATGTAAGAATTGTCAAAAGAGTTCTACCAAATTGCTTTATTGACACAAATATGGTGTCAATAAACCAGGAAAAGCAAAAACAGAGAAGGAAAACTATAAACCAATTTCTCTAATCAATATTGACTCAAAATTAAAAAAAAAATACTCCCAAAGAGGTTACAGCAGTATGTTTACAAAGACCATACATTATGACCAAGTGGGATTTATACCACTAATGTTGGATTGCTTTAATATTATGAAAACTATCTGCAAAATTAAGCATATCAGTAATAAAAACAACAAAAATCATATGATACAGAAAAACTTTTAACAAAACACAGTATTCAGAGCGGCTAGGTGGAGCAGTAAATAGAGCACCAGCTCTGAAGTCAGGAGGACCTGATTTGATCTCAGACACTTAACACTTCCTAGTTGTATGACCCTGGACAAGTCACAACCCCAATTTGCCTCAGCAAAAAAAAAACAAACAAACAACAATAATAACAACAACAAAAATCCCAACTCATTCCTATGAGAAATATTAGAAAATATAGGAATAAGTAGAGCTTTACTTAAAGTGATAAGTATATTTATCTAAAACCATCAGTCAGCATTATCTGTAATGTGGACAAACCAGAAGCTTTCCCAATAAGATCAAGGATGAAGCAAGGATATCCATTATCACCACTATTATTCAATATAGTACTAGAAATGTTAATTATAGTAATAAGAGAAGAAAAAGAAATTGAAGGAATTAGAATAGGCAGTGAAAAGACAAAACTATAACTTTTTTGGATGATATGATAGTATACTTAGAGAATTCTAGACAATCAACTAAAAAATAATTGAAGTAATTAATAACTTCAGCAAAATTGCAGAATATAAAACAAATCTGCATAAATCACTAGCATTTTTACATATTACCAGCAATGAACAGCAGGAAGATATAGAGAAAATTCCACTTACAATAACTGTAGACAATATAAACTACTTGGAAGTCTACCTGCCAAGGTACTATATGAACACAATTACAAAATACTTTTCACATCTAAATTGATATCCTTATTCAGTGCCATATCAATCACATTGACAAAAAAATTATTTCATAGTGTTAGAAAAAAATCCAACAAAATTCATCTGTGAGAATAAAAGGTCAAGAATATCAAGGGAATCAATTTTTAAAAATGTGAGAGAAGGTGGCTTAGCTATACCAAAATTCAAACTATATTTCAAAGAGTAATCATCAGAACAATTTGATACTACCAAAATTCAAACTATATTTCAAAGAGTAATCATCAGAACAATTTGATACTGACTAAGAAGTAGAGTGGTGGATCAGTGGAATAGATTAAGTGCATAATATATAATAGGAAATACCATAGTAATCTTGTATGTGATAAACTCAAAGATCCAAACTTTTAGGATAAGAACTCACTATTTGACAAAAATTTGGAGTGGGTATGGGAATCAGAATAAAAGGGAAAAACCACAAAAAAAGAAAAAGTAAATAACATCAAAAACAAAAAGGTGAAAATAACATAACTTGAACCGTATTTGAATGTTTTATAGTTTTTTCTCTGGAATGGCAGTTTCCATCCAATTGACTTGGATCATTTTATTGCTGAGAATAGCCAAGTCTATCATAGTTGATTATCACATAATTTTACTGTTACTATGTACTGCTCACTTTAATCAGCATCAGTTCATGTAAGTCTTTCCAGATTTTTTTGAAATCAGTCTGCTCATCATTTCTTATAGAACAATAATATTCCATAATATTCATTTACCTTAACTTATTTAGCTATTCCTTAATTGATAGTCATCCACTCATTTTCCAGCTCTTTGCCTTCAAAAAAAGAGCTGCTACAAATATTTTTGCACATGTGGCTCCTTTCCCCTCTTTTATGATCCCCTTTGGGATACAGACTCAGTAGTGAAACTACTGGATCAAAAGGTATACATAGTTTTATAGCCCTTTGGACTATAAATTCCAAATTGCTCCCCAAAATGGCTGGATTTGTTCACAACTTCACCAACGATGCCTATTGTACAAATTACTAGCCTAAATTAAGTTCTTTATTCATTGTCATACCAATTGAACTACTAAAGGATTATTTTATAAAACTAGAAAAAATAATAAAATTTATCTGGGGAAACAAAAGATCAACAATATCAAGGAAATAATTACCAAAAAAAAGTGGGAAGGAAAGAGGGCCTAGCAATACTAGATTTCAAACTAGATGACAAAACCATAATCATCAAAACAATTTGCTATTGGGCAAAAAATAGAGTCACTGAACACTGACCAAATTATTTTTATAATAGACAAAAGCATAAGAGTAGTCTAGTGTTTGATAAACCCAAAGATGTTGAAGGTTTGGGATTAAGAATTTGATAAAACTATTCGAAAATGAAAAAGTAAACCAATAGAAATTAAGTATAGACTAATAACTCATATTGTATACCAAAAGATTTAAATGAGTACTTGGTTTAGGCATGAAAAGTAACATCATAAATAAATAAAGAAAGAAAAAAATGACTTGTCAGGTCCACAGATAGAGTAAGAGATCATGACCAAACAAGAGATTGAAAGGTTTACAGGAAGGAAAATGGAAAGTTTTTGATCATATAAAATTTTAAAATTTTTGTACTTATAAAACCTATTTAGCTAAAATTAGAAGAGAAACAAATAATTAGGGGTAGAGTGAGTAGGAAGAATCTTTGCATCAAGTTTCCCTGGAAAGGATTAAATACAATATCATATGATAAACTTTTATAGAGCACCTACTATATACCAGGCACTGTGCTAATTTCTAGACATACAAATTAGAAAAAGAGACAATCTTCATCATCAAGGAGATTACAATCTAATGGAGGAAGACACATAAAAAAAAAAAACTTTTAAAGAATGTGAGAGTGCCAGAGAGTACGAGGCAAAGGAATATGATAAAAATGATAGTCAATCAAGCAGATTAACTTGTAGCAAATTGGGAGATGGTTGGGATTTTGAGCCCTCTATACTTGGAAGCTATGGGAGAAGTTTTTTTTTCTTCATCCTTTAGTACTACAATTAGAGTCAGATGGATCCAAAAAAGGATTGATGAGGTGTAAGTAGCATAATTGAAGCAGTGTTCTTGATGATGAATATCTTGGTGATATGTTTATCCTGAACGCCCCAGGATGAAGATGACCAAATAGAGCAGCTGATTGCAAAATTAGAGATGGCTGGAATTTTGAGCCATCTATAAAGGGAGGGTATAGTCAAAGTTAACTGATTCAAATTTATAAGTATAAAAGACGTTCCTCACTAGACAAATTGTTAAAGAATATGAATAAGCAGTTTTCAGAGAAACAAATCTAAGCTATTAGTAGCCATGTGAAAAAAAAAATGCTCTGAATTACTAATAATTAAAGAAATTAAAATTGAAACTTTAAGGTACCATACATACCCATCAGATTGGGTAGACAAAAAGGGGAAATGACAAAGGCTAGAAAGGCTGTGGGAAGTCATATATTAACTGTTGGTGAACTGTGAACTAGTCAAGCCATGCAATTTGGAAATAGTCCCAAAAGTAATTAAACTGCTAGGTTTATACCCCAAAGAAATCAAAGACACAGGAAAAGGATTCATTCATACAAAAATATTTGGAGTAACTCAGTTATTTTTGTAGAGCAAAGAACTAGAGAATAGGGTGGAGCCAAGATGGTAGAAAGTAGACATGTCTTTATCTGAGTTCCTCCTAGTGTGCCACAGAACAACATCAGATCAAGCCTCTGAATTGGTTTTGGAGTGACAGAGCCCACAAATATTTGGAGGGTAACAAATTTTCAGCAGAAGATACTTTGGAAGAACTTTAGGAAAGGTCTGTTTCAATTGGGCAGGGAGGGAGTTAGCCAAATGCATATGCAGTGCAGGGAGCCATGACATTGTAGCTTCTGCATGCCAGGGAATTTACTAGCGGGCTTTTAGGCTACTCTGTCCTGGTTACAAGCCAGTGGATCAGCAGATGAGCTGTGAGACATCCAATGCAAATAAAAAGGCAAATAGTGAGCCTCTGAATCCCAGGAAAATACAGGCCGTTCCATGCCTACCCAGTACTTGAAGTCAGTAAGCAGCACTGGCCCTAGGGCAACCTAAAGCAGCTGTTGCCTATGGAGAAAGCTTGGGACAATTTTCCCTTTGCCCTTAGAACAGACCTCAACCTTAAAAAATGAACAAAAAAAGCAAAAAGAGCTCTAACCATAGATAGATTTTATGGAGAAAGAGAAGAACAGAACTCAAACCCTGAGGATTCTAAAGGCAAATCATCTCCAGATGAAACCCCAAAGGGTAATTGTGCGTCAATCCCCATCTCACAAGGCTCTCTTGGAAGAATTCAAAAAGAATCTTAAAAGAGAGTTAGAAGAAAAATGGGGAAAGAAAATGAGAACTTTGAAGGGGAATTTGGAAAAAGAAAAACTGAAATTGTCTGAAGAAAACTCCTTAAAAATAGATTTGATGAAATGGAAACAGCATATAATTTCTTACAAAATAGGTGTGAACAAGAAAGCAATTTATTGAAAAACAGAATTTGTGAAATGGAAAAAAATGAAATGAACAGAACACCTCATTTAAAAGTTCAGTTGGCCAAATGCAAAAGGAAATAAAAAAGCTAAATGAAGAAAATAATTCACTAAAGTTAGAATAGAACAAATGGAAGTGAATGATTCAGTGAGACTTCAAGAATCAAACAAAAGGAAAAAAATAGAAAAAAATAGAACAAAATGTAAAATACGACATTGGAAAAACAACTGACTTGGAAAATTTAGGAGATTTAGGAGAGACAGTCTAAGAATTATTGGACTTCCTGAAAAGTATGATAGAAAAAAGAGCCTAGACATTGTCTTTCAGGAAATCATCAAGGAAAACTGCCATGATGTCCTAACTAGAGAGTAAAATAGCCATTGAAAGAATTCACCAGTAACCTCCTAAAAGAGATCCTAAAATGGTCCAAGAAATATCATAGCTAAATTTCAGAATTATAAAATCAAGAAAAAAATATTGCATGTAGCCAGAAGAAAACAATTCAAATATCGAGGAGCCACAATCAGTATTACTCAGGACCTAGCAGCTTCCACTTTAAAGGATTGAATGGCATGGAATATTTTATTATGAAAGGCAAAGGGACTTGGATTATAACCAAGAATCAACTCTCTAGCAAAATTGAGCATTATCTTTCAGGGAAAAAGATGGACATTCAATGAAACAAGTGAATTTCATTTATTTCTTATGAAAAGACCAGAGCTGAATAGAAAATCTAATATTCAAATACAGAATTCAAGAGAAGCATAAAAAGGTAAAAAGGAAAGAAAAATATAATTTTCTTTTAAAAGTTAAAAAACTTTTATCCCTATATGGAAAGATGATATATTTAACTCTTGACATCTGTATTTCGTGGGTATACTTAGAGGGTGCAGATATAATTTGTTTTATTGTGATGATATAGAAAAGAAACTAGAAGAGGAAGGGTGATTCTACTGGAAAAAGAGGGAAATGGAATTAAAATGGGGTAAGTTACATTTCATGAAGAGGCAAAAAAAGACCTATTACAATTGAGGGAAAGAAGAGAGAGGATGAGCACTGTGTGAATCTTACTCTCAACAGATTTGGCTCAAAGAGAGAATATAAAACATATTTAGCTTCACAAAGAAATTTGTCTCACCCTATAGGGAAGTATGAGGGGAAAAGGGAAAGAAAATGGGGTGGCTAATAGAAGAGAGAACAGAAATAGATGGGGAAAGGGATAAGAAAGGGAGAGAGACTGTAAAAGGGGAGAGGTGCTTGAGGGACGTGGTTGTCAGAAGCAAAATACTAGGGAGGAGGGAAAGGAGAAAAGGAAAGAGAAAAGTATAAATGGGGGGAAACAACATGGCAAAAAATACAGTTAGTAGTTTTAACTGTGAATGTGAATTGGATGAACTCTCCCATAAAACGAAGCAGACAGAAGACTGAATTTACAAGAAACACTTTTAAAGCAAAGTGATACATACAAAGTAAAGGTAAAAGGTTGGAGCAGAATCTATTATGCTTCAGCTGAAGTAAGAAAAAAAAAGCAGGGGTAGCAATCCTGATCTCAGATCAATTCAAAGCAAAAATAGATGTAATTAAAAGAGGTAAGGAAGGAAACTACATCTTGCTAAAGGGTACCATAGATAATGAAGTAATATTAATACTAAACATATATGCATCAAGTGGTATAGCATCCAAATTCCTAGAGAAGAAGTTTAGAGAGATGCAAGAAGAATTAGACAGCAAAACTATACTAGTGGGGATGTCAAACTTGCTCTCTCAGAACTAGATAAATCAAACCACAAAATAAATAAGAAAGAAGTTAAACTGGTAAATAGAATTCTAGAGAACTTAAGTATAATACACATTTGGAAAAAATTGAATAGAGGCAGAAAGGAATATACTTTTTTCTCGGTGTTACATGGAACCTATACAAAAATTGACCATATATTAGGGCATAAATACGTCAAAACCAAATACAGAAAGGCAGAAATAGTAAATGCATCTTTTTCAGATTACGATAAAATAAAAATTACATGTAATAAAGGGCTAGGGGAAAATAGTTCACAAATTAATTGGAAATCAAATAATCTAATCCTAAAGAATGAGTGGTTGAAACAAGAAATCATAGACACAATTGATAATTTCATCCAAGATAATGACAAATAATGAGACATGCCAAAATTTATAGAATGCAGCCAAAGCATTTAATAGGGAAAATTTTATATCTCTAGATGCTTACTTGCATGAAATAGAGAAAGAGAAGATCAATAAATTGAGCTTGCAACTAAAAAAAACTAAAAAAAAGAACAAATTTTTAAAACCTAATTAAATACCAAATTCAAAATTCTGAAAATAAAAAAGGAGATTAATAAAATTGAAAGTAATAAAACATTGAATTAATAAAAAAAACCCTAAGAGTTGGTTTTGTGAAAAACAACAACAAAATAGATAACTTTTAATTAATCTGATTAGAAAAATGGAAAGAAGAAAATCAAATTGTTAGTATCAAAAGTGAAAAGGGAGAACTTTCCACCAGTAAAGAAGAAATTAGAGCAATAACTTCAGGAGTTATTTTGCCCAATTATATGCCAATAAATCTGACAATCTAAATGAAATGGAGGAATACTTACCAAAATATAAATTGCCCAGATTAACAGAAGAGGAAATAAATTACTTAAATAGTCCCATTTTAGAAAAACAAATTGAACAAGCTATTAATCAACTCCCTAAGAAAAAAATCTCCAGGGTCATGTAAATTTACATGTGAATTCTACCAAACATTTAAACAATGACTAATTCCAATACTATATAAACTATTTGAAAAAATAGGGAAAGGAGTCCTACCAAATTCCTTTTATGACATAGATATGGTGCTAATCCTGAAACCAGGTAGATTCAAAACAGAAAGAAAATTATAGAACAATTTTTCTAATGAATATTGATGCAAAAATTTTAAATAAAAATATTAGCAAAGAGATTACATCAAGTTATCCCCAGGATAATACACCTTGACCAAGTAGAATTTATACCAGGAATGCAGGCCTGGTTCAATATTAGGGAAACTATTAGCATAATTAACTATATCAGTAACCAAACTAATAAAAATCATATGATTATCTCAATAGATGCAGAAAAATATTTCACAAACTCCAACACCCATTCCTATTAAAAACACTAGAGAGTATAGGAATAAATGAAATTTTCCTTAAAATGATCAGTAGCATCTATTTAAAACCATCAGCAAGCATCATATATAATGGGGACAAACTAGAAACATTCCCAATAAGATAAGGATTGAAACAAGGTTGTTCACTGTTACAATTACTATTCAATATTGTATGAGAAATGTTAGCTTTGGCAATAAGAGAAGAAAGAGATTAAAGAAATTAAAGTAGGTAGTGAGGAAACCAAATTATCACTCTTTGCAGATGCTTTGCTGGTATACTTAGAGAATCCTAGAGAATCAACTAAAACCTATTAGAAACAATTCACAATTTTAGCAAAGTTACATTATACAAAATAAATCCATATAAATTGTCAGCATTTTTACATGTTACCAACAAAGTTCAGCAGCAAGAGTAACAAAGAAATTCCAGTTAAAATAATTGTAGATAATATAAAATATTTGGGAGAAAACCTGCCAAGGCAAAATCAGAAACTATATGAACACGATTACAAAACACTTTACACAAATAAAGTGAGATCTAATCAATTGGAAAAATATCAAGTGCTCATGGGTAGGCCGAGCTAATATAATAAAATGACAATACTACCTAAATTAATCTACTTATTCAGTGCCATAACAATCAAACTCCCAAGAAATTATTTTACAAGTCTAGAAAAAATAATAACAAAGTTCATCTGGAAGAACAAAAGGTCAAGAATGTCACAAGAATTAATGAAAAAAAAAAAAAGCAAATGAAGGTGGCCTACCTATACCAGACCTAAAACTATATTATAAAGCAGTGGTCATCAAAACTATTTGGTATTGGCTAAGAAAGAGTAGTCAATCAGTGGAATAATTTAGGTTCACAGGACACAATAGTCAATGACTATAGTAATTTAATGTTTGACCAACCCCCAAAGCCCAACTTTTGGGATAAGAACTCACTATTTGATAAAAATTGCTGGGAAAATTGGAAATTAATTTGACAGAAGCTAAGCATTGACCCACACCTAACACTGTATACCAAGAAAAGGTCAAAATGGGTTCGTGGTTTAGACATGAGTGATATTATAAGCAAATTAGGAAAACAAAATATAGTTTACCTCTCAGATATGTGGAGAAAGAAGGAATTTGTAGCCAAAGAAGATTTAGAGTACATTATTGAATACAAAATAGATAATTTTGATTATATTAAGTTAAAAAGTTTTTGTATATAACAAAACCAATGCAGATAAGATTATAAGGAAAGCAATAAACTGGGAAAAAATTTTATACTCAAAGGTTCACTTAAAGGCTTAATTTCTAAGATATATAGGGAATTAATTCAAATTTATAAGAATCCAAGCCATTTTCCTATTGATAAATGGTCAAAGAATATGAATAGACAATTTTCAAATGAAGAAATTGAAACTCTTTATAACTGTATGAAAAGATGCTTTAAGTCACTCTTGATCAGAGAAATTCAAATTAAGACAACTCTGAGGTATCACTACACACCTCTCAGATTAATATATTGTTGGTGGAATTGTGAATTTATCCAGCTATTCTGGAGAGCAATTTGGAAGTGTGCCTAAAGGACTATCAAACTGTGTATACCCTTTCAACCCTTTGTTTCTACTGAGCTTATATCCCAAAGAAATCATAAAAGAGAGAAAGGGACCCATATGTGCAAATATGTTTGTGGCAGCCCTTTTTGTAGTGGCAAGAAACTGGAAACTGAGTGGATGCCCATCAATTGGAGAGTGGCTGAATAAACTATGGTATATGAATGTTATGGAATATTATTGTTCTATAATAAATAGTCAGTAGGATGATTTCAGAGAAGCCTGGAGAGACTTACATGAACTGATGCTGAGTGAAGTTAGCAGAACCAGGAGATCATTGTACACGGCAACAACAAGACCATATGATGATCAATGCTGATGGACAGGGCTCTTTTCAACAATGAGATTTTTCAGGCCAGTTCCAATGATCTTGTGATGAAGAGAGCCATCTATACCCAAAGAGATCACTGTGGGAATGAGAGTAGATTACTTATGCAGCATAATTGTAGAAATATGTATAGAAGAATTGCACATTTTTAACATATATTGGATTATTTGCCATCTGGAAGAGGGGATGGGGGGAAAGGGAGACAAAAATTTGGAGCACAAGATTTTGCAAGGGTCAATGTTGAAAAATTATCCTGCATATGTTTTGAAAATAAAAAGCTTTAATAAAAAAAGAATAGAGAATAAGATCAATTGAGGAATGGCAGAACAAGTTATGGTATGTGAATGAAATGGAGTAATATACTATAAGAAAAAGAAGAAAAAGACAATGTCAGAGATGTCTGGGAAGATTTATATGAACTGATGTGGGGCAAACTGAAAAGAAACAACATTAAGTTCTGAAAGGCTTAAGAACTCTCATCAACACAATGAACTATCTACCTTCCATGAGTCTAAGATTAATGTTGAAACATCTACTCAACTTCCTAATAGAGAGATGATGGACTTATGAGTTTAGAAAGCAATGTTTTTTGGATGGCTGACGATTGTTTTATGATTAATTGTATTTTAAGTGGTTTCATCTTTCTTGCTTTCTTAATGGAGAGATAGGAGGGAGAAAATGAAGGCCTAAAAATAAAATAAAATTAACTTTAAAAAAAAAAAAGGAAATCTCTATTTAATGGAAGGAGTCTGTAATTCCCTTACTTCCTCTCAACCTGTCCCCCAAGAAATGGAATTCTTTGAATGAGTATTCTTTACCTCAGAGCTTTCTTTCTCAGGGGTATTTAGAGATGCAATTAGTGAATGTTTCTTAAGGGTTTGAGAAAATCAACTGAAAGGTGCTATGTAAATGCAAATTATTTGTGTAGGCACTGTCTTAGTGTCTTCTTTAATTTTGAAAAACAAATGTAAATTCTCTTGGCATTAAGATATATAAGTGACAAATCTAGGATTAGCTCCCAAAGACTATACAATTCAGCTCTTACATTGCATGATAATTTTTGTGATAATTTTTTTTGATGTACAAAATCTAGCCAGTTGTTACAAAACCATTTGTTATCTTTCACTTGGACTATTCCTGTTAGAAAGACTTTTTTTTAATGTGTTAGAATAATTTACTTATTATTATTTTTCCTAGTTACATGTAAAAACTGGTTTTGTTATACATGTACATTCATTTTTTACACATTTCCTTTTGTATCATGTGGGGAGAGAAAAATCAGAACAAAAGGGAAAAATCCATCCAAAGTTTATTGGGATTGCCTTGGATCACTGAACTGCTTAAGAGAAACAAATCTTTCATAGTTGATCATCACACAATCCTGTAATTGCAAGATTGTTTCTGTTTATTTCACTCAGTATCAGTCTGTATAAATCTTTCCAGATCTATCTAAAACCAGCCTGTTCATCATTGTTAATAGAACAATGATATTCCAATACATTCACATGCCATAACTTATTCAGTCATTCCTCAATTGATGGGCATCCTTGCCACTACAAAAAGAGCTGCTACAAACATTTTTGTACATGTGAGTCCTTTACCCTCATCTATGATTTCTTTCGGATACCAGCCCACTAGTGAAACTGCTGAATCAAGGGATATGCATAGTTTTATAGCTCTCTGGGCACAGTTCCAAATTGATCTCCAGAATGTTTGGATCAGTTCACCACTCTACCAATGATGTATTGTTGTCCCAGTTTTCCCACATCCCTCCATTTATCTTTTTTTTAATCATTTTTTTCCTTGTCATCTTAGCCAAAATGATAGATGTGAGGTACCTCAGAGTTATTTTAATTTCCATTTCTCTAATCAATAATGATTTAGGGCATTTTTTTTCATATGACTATAAATGGTTTTAATTTCTTCATCTGAAAACTGTTTCTTCATATCCTTTGACTATTTATAAATCTGGAAATGGCTTATATTCTTATAAATTTGAATCAATTCTCTATATACTTTAGAAATGAGACCTTTAGCAGAAATATTGGCTGTAAAATGTTTTTCCCCCAGCTTTCTGCTTCCCTTCTAATCTCGGCTGCATATACTTTTGTTTGTGCAAAGCCTTTTTAATGTAATTAAAATTATCTATTTTGTATTTCATAATTTTCTCTAGTTCTTCTTTGCCATAAATTCCCCTTTTCTACAAAGATTTAATCTGCAAACTATCCTTTGCTCTCCTAATTTGCTTGCAGCGTCACCCTTTACAACTAAATTATGTATCCATTTTGATTTTATTTTGGTATGGGGTGTGAGATGTGAGTCTGTGCTGAATTTCTGACATATTATTTTCCAGCACTCCCAGCATTTTTTATTAAATAGTGAGTTCTTATCTGAGAAGATGGATTCTTTTGCTTTATCAAAGAATAGATTACTATAGTCATTGGTTATTGCATCATGTGTATCTAACCTAACCTAGTACCAGGATGGTTTTACTGCTTTATAGTAGAGTTTTAGGTCTGGTACTGCTAGGTCATCATTCATTGCATTTTTTCATTAATTTCCTTGATATTTTTGATCTTTTCTTTTTTCCAGATGAATTTTTTTATTATTTTTTCTAACTCTATAAAATAATTTTTTGGCAGTTTGGTATGGCACTGAATAACTACACTAATTCAGGTAGGATTAGCATTTTTATTATATTAGCTCAGCCTACCCATGAGCAATTGATATTTTTCCAATTGATTAGATCTCACTTTATTTGTGTGAAAGGTGTTTTGTAATTGTTTTTATATAGTCCCTGGGTTTGTCTTGGTAAATAGATACCCAAATATTTTATTTTATCTATAGTTATTTTAAGTGGAATTTCTCTATCTCTTGCTACTGGGCTTTGTTGGTAACATGTAGAAATGCTGATGATTTTTTAAAATAGTTTTTTGGTTTGTTCTCTAGGATCCTCTAAGTATACCAATACCATTCTTCAAAGAATGATACTTTTATTTCCTCATTACCTACTCTAATTCAGGAAGGGAGATTTTAATAAATTAACAGAGGAAATGATTTAATTTTCCTTTCTTCTTTTGTTACCTTTCACTAACAGACAAGGCCTGGAACTAAGTTTTGATAATCTTGTCCCCAATCTGAAAGGAAGGAGGCAAGAGCACAATACTGATACAAAGGGGAAAAAGCACATTTTAGTGAGATGTTATGAGTTTTGGAGAGGTTATCATAGTCAAAATAGTATCTATGTGAATTGAGTGTCTCTCTTCAACTGTTCTGTTTTGGGTCTATGTATTCCACCCTATTCTCTGTAAAATTTTGAGATTTATTACAATAGCAAAGCATTAGTAAAATTTTACTGTTATAAAAATCATTAGCTAATTTTTCTATGATGGCTCATTGACTTTTTTATTTATTTTCTACCACAATATGTTTTAGAAAATTAAGAGGATATCATTATGATATAAAACTTTGTTAAAATCAGTTTCAATAGCAGATTATGTTCTTGGGAATGGTGATGTAAGTTAATTAAATACAATCAGTTCTGCTATAACTGGGTATATGTATTCCCCAAAGCACTGATATGCAGAATTGAGCAATAAAAACCACAAAGCTTTTGGCAAAAATAGGGTTAGGGACTCAAAGTTCAATGACACATTAAAAAATGGTTACCTAATAAAATAATAGCACAATTTTATATATATTTTTGTGCCTGTCTCAGTTTCCCTCAGTTACTGTCTTTTCCTCAGTTATTGTCTCAGTTTCCTTCAGTTGCAGTTGCAGTCTCCCTTAATTGCTCTGTCCCAGAATAGAAATCCCCACTTCCTGACCTTCAGAAATAATTGGACTCACATTCCAAAGTAATCATAAAACCTCCAGATGGTCAGCATCGACCTACCCTTATCTGCATGACCTAGACGAAGTAGTCTTCTTTGCCAAGGCATCCCTTACTCCTACCTGTCAGAACTGAATTTATGGTTTCCTTGGATACCAGATGTGTTCAGCTGTTCCCAAGAGTTCTTTGTTTCCCCGTGGGCCATGGAGATTATAAAAACTAGTGTTCTCCACCAATGAAGTGCTGAGTACTTTGTATTCAGTCGGCTGACTGTGTGTCAGTCTCTGGCCTGGACTTCATGCTTTGAGACATGAGTCCCACCAGTCCTGATCCATCGATATGGATTCTGAACTCTCAATTAACATCATTAAGCATTGCCTAATTTCTACTGTGTGATACTGCCTCAGTTTCTCCCTGAGCATTACATATTAAATAGTTAAAATATATAAATATGACAATAAATAGCATTTATTTTGGACAATTGGTGGCCTTGGGTGCTGTTTGACCTGCAACCTGATTCCTATAGACTTGGCTGGCAAAGTCTGAACAAGTTGGGCAAGTGAAAACACTGAGCTTTGGGAGATGGAAAAGTGGACTAAACTTCCTCTACTTATAGATCCCATTGCTCCAAGAAGACATACAGAAATTATGGCAATTTACCTTATAAAAGACCTGAAGTTTTCTTCAGAAATTTGGCATCAGAAAAATTGCAAATTTTGAGTTACTATGAAGGGATACAGTTTTCTGCATTCTTCCTGTTTCTCAATAAAGAAATTGGCAGAGGCAAATTCAAAATGTGAATTGTGTTCAAAATGTTCTCTATTAAAATCAATTGAATTGGTCCAAATTTGAGTTTTACACTTGTTAGAACAAAACTATTTCAATTCAATTTGGTAAATGTTTGTAGGAAATGCAAAGAAGAACAAATATGATTTTTCCCTTAGAAATAATATTATCATAGAGAAGTTAAATTCTTCTTTAAGGATCATAAGTTGGCTATCTCTCCAACTTTTAATTGAAATGATTGCAAACATCATATTTTTTCAACTCTATCTGCAACTGTGACATAGTAAGGGGTTGAAAGGATATATAAATCAAGTAAATAGGGCAATATAGTTGTATCTCCTGGCCCAGGCCCAGTTTCCATACCTAATTCTGAACTTACACAAGAATGTGTCTAAATCTTTAGGACCTATTTAAAGGGGTCATATTCTCTCTCTCCCTTCATTAGGCTTTAACTTGGAGTTTACTTTAAGAAAATCTCAATAAGCCCATTTAGAGTTCTCTTGGCAAAGATAATGAAGTAGTTTATAATTTTTTTTTCTCCAGTTCATTTTATTGATGACAAAACTGAGGCAAATGGAGTTAAATGACTTGCCTAGGGTTACACAGTAATAAATGTCTGAGGCCAGATTTGAACTCGTGAAGATAAATCTTCCTTATTGTAAGCCCAGTGTTCTATCCATTGTACCACCTAACTACCCAGACATTTTCTCTAAATATGGTATAAGGGAAAGAGGATGATTCTTCAACTTAATCCTGCCATTCCCCAGCTCAGTTGATGTAGTCATACAATATAATCGAACTCCTGAAGTTTTAATGTGTTAACAAGGCATAATACCCAGTGATCTATTTATGAGGTCCAAACACCTGCCTGATTGAATTAAGAAGGGAACAATGCTACTGGCTGAGTATACAAATTACCTACATCCCTGAGGGCTTTAAATAAATAGCTAAACCCACTTAGTAGTCAGTGAACTTTCATTAAACCCCTTCTAAAAAAAAAAAAAAGGTTTAAAAATAGTGCTTGCTTTCAGTGAGGTCACAGTTTAAGGGGGAATAAACATGAAAACAACTACAGGTAAGACATATACAGGATAAATTGGATATAGTATTTTATTTTCAAAGATCAGCCTCCTCTCTCCCATTTCTGTGCTCCTCCACCTCTTATTAAAGTAAGAAAAACAAAACTCTTGTTACAAGCATATATAGTCAAGCAAAACAAAATTTTTCATTGATCATATTGAAAAAAAAACCCAGCCTCAATTGCATTCTAAGTCTATTATCTCTCTGTCAGTAGGCGGGCAATATGTTTCATCATAAATTCTTAGGATTTGTGGTTGGTCATTGTGTTGATCAGAATTCCCTTATTTCCTTCTTTCCTTGGTTTTTTCATTCCTCCTTTTCTTCTATTTTTTCCTTTCTCTCTTTCCTCTCTTTCCATTCTCTCTTTTTTAAAAAATATTTTGTTTTTACTAGCCAAGATCTCCTCTCTCACCTTTCTCCCTTAACACCCTCCCCCACACTGAGAACAATTCAAAACAAAACCCCATTACAAATATATATAATTGATCAAAATAAACTTCCACTTTGACCGTGTCTTTTAAAAATATTTATCTAATTTTGCTTTCACTTCTCTATCAGAACACAAGTAGCATGGTATATATTTAATTCTCTGAAATCCTAGTTGGTCTTTACGCTGATAAAAATCTGGCACATTTATATACTATATACAAAAACGTATTTCATCACATTTATGGACTATAATTTGTTAATCTATCCATCCCCCAATTTATGGGCACCTTAAAGGAAATTCCTATTTTTTGTTCTCTTAGAAAGAGTTATATTTTTTCTCCATTTTTACTATTTATTTTGCTTAGAAATAACTCTTTCCTTAATATACTCTTTAATTCTCCTTCCCTCTTTCCCCCTTTCCCTCCTATCCTCATTGTTGAAAGAATTAGATTTCTGTACTCAATTTATGTATTCTTTTTTTTCTGACCTGTTCAGATGAGAGTGAGGTTTAGATGTTAGCCACTCTCCTTTCCTCATCCATTCTCCTTATTTATATAGATGTTTACTTGTGCAGCTTGATTATATGAGATAATTTTCCTAACTTTCTTTTCCTTTATTCCCCTGCCTCCAACATATTTCTCTTCTCTCTTTCTGTTCTTTTTTTAAGATCATCAGGACCTAAGAAAACCATTCCCAGGCCTTGTCTAATTGGACTCCTTCTATGAACCATGATGATGATGGGATTTAGAGGGGACTCATCTATCATCTCTCCATATTTAAATATAAGTAGTTTATCTTTGTTTAGTTCTTCACTCATGTTTATCTTTCTATGTTTTTCTTAATTCAAAATTTTTATGCAGCTCAGATCTTTTTTATCAGAAATATTTAGAAGTCCCCTATTTCATGAAAAATCCATTTCCCCCTTATAGCATTATATTCAGTTTTGTTGGCTGAATTATTTTTTTGCTAAAAGCTCATGCTCTTTGACCTCTGGAATATTATATTCCAAGTAAAACACTCCTTAATAGTAATGGCTGTCAAATGTCAACAATGTCATGTATGATCCTGACTGCAACTCTTTGGTATTTAAATTCTTTCTTTTTGGTTTCTTACAGTCAGCGGTTTTTTCTTTGATCTAGAAGCTCTAGATTTGGGCTATGAAATTCCTGAAAATCTTTACTTTGGGTTTATTTCAGAAAATCATTGGTAGATTCTTTCTTTGGATGCTTTGCCCTCTGGTTCTAAGGAATGAAGGCAGCTGTCTTTTAAGATTTCTTGAAATAGGATATATATATATATATATTTTTTTTTTGGTTATAGTACTCAGATAGTCCAATGATTCTTAAATTTTTTAAATTTCAATTTTTTCCAGGTTAATTTTCTTTTTTTGCTATGAAGGGACAACTTACAATTTCTTCTTTTGTTTCCTTCTAATTATTTTTGACTTTGTTTTTTAATATTTCTTGTTATCTCAGGAAGTCATTAGCTTTCTGATTTCCATGAGCAAGATTTTGTATCTCTTGTTCAAAACTAATTCCCTTTCTAATATATTCTGTAATGCTCAGGGAGAAACTGAGGCAGTATCACACATTGGAAATTAGTTAATACTTTATTGATGTTAATTGAGAGTTCAGAATCCATAGCTATGGATCTGGACTGCTGGGACTCGTTTCAAAGCACACAGGCCATTGTGAGTTTAGACTGATAGACATACTAGCTGACTGGATCTCAAGCAGGTCCAACAAATAGTAAGTTTGGTTACAGGATTCTTATAGGATTCTTGGGAATAAAGAGCTCACGAGGCAGAAGGAACAGAAGGAGAGGTTGAGAATTAAGGGGGTGGGGTGAAGGGGAGAAATTGAGTTCCAGGAAGGGCTATCAATTCAATTCTGACAGGTAGGGGGTAGAGGAAGCTTGAGAAGGAACTGGGAAACAGGAAGTCTGAAGCCAAAAAGATAAGGGATATGTTGAGATGGACCATCTGGAGGTTTTACGACTCCTTTGGAATGCTAGCCCAATTCCTCCCGACGCCCAGCCCGGGGGGGGGGGGTTGCTGCTGTGGCAGAACAATTAAGGGAAACTGAAACAGAGCAACTGAGGGAAACTGAGACTTGGAAGTGTGGCACAACACTTCCATAACTTTGATAAAATTGTGATGGGATGCTCCAGATACTGCAGAAAAAATAATATGGTACAACACATAATTGAAATTTCTTGGTAAAATGTCCATCACTCTCCAACTCTATTCCAGAAAGTTGGCACCAGAAAAATCAGGGGGAAGAAAACAGCTTAAAATTTGAAACTTCATTTTGTTGAGTTTTTTTTTTAGGAGCACACTCAGTTTTTTTTTTCTTTACTAGACTTGAAATAGAAGTTTTCAACACCTTTTGTAGTTGGAAATATTGCTTCAAATAAAGAACGAGGGTGCTGGCATAAATAAAGAAAGCAAGATGTAGATTGACAAAGTTATTTTCAGAAAAATACAGCTACATTATTTTTGAAATGTGCATACTAAAATTAATAAAAATGACAAGTAGAAAAGTCATTAAACTAAAAAGCGAGAGGATTGTAGGTGTAATATTCATTGTAACAACAGTGAGTATTTAAATAGATTTTATCAAATGCTAAAGAAAAATCATTAGTGTTTTATTTTAAGAGACTAATCAACCAATTTACAACTGCCACTGCTTATTCAAGATATTTAAGATTATCATATGTCTATGAATAATTGGTAATTTTATTAACTTTATCAACTGCATATTTAACTTAATTGCTAGTTAAGTGATTGAGTTATGATACTGAGATAGGATAACTACCTATCTCAGTGTTATTTTCTCTTTCTAATAAAGAAGAAATCTAAGAATTAATACAGTAAAATAATTGGTCAGATCATTAATCAATTATAATTACTTCCTGGATTATTATGCCAAATACATTCCATTTACTGTATATTTTCCATAAATAAGTTATATATTTCTTAGTGAGAAGAGTGGAGAGGGAGGGGAAAAAGTTAGAATATGAATTTTTTTAATGAATTAAAATATGGAAAAATAAAATATCAAATAAAAATTGTTCTATTTTTTTTATTTTTTGCAAGCATTTTTTCTCCCTTCCTTGTCCTTCTTCCAATTAAACAATAAAACATCACTATTCCTATCTCCCCTCCCCTCCTTCTCCCATTGTAATGGCTCTCTATTACCTTTAGGATAAAATATAAAAACTTCTGGGTTTTTTAAGCCCTTCATAACTTTATTTTCTACCTTTCTACCCTTCTAATACTTCACTTACCCCCATATTTTGTGCAATCCAGTGACAATGGCCTCCTTTCTATTTCCTGAATACCAGAGTCCATCTCCCAATTCTGTGTAGTTTTACTGGCTGTCCCCTGTGCTTGAAATTCACTCCCTTTTCTTTTTTTGACTCCTGGCTTCCCAGGCTTTCTTCAAGTCTCAGATACAATTTCACCTTCTGCAAGAAGTCTTTCCTGGTCCTCCTTAATTCTACAATCTCTTCCATTGGTTATCTACAACTTAGCTTGTATATATCTTGTTCATAAATAGCTGTTTGCATGTTGTATTCCCTCATTAGACTATAAACTCCTTAAAAATAAGGACTTTTTTTTTAACCCTTCTTTGTATCCTCAGTGCTTTGCAAAGAGACTGGAACATAGTAAATACTTAAGAATTGGCTACTGACTTGATTATAATTTTTTTTACATAAACATCCTTTTACTCTTTCTTTTGCCTGAGTGGTAGAGCTGTATCAAAAGGCAAACATAGTTTAGTGAATTTTTGTTCATACTTACAGATTGTTTTCTAGAATGGCTAGAGCCATTCATAGCTCCATCAACAATTAATCATTTTGTTTTCTAGTAGCTCTTCCAACATTTGTTAGGTATTTTTTGTCATCTTTACCAATCCAATAAGTCTAAAATAGAATCTCTATTATTTGTGATTTGGAGCTTTTTTTTTCATGTAGTTATAAACAGCTTGAATCAATTTTAATTTATTACCTACTTTAATAAAAAGGTTATTTATGATGAACTTTTGTGTTACCAGTGCTTTGCTGGGAGTAGCTGAAGATAGTAATTATTTGTTAAATTTATTTATTTAGCATTTTTCCCTAGTTATATTTAAAACAATATTTTTTAAACATTTGTTTTTAGAACTTTTGAGTTCCAGATTCTTTTCCCTTACCCCCACCCCCAACACTCATTAAGAAACTACAAGTGCAGTTATGTAAAACATTTCCATAAAAGCCATGTTGTGAGAGAAAACAGATTTCTCACCTCAAAAAAAAAAGTTAAAAGAAAGAAAAAGAGACAGACAAACAGACAGAGGCAGAGAAACAGAGAGGGAAAGAGGGAGGGAGGGAGAGAGAATATACTTCAATCTATATTCAGACACATAATCTCTTCCTTCTCTGGGTATGGATAGGATTTTTCATGGAAAGTCTTTTAAATTAGTTGTGAAGCATTGTATTGCTGAGAATAATAGCAAAGTCATTTACAACGGATCATTCCAGAACATTGCTATTTCTTTGTATACAGTACATTTCATTTTGCTTGAGTTCATACAGAGCTTTCCAGATTTTTTTGAGAGCATTCTGCTCATCATATCCCATAGAACAATGACTTCCCATCATAATCACATACCACAATTTATTCAGTCATTCCCTAATTGATGATCATCCCCTCAATTTTCAATTTTTTGCCCTGAGAAGAGAACTTCTATAAATATTTTTGTATATATAGGTGCTTTTCCTTTTTTCCTTTTAATCTCTTTTGGGATTCATGCCTAGTAATGATATTATTAGGTCAAAGGATATACATGAATTTATAGCTCTCTGGGCATTGATTGTATCTTTTGAGTATTTATATATTGAGGTATAGCTCTTTTTTAAAAAATAAATTTGACCCAGTTTCCTCTATGTTTGAGAAATGGAGCCTTATCAGAGAAACTTGCTTCAAAATTCTTTTTATAATTACTATTGTTTAATTGCATTTCCCCCACTTATTCTATTCTTTTTCTTTCTTTTCATCCCGTTCATTCTCAAAAATGTTTTGTTACTGACCACTCCCTCTACTAATATGCCCTCTTTTTTATCACCTTCCTCTGTTCCCTTATCCCATTCCCCTTTTTCTTTCCTGAAGGGTAAGATAGATTTCTATATTCATATTGAATGTGTATGTTATTTCCTCTTTGAGCTAATTCTGATGAGAGTAAGGTTCATTCACCTTTTCCTCCCCCTTCGGTAAATTTTTTCCCTCTTTTTATGGCAGATAATTTACACCATTCCATTTCTCCCTTTCCCTTTCTCCCAGTACATTTCTCTTTCATCCATTAATTTCATTTTTTAAAAAAGATATTATCCTTTCATATTTAATTCACATAATTTAATTCACACAGGTGTGAACCTGTGTCCTCTGTCTGTCTATATACACCTAACTGCCATAGTAATGAGAAAGTTCTAATGAGTTAATCATCTCCCCTAGTAGGAATGTAAATAGATAAACCTTATTAAGTCTTTTTTTGATATCTCTTTCCTCATTACCTTCTTATGTTTCTCCTGAGTTCTGTATTTGAAAATGAAATTTTCCATTCAGCTCTGATTTTTTCATCTTGAATGCTTGAAAATTTTCTATTTCATTGAATTTCCACCTTTTCCCCTGAAGGATTATATTCAATTTTCCTGTGTAGGTGATTCTTGGTCGTAATCTTAGCTCTTTTGTTCTCTGGAATATAATATTTTAAGTCCTATTCTTTTTTATGATAGTTTTTTACTTTCAAAATATATGCAAAGATGGCTCTCAACATTCACCCTTGCAAAACCTTGTGTTCCAATTTTTTCCCTCCCTTCTCTCCTTCTCCTTCCATAGAAAGCAAGTAATTCAATATGTGTTAAACATGTGCAGTTCTTTTATACATATTTCCAGTTATGCTTCACAAGAAAAATCAGATGAAAAGGGAAAAATGGGAAAGAAAAAAAGCAAGTAAACAACAACAAAAAAGGTGAAAATGCTATGTAGTGATCCACACTTAGCTCCCACAGTCCTCTCTCTGGGTGTAGATGGCTTTCTTCATCACAAGATCATTGGAACTGGCCTCAATCATCTCATTGTTGAAAACAGCCATGTTCATCAGAATTGATCATCGAAGTTCTTAGTCTTCTTGTTGCTGTGTATAATGATCTCCTGGTTCTGCTCATTTCACTCAGCATCAGTTCATGCAAGTCTCTCCAGGCCTCTCTGAAATCGTCCTGCTGGTCGTTTCTTACATAACAATAATATTCCATAACATTCATATACCATAATTTATTCAGCCACTCTCCAATTGATGGGCATCCCTTCAGCTTCCAGTTTCTTGCCACTACAAAAAGGGCTGCCACAAACAATCTTGCACATGTGGGTCCCTTTCTCTCCTTTTAGATCTCTTTGGGATATAGGCCCAGTAGAAACACTGCTGGGTCAAAGGGTATGCACAGTTTGATAACTTTTTGAGCATAGCTCCAAATTGCTCTCCAGAATGGTTGGATCCGTTCACAGTTCCACCAACAATGTATCAGTGTCCCAGTTTTCCCACATCCCCTTTAATATTCATCATTATCTTTTCTTGTCATTTTAGCTAATCTGAGAGGTATGTAGTGATATCTCATAGTTGTATTAATTTTCATTTCTCTGATCAATAGTGATTTAGAACATTTTTTTCATGACTATAAATGGTTTTAATTTCTTCATTTGAAAATTGTCTGTACATATCTTTTGACTTTATCAATTAGAGAATGGTTTGAATTCTTATAAATTTGAATCAATTCTCTATATATTTTAGAAATGAGGGCTTTATCAGAACTCTTGGATGTAAAAATTTTTTTCCCAGTTTATTGCTTTCTTTCTAATCTTGTCTGCAATTGGTTTTGTTTGTACAAAAACTTTTTAATTTAACATAATCAAAATTATCCATTTTGCATTCCATAATGTACTCTAGTTCTTCTTTGGCCACAAATTCCTTCCTTCTCCACAAATTTGAAATATAGACTATTCCTTGTTCTTCTAATTTGCTTATAGGATTAGTATGTCTAAATTATGAACCCATTTCAACCTTATCTTGGTACAGGGTGTTAGATGTGGGCCAATGCCTAGTTTCTGCCAGGCTCTTTTTTTAAAATCATGACTCTCAGATAGATCAATACTTTTTAATTTAATTAATCAGTCTCCTGGATTTATTTTCTGGTCAGTTGTTTTTCCACTGAAATATTTCATTTTTTATATTTTTGATATTGTTTTATAATATCTTGGTTTCTCATAAACTCATTGCTTTTCATTTGCTCAATTCTAATTTTTAAGGAATTATTTTCCTCAGTGACCTTATGTACCTCTTTTTCCATTTCACCAATTTTGCTTTTAAAGGCATTCTTCTCATTAGCTTATTTGTATTTTTTTTTTGCACCACTCTCAGTTCTTTTCTTAATTTTTCCTCTTCTTTTCACTTGATTTTCAACATTACTTTTGAGCTCTTCCATAGCCTAAGACTAATTCTTATTTTTCTTGGAGGTTTTGGATGTAGGAGCTTTGACTTTGTTATCATCTTCTGAGTGTGTGTTTTGATCTTCGTTGTCACCATGATAACTTTTAATTGTCAGAAACCTTTTCTGATGTCTGCTGCTCATTTCCCCAGACTATTACTTGGCTTTTTATTCTTTATTAAAGTAGGGCTCTGTTTTCAGGGTGGAAGGTGCATTGTTCCAAACTTTGCAGGTTTGTGCAGCTGTTTTCTAGCAACCTAGAAAGTTGCCCTCTTTTCTGCCCTGGAGCTGTGAGGAGTCCCTTCCCCACAGTAGCTGTGAGATCTAGTGAACCAGAGTCCTGTGCTACTGGGGCCAGGCCAGGGATGGGTTTGCCCTGCTGGTGCTGGGATTGTGGTCTGGACTCCCACCCAGCTGCCACAGACTTTTGATGCTGGGCTGAGAGGTCTCGAAGCTGCTGATTCACAGATCCCTAGATCCTTTCCTATTTTATTGGCATGGGGCAGAAGCTAGGGCTGGGGCTGCACACTGGACTCCCACTCTAGGACCTTTTCTGCTGCCCTTCTAAGTTGCCTTCAGCTGGAAAATGTTCTACTCCATCTTTTGGGGTGTTCTGATGCTCTAAAATTTGTTTAGAGTCATTATTTGGAGCAGTTTGGGGAAGAGGCTGGGCAAGTTCCTGCCTTCTTTCTGCTATCTGGGCTCCATCTTTGTTATCTTTTTCTTGATATCTTATCAGGGAAAATGGTATTCATCCTGGTCCCAAATAGATTGTTCAGCAGTCATTCAGTATTTGAGGTGTAGCAGATAAATATAATTATAGACCAACGTGTGTGGTGAGGTTGGAGGCCTTTGACTGATTCCACCCTCCTTTGGGATCAAAAGACTGGGATTTTTCCCACTTTGGAGACCACCATGATGAAGCATAATTAGGGATGATTGTCAGAATTTTGTTCTTATGAGGGATAGGATTAAATAATGGGCAATGAACTAGGTCAACACAGTTGTGCAACTTCCACTCTGATCAGAAACATGTAATCAAGAAGACAGGTATCAATAATCCCCTTAGATTTGAGCAGGGATTTTGAGTTGAACAGTGAACACTTCTCTCCTTTGTTAACAGGGATGAGATTGAGAAAATTTAATCCAGAGCAGGAAGTGTTTGCCTAGGCCAATAGTTCCCCAAATATGGTCTGGGAACCCCTGGGGTGCTCAAATCTTTGGGAAGTCAAAAAACTATTTTCACTATAACAGAGAAATCCAAATTGCAAATACTGATAAAATCTGGATAAAAAGTTTTAAGAGCAAGGGGGCCCTGAGACCAAAATGTTTGATAACTACTGGGTGAGGACAGTACTGAGGGATGAACTACAAATCATGGTAAGGTTGAAAAGTTTTGGGACTGAGGCATCAGATATTTGAATGTTAGGTTCTAGCTGGACAAGAATATTCAGAGCTTTTAATCATGGAAACAGCACCTGTGAAGGAAGAGCACATTTCACTTTTTCTTATATATTGAGGTAGAGGAGTTGGTTATAGGACTTCAATTTGGGCATGTAGGAAGCTAAGGTGTTTGAAGCGTAGTTCTTAGGAGTTAAAATAAATTTGTGGTAATTTATTGAGAAAGGTGGAAAATGATGAGTTCTAGTAGGTAACTATCACCAGGAACTGGATTGTGCACTCTGAAAGTGAGATAACTAAATGATGGAAAATTTTAAGTATGAAAAATACCATTTGTGAGGCAACAGGTAGGAAAGTCCTTTTGTAAAGTGAAAAAATGGGAAGTCAATTATTTTTAGAAAAAATATTCTAAAATTATTTGATTTGAAAAGCTCAAATGATTTGTCAGGCGAGTTCATACTGGAGTTTAATATAGTTAACAGTGATGAGCCTCTGATCACTTACTCTGTAAATAGTGATCCCAAATTAATTTTTTCTAAGTGAAGATCAATCCAATAAAGACATGCATTTTTTAACAAAAAGTTTATTACCAAAATACAATATTAAAGTCAATACAAGACAAACTCCTGTAAAGCAAAATAAATTATTCTAACATTGTACAGTATCAGAAGGTAGTAAAAGAAGCATTGTTGAATTTGCTTCATAGTTCTGGTTCCATCATGAACACAATCCTAGAATTTTAGGCTTTTAAGGCATGCAGCTTAATGTGCTGGATAATTTTATAAAATGCAGATCATCCTATTTTAATAAGATACAGTGTTAAAATTAACTGTAGTCTTTACATGTCAGTTTTCTAAAGATTTTAATGCTTTGGCTATAAAAGCAGTGCCATAGTGTTATACAATGCTTATTTCTTAAAAAAATACAATATCCATATCCATGAATATTAAACTCAAATTTCTATTAAATATATTTTACATAACATTACTTTGAGCACCTGCTGTACATTTTTAAGGATTAATGATTAAATAAGAGCTTGTGAAAATTGGAAAATCTATGAATCTTCAGATAGGCATTTGCTCTTCCTTGTCAATCCAAGTACATTATAGAATGATGAAATGTAAACAGAGGGACCCACCTTTTTTGCTTCACTAGTATAGACAACTCAAGTGATTTTGGAATGATTTTTCTTCTATCTCGAACAGAAATAAAAGTATTTAGAACAAAATTTATAGTGTCACTAAATTAAACTGGCTAGCCAGAGAATTGAAAATGTAAGGCTCAAGTATAACATGATAAAATAATTTTCTGGTTGTTAATGTGCCATAGCACAAAACACAAAAGGGACTCTGGACCATCAAAGAAATAACACTATTATTTATAGCATTATCACCTCTCACTCAAGTAACTTCTTCAAAAGTTGCTTTCAGGATTCTGGAAATCTTAAGTGTGTAGAGTTATTCAAAATAGTTTTGTATGAAGATCTTGTACTACTGAAATCACTAATCTCTTCTTTTGTAATAAAATGGGTTCCTATTTGTTATTTTAATGTCTAATGATACTGAAATTACAGTCTTGACATAAGAATATCTAGAATGCTTTCTTGTTTTTTTTAAAAGCATTTGATTATTTGGGTTGACAGTTAACTTCAGATATATCACAGAATAATGTAAAGTAAAATTCTGTGGAATCAAACCAAGTCTTCATGTAAGTTTCATGACAATTTTTGTGGCCTTCACTTTCTTTCCATTACCTATGACAATTTTAAAATTCATGATCTCATGTGGAAGATGTAAGGAACAAT
The DNA here is from genome assembly GCA_023553655.1 of Myrmecobius fasciatus. Taxonomy (NCBI): domain Eukaryota; kingdom Metazoa; phylum Chordata; class Mammalia; order Dasyuromorphia; family Myrmecobiidae; genus Myrmecobius; species Myrmecobius fasciatus. The sequence continues at coordinate 126,867 of JAJPUD010003231.1, forward strand.
TAATGGAACTGGTTTGAGAACACTAAAAAAAGCAAATTTAAAAAAGGAGAGGAGGAATTACTAGGGTTTCCCCTCCAAAATAATTAAAATGGGAACTATGAAAATGAATTTCTATGTTGCATATTTAATGTGGGAATTCCTTAAAGTTGTCCTTCTACATTTAAAACAACAAAAAACCTAAAACACTGTATCCTCTAATTTTACAGAAATGACTGGAAATAAAAATGCCTGGCCCACAATATCAGTGCTGACCATTGTGATGACAATGGTATCATTTAAAATATTTGTCTCTAATTCAAAATTAATTATATTGACTTTTGATTCTGAAAAGATGACACTAAGAAAATGTAAAATTCTTGTTTACCCCACACACATTGAATTCAGTGATACATTTATTACAAATGTTTTGCAATTAAAAAAAATCTTAAAATGGACTTAAAATTCAATAAAAGAGTAAAAGGCAATTTTAATGAACTATATGACAATGCTGTAAAAATCTTAATTTTATTTAATATACTTATGCATGTGTAACCTAAGTCATAGTCAAATTATAATGTAAAAAACACATCAGACAGTGCTGCAACTTAAAGTATTCCATAAGGATACCTTAAAAATTTAATTCCATTTTGTAGACTTTGAAGCTTATTCTGCTACCTCAAGAAAGAAGTGTATATACAACACCCCCAAGAAATTCTGAGTTGCCCAGCATCACAGTCTTTGATCAGGAAGATATTAGAAAATAAATGCAGAAATAGCACCATGAACATGGTGCACTGGGAGTACACCAGCCTTTCAGATCTGTAGTTACAGCTTATTTCTGTAACAGAAATTACGCATAAATACGTGATAATAAATACAAAAAAAAATATCGTTCTTGCTATCACTCTTTGAAATACATTATAATAAAGTTTCTTACACCAAAGTTGTAATTTGTGAAAAACTAGAAGGGAGAATTGCACCTATGTGATAGCAGGTTTCAAGGCAATTGCCTTAAAAAAAAAATGCTCTTCATATCTCTCCCTCATAGAACATTAAACTTTTCTATATTTTTCTTAGGTATATATTCTCGAAGACTATTAAACCCTGTTTAAACTTCTATAAGCGATTTGCATTTTTCAGGATACAGCACTTATGCTTACTATCCCACTTTTGCAGGTAAATATAAAACCATGAAATTCATAAACTTTACAAATTAAAAAATAACAGAAACCCTCATTTTAAGTGCCATCAAATTTCTCCCTCTTTATCTTCCGAAATGATTTAAAGAGAAACCATTTATCAAGGAAAAATTATCACACACTTTCTTACTCGGAGGGTGACTGTCAGAAAAATTGTTTAGCAATCAACAAATTAAATTCTTCATATTTAAAGTTTTAATAAACTTCTACCTGGTAGCATGCCTGCTTTTACTTGGGAGGTGGGGCTGAATGGTCTTCCTGTTTATAAAATTACAATGTTCTGAATATCACTGAGCCTTTTAGTGGCAACATGAGTATGTTACTTTTGTAGTTATTTCCATAAAATCGGATTTCTGATTTTTAGAGGGTAATTTTCTGATATGTTTCCCTTATCCCTCCTTAAAGATGACCCCATACACATAAATTAAGATACTTTAAAAATGTCTACTTGCAAACTAAATTTGAATATAGAAGATGCTAAGTTTTGTGTTCATAAACATAGGGTTGAATATTATTTATGTCAAGCCTGACTGGATGACTATTTCCTTTTAATTCAGTATGGGATTCCAAATATTAACTCCAAAGATAATTAAGGTGCTGAAAAGACTCTACTATCCCAGAGTCCACTTGACCTTTGCTTTCTTTCTGATCTTGCCCCCCTTTTTAGTAACACTGAGAACAGACCTAGTTTTTCTTAAGAAAAATTCCTCCCTACTCCAAGAGTTATTATGCCATCAGCTGGAAAGGATAGATAACTTTTGCCAAAAAACAAATGAAGTATTTTTACTACAATTGTTCCTGAAAACACTTTATATCAATTCCTTTGTTCAGGTCTACAAAAGATATTTGAAAATGCAAACATTTGGCACAAGATGGAGGAATACAGGATCAATAGCAACTTTTGTTTCCTCATTTGCTCCCCAAACTGGGACTATTTATTTTTTTTATTAAGTACTGCCCATTTAGAGTTCCTTCTCTTATTGTAATAGGGATTTAGTTCACCAAAGTCATACTTTCCATTTACAAAAATATCACTCAAGGAATTTCCTCTTTATCCAGTACTTCAATTGATATTAACAAAGATAGAGCTGCTGCCAAGGAAATTACTCCAACTAATTTGTGCTTAGAGTTGAGTTGTGGTCCTTATTTAGAATGATGTTTATAATTTCACCCTCATGCTCTTTCATATGATCTAAGAGATTTTCCTTGCTAGTAGATTCAAAACCACAAATGCAACAACAGAATAGCAAAACACAGTATTCCATATTAGGAGGAGCTTGTTTGGGATTCTTTTCTAAATTCTGTGAGGTATTATTCTTTGTGGAGCTAAGTTTTTTATTCTCATTGGGACCTATAATTTCACTGGGAGACTGATTAATTGTTTCTGAATATGATGCCAAATTTTCTGAAATTCCCACAACAGAATTAGTTTTCTCATCAGTGCTGTCTGATAAAATCTTTCCAGGGGATTGTCCTTGAACCCTAAAAAACAAAAGCAAGAAACACATAAAAATTTTAAATTTAAAATAACTGGCTAGGAGTGAATCTTTTGATTCAAACATATGACATAAATGAGGGGAAAAGGGAAGGGTATAGGGTGCTTAGGATCACGTACCTGCCACTTTGTGAAATGGCATCATTGATAGCCTTATTTACTTGTTCATAGTTATAATTTTGGTCACTTGCATGTTTCCACATATGGGATTTCAAAGAAGGAGGATGGCTACATACATATCCACACAGAGAACATCTGAAAGACAGGTTAAGGAAAAAAAAATCAGTGTTTTCAGTGCAATTTAAAGAAATAATACAGAACTTGAGTGTTTCTTAAAAGTCAGATCTAGGTAATTTCCTACTACTTTAGCTAAAAATAACTGTACTTAACATTTCTAAAAAGCTACCTATTCAGAATCTTGATTGAGTCACTAATCAGATGAAACATCCCTCTGCCCCTTATCAAAGGAAAGAAATGCTCCTCAGAAAGATTTCAATTAGATTTAAAATAGCCAAACACAACTGTATCAGAAGCAAGGCCTGTAAAAATTTGAAAAAAAAATTTATTTTGTAAAATGTAACAATCTAATACTCTAAACTAGCAGTCCCCCAAATGTTTTGATCTCAGACCTCTTTATACTCTTAAAAATTAGGGAAGATTCCAAATAACTTTTATTTATGAGGTAATAACTACCAAGATATGTTGTATTACAAAATAAAACTTAAAACATGAAGTTAAAACAACAAATTCATTGCATGCTAACATCAACGTTTTTAAAAATTAAAAATAACTATTAAAAAACTTTAGTGAGAAGGGTGATATTGTTTTACATATTCATGAAAATCTCTCAGTATGGCTTAATGGAAGAAAACAGGATTCTTTTATTTGCTTCTGCATCAATCTGTTTCAATGTGTTTTTGTTGAAGTATGTGAAGAAAATACAGCTTTATACAGATATGTATGGATGGAGGGAAAAGGAGTATTTAAATAAATAACATTTTATTATTATGAAAATGATTTTAAACTTGTGGACTCCCTGAACGAATCTTGGTGATCCCCAGTGGTCTTAAGAATTGCTGTTCTAAAGCTTTTAAAAAAAATTCATCTATTCTCTCTTTAGTGTTGCACAAGTCAATAAACCTTGAATTTACCAATAAATATTTGAGAAAGCTACTTTAATAATACATTTTATCCAATATTTAATACAGATAAATCTGTTTACTAATTGGTACTCATCCCCAAGTAACAAAACTGTCATTAATACTGACAGAAAAAAGAATGTATGCAAAACAAGAAAATGAGACAGGGACAGAACTTGTTTTCTTTTTCAGTATTTAAAATAGCATGCAAAAATATAAGATGGCATGTTGTAACATTCAGTAACATATACTTACTTTAGGAAACTTTAAGTGATCTATGCTCTAGCAAAGCTAAATTTTTCTAGTATCTAAGAAATATTATCCCATAGTTGTTTTCTTAAAAATTATTTATTTCTACATAAATTACTGGTCATAAATTTTAATAAAAAAGTAAAATGCATAAAGCTATTATTTTGAATTCTTGGTCACTTAAACTTATCTTTGGCTCATGGATCTGTGGTCATCTTTTATTTATTAGTTGCAGACAATTTCATTTTTAGATATAGTATTATTCAGACAGACATCCTAGTTAATAAATCTGCGGGCCAGTATGTTGTATGAAGCACACTTCATTGTATTATGGTAGGATCACAGTAGTCTATGTTGCCCAATTTAAATGAAAGGTACATTGTAAAATGTCTTTTTGCCACCAACAGTTTTGTAATTATAAGGTGAAGATGCTCTTTCAGACACTTTTACTTGAAGTTCAAATTTTAAATTTAAATTATTTATCCACTCATTCATTCAGCCAACTTTTATTAAATGTCTATCTATTACAGATTAACTTCTATGTTAGAGCACACAGAAAGCAGGCTTGAGAGGAGAATGAGTCTGCATGCCCTTAGAAACCAACTGGTTAACCAGCAGCAGGAAACCACAATAAAAGTATAGGATAAATTACCAGAGATTGACAGTCTTCTGTTCCTGCCTGAGAATTTCCATTCCATGTAGAAATTTCCTATGAAAGCTGGACAGTTTATCACTACAGTAGAGTTAGGAGGCCTACAGGCCTAGGTTTTGGCATCATGGATTGATTATATGGAAATGTGGCAAAAATATCTACACTGAAAGACTTGGATTCTGGCCTCACTTCTCTTAATAATACTCAATGTGATCTTAGGCTAATCATATCTCTTCTAAGTATATCGAGGGAGTTGGGATTATTTATAATCTAATCCTACAGTTTCTTCCAACCTTTGACATTTTGTGACTGTGACTTATGTTCTTAGAAGAATTACATGCTAAGAAAACTATTTTTCAAAACGAAATGTTATAGCTGAAAAAGGCATAAAAATTAATGCTCAACAAATATATTTAAGAAATGTTTCTTTTGTAAGCAAATCCAATAATGTCCATTCATTTACAAAACTTCTACAGTGTAACAAAAATCTGTGTATGTGTATGTACACATACACATGTACCACCATATATCCAAGGAGTTATTAAACTGGAGCATGGAATCCTTCCTAAAAAGGACAAACCACTCTCACTCTTATGGGAAAGTGACAAATCAGTTAAGAGGGTAGAGCTAGGTGTGGAGAAAATGCCAGATACACCCAAGTGTGTTATCTACTATAGACCCAGGAGTTGCCTTTTAAACTGGAGAAGCCAGCCAACCAATTTTGTATTGTTTTAGTCTTGTACTTTGCAGTTTGAGGAAACTATTAATAAAAACCACTTTTTAGAAATCATAACATATTTTTCAAAGGAAAAGTTTAAGTTGTTAGTTTAAAATACTTCATCACTCATAATGAATACTCTCTCCCAATACTCATCTATCTTGAAGCAGAAAGAGGACTGATTTCTACTTAAGAGAACCAGAGTTCAAATCTTGACTCTGCTACTAGTACTTCTGAAAGCCTATTTCCTTTAGCGTAAAATAAGGAGGGAGAAAAGGATCACATAAGGCTTCTTTCCAGCTCTCCCTCTATGAGCCTTTGAAATTACTTTTAATATTCAGAACTGCGATGGTTTTCACATAGTAAGTCCTTAAATGATTCTAGGATTCAATAGTCACTAAAGTCAACAATCTTGGCACTACTGGATACTGTCTTTTACAGAAGTTCTGTTGAGAGTCCACACACCTCACCACTCTGTGCCACACTAATATGTCAATACAAAACCAAGGTTGATATATAGATAGATCACATATATATTACCTGCTTCCTTTGGGCCAAACAAAGTACTTGGGAAAAAAATTTAAGGAAAAGGAAAAGGAAAGACACTCTATCTCCAATCCAAAGAAGCAATCAAAGTGATTATTTGCAAGATCAATAACTTATGTGTTCCAAGTCCTTAATTTTCACTTAATTTTTTACATTACTCTAAGGAGAACAATTAACACTTTAAAGAATGTTAAAGCTAAAATTCAGTTTAAATTAATTTGTTCTCTGAGATATTCTGATTCTAAGAAATTCAAAGAGGATAACGGTAGGATAGAAGTTGACCTAGCTTCTATTACATTCTCTTGTAAACAACTTGTGAAGATAAAGACTTTTATTTTTTAGCTTTAATGTCCTCACATTACACTCACTCCCTTCTCATTAGGAAATAACTTATCTCTGTGGATAGGGCTACTTTTTACAATAAGCATTCTTTAATGCACAAAAGTTCCTTAATTCCTTTAACGGGAGTAGAAACAAAGCTAAATATTATTGGCATTAATAAATAAACTCTACTGTTCTGTAAAAGTCCTTGTATACAGAAATAGGTAATTCTGAAAGCTCACTGAGCCTTAAGATACAAAGGCTCCTCTTGTAGTCATATGAAAAGGTGCTCCAAATCACTATTGATAGAGAAATGCAAATTAAGACAACTCTGAGGTACCACTACACACCTGTCAGATTGGCTAAAATGACAGGAAAAGATAATGACAGAGCGAGCATAATAAAAATGACAATACTACCCAAACCAATCTACTTATTTAGTGCCATACCAATCAAACTCCCAAGAAATTATTTTACAGATCTAGAAAAAATAGTAGCAAAGTTCATTTGGAAGAACAAAAGGTCAAGGATTTCAAGGGGATTAATGAAAAAAAAAAGGCAGATGAAGGTGGCCTTGCTGTACCAGATCTAAAACTATATTATAAAGCAGCAGTCATCAAAACCATTTGGTACTGGCTAAGAAATAGAGCAGTCCATCAGTGGCACAGGATAGGTTATCAGGACGATCTAGGCAATAACCTTAACAATTTAGTGTTTGATAAACCCAAAGACCCCAGCTTTTGGGATAAGTACTCACTATTC